>VZRZ01001874.1:54195-71596 GCA_013398175.1 Climacteris rufus | reverse complement strand
AGGGAAGGGAAGGGAAGGGAAGGGAAGGGAAGGGAAGGGAGCACATTTACATCAGTTCTATTTCTGGACATCAGCAGAAACTTCACAGAAAGGGTTGTTCAGTCTCACCTGGGTCCTTCTGGCAGACAGGTGTGTTTGACAGAGAATTCACATCCCACCTGTAGCCGGCAGTGTCTGCAGGCAGCTCTGACCCACCCCTGCTCCCCCTGTCCCAGGAGCTCAGCCTCAGGCAGAGGATGCCCTGGCACCACAGGGGCTGAGGTGGACACACAAATCCTCTCACCAGCAGGAGGGTTTGAGGGTGGGACACAAATCCCACAGCAGGGATGGGGAGCCTAGGTGGGGGATCTCCCCCAGCAGAGGCCCCAGGTGAGAGGGGCAGCACACCCAGCCCTGAGCCCCAGAGCAGCCCCAGCCCTGAGCCTTTCCCTGCTGTTCCACCACTCCTGCTCCTCCTGACAATCCCAGGGCGAGGGAAACCTTTCCTGGATGACACCAGTGCACATTTCCTGCCCTGCCTGCAGTAACCCAGCTGCCCACGGGTGTAAATCCCCAAAAATGCCAGAGCCCCAGCTGCAGTGACTGCACTGCAAAGCTCCCAGGAACCACGGTGTGCACAGTGGCTGCACGGGGCCAGCAGCAGCAATTCCATCCCAGATTATTCTGACATATCAGACAAGCAGTTGGCTATTATCTAGCTGTGCACCCACAGGGATTATTTAGTCATTTGGAAATCCATCTCTTACCAGGCTCAGAAGTGCTTTTCCCTGAGCCTGACCTGCACAAACCCCCCAGTTTCTGCTTTCCAGAGACAGCCTGTGCTGAACAGCCCTTTAATCTGGTTGAGATTTATCACCTGAGGAGCGTGAGCCTTGTCTGCTTCTGAAGGAAAACTAAAAATCAGATGAGGAATAGTGCAGCAAAAGTTTAGTGTGTGTTAGTGTTTGAGGTATTTTCTGTTTTACTCTCTCAGCTATTTCAGACTCCCCTGTGCTGCAGTCTGATATGGTGGATAATTCATCAGCCTGTATGTCTTTTATTATTATTACTGTTACAAAAAAATCTCGAGTTTAGGAGAAACAAAACAATAATTCTGCAATAATGTCACAACACGCTGGGCTAGCACATCATAAACCTTGCCATTATGATTCTGGAATAGCCAGGAATCACTAAGCACAGCACACAGGAGCACTCATCCAGAATGCTTAAAACACCCCACAGATAAAATGAAGTTTCAGACTCAGAGACACTCACAAGGAGCACCCAGCGCAGCTTTGGGGTCAAAGTCAGGATCTGTTCCCACTGCAAGCCCCGGGTCCCGACCTTAGGCCAGTACACAAGGAGTGTGGGGAGCAGGGAATCAGGGAATGGGTGGGGTTGGGAGGGACCTCAAAGCCCATCCAGTCCCAGTCCTGTCCCCGTGCCATGGACACTCCACTCCCTGCTTTTATCCCAATATTGACCATGGGCAGCAGTCCAGGAGCTGGCCCTGGGGCGATGCACACCGCCTGCATGTGGTGCAGCAGGAGGGGAAAATGTGGGAGCTGGGAATGTCCTGCCCTCCAGGTCAGGCTTTGGGACAGCCCTGCCACAGCCCCACAGCACCACTGCAGCCACCCTGCAACAGAGAACCTCTCACCCAGGCAGTAAATGCACCAGACCTGAGATGTTGCCTGCCAGCAGTGCCTGAGCACAGGGCATTGCTCTGCACAGCACCACAGGCACTCCAGAAGCACCTGCCCACCTCTCCTGCCTCAGGATGCCCCAGCTCCCAGCCCATCCTCACCTCCACACCCAGACAGGGCCCAAGACACATCCCAGACACCCTGGCACAAGCACCTGGATGAGATGCTAAGCCAGGATTAACACTCAATTTTTTTCTATCCATACACATGAAAGTGAAGCTCTCTGGCATGCTGGGTGAAGAAACACAAAGGTTCAAGAGGAACCTCCTACACCAAGGGGAAAAGTACAGCCTCTGTACTGGGCTATCAATCCACCATTATTTATGGATATCATTAATTAGCTGGGCTTGGGCTCTGCCCTTTTCCTCTTCTATTCATTCCAAGATTAAGGAAAAAACAGCTGGTTCTGGACACAGGGTTTATGTCCTGTATATTTTCTGTCCACAGAGACATGCACAGGCACCAGGAGAGGATGCAAAGAGTGATCACCCATGTCCAGCCCTGGAGAATTGTCCATGGGAACACAGGGCTGTCCCCACAGCACCGTGGGATCCACTCCCCAATCCCTCTGAAATCGGCCACCTCAGTCACAATGAGCCTCAGAACACAAATCATATTAATTTTTAAGTGTTCAGGAACCAGAGTGAATCTGAGGCATAAAGGTTTTTGTGAAAATGTTTCATCCTGTCGTTGTCTGCTCCTACCCCCAGCTCCCTAAGCATTCCCAGAGTCCTGACTCCCACATTTCCATTCCATTCAGGTTCAAAGTGGCACAGGATTAGCTCAGCTGATCAGGAACATCAGGGCAGTTCACAAATAATTACACTTCAATGAATTCTGATGATTTGGAAACTGATTTTTAATGTTGTCCTTTTATTAAGTAGGATGCAAAGTCATGGATTTATTAGCACAGTGAAATTCCTTCTTTGCCACAACAGCAAATAAACCATTTTGGGGTTAAAATTGTGGTTTTTTGCGGGTGAGCAGAAATTCTGAGCACAGACAGATCTCACACTTGTAGTTTTCAACTTCCCAGTTTTACAGTAAACACAAGATGAGAAAAAGTACAGCACATTGAGATGTCTGTGATAGGAACAGAAGGAAGAGATTGAATTGGGGGCTTATTCATTTTTTTCATGTTCCTCAGAAGAAGGAATAAAATCAGATCAGAAGGATGTGGGAGCAACACAATCTCTGCATCCCTGTTTTCATTTTCCTCTGAAGATTTAGGGAGTAAGCACTGTGGGATTTTGTATTTCTGCTGCAGACTCCACTAAGCCAGAGCAGAGGAGCTGAGTGCCAGCGGGACTGGGAGAGGCAGAAATTGGATCACACCAAGAGTGGGAAATTCACACCCCTGCCTTTTAGACACCTAATTAAGGGGTTTTAATTATGACCCCGATGAAGTCGATGCAAAGAGGGAGGTACCTGTGTGGAAGGAGAAAGATCTGCAGTGCCAGGGCCAGCTGTGGGGATGTTCCAGCTCTGGCAGGATGGGGTCCCCATGTGAAGGGAGGGCGGGGCAGTGAGTTACACCCCCAGGGACCCCCTCTGCAGCCCAGAACTGTTCCAGCCATGTTTCCCAGCAGATGCAGCAGTGTCCCCACATCCCAGCTCGTCACTGGATGATCAGAACATCCCAGGATCTCCTGAGCTGGAAGGGCCCCCAGGGATCACTGATCCAACAGCAACACCCCAACAATATCCCCCCTGTGCCTGAGAGCGTTGTCCAAACAAATCTTCCCTGAATTAATAATATTGCATCTCTGGGAGGAAAACTCAGAGGTGCTTTATGTCTCTTCAGGCACTTTAATGCACTGATTTCCATGACTTTGCAGCAGGCACAGCAGTGCTGAAGAAAAGCCTGATTTCTCAGAAGGAATCCTTTCCATGTTAGATATTCATCTCTAGAATTATTTTATGAGCTCAGCTTTTCTCCCCAGTTGTTCAAACTGGTAACTACAACATGAAAAGCATCTGCTACTACAAGATGTTTTTCACTGCACGACAGAAAATACAGAAGAGAAGTTGGGAGAGGATTTGAATTCCTTCTCTGAGCAGCACATCCAGTTCCCACCAAGGGCAGTGATGCAGAGGTCAGAGAGCACCCTCTGCAAGGCAAGGGGGTGGCATCAAACAGCACTGAAAAGCTGCTGAGGACCCCAAGTGAAAATGAATTCCTTCCAAGAGGTGGCACCTCTGGAGAGAAGTGGGCACACGTCCCAGGATGTGGCAGCAATGCCATTACCCCCAGGCCTGGTTCAGAGAGCTGCCAGTTGGACAAAATTGAGGAAAAGAAAGCACCAGGCAGGTGTGGCCAGAGTTGTGCTGTGCTTCTCCAGGACAAATCCAAGCTGTGCCCGTCCCCAGCCCAGAGCCCTGAGTGCCACAGCCAGGAATTCCTGGGACACCTCCAACCTCCCTGGGCAGCCTTGGCATGAAAGAATTCTTCCTGAAAACGATTAAAATCTCAATGAATCCACCAGATTGCTCCAATGCTTTTGCTCTGACAGCCCTGCCAAGGCACCCCCTGCCCCAGCTCTGCAGGGACTGGCACAGGGACCCAGAGGGACCCAGGAGCAGCACCCAACACCCCTGGGGGACCCAGGGTATCTCAGAGCCCCTTGGGCACAATTGGTCCCTTCCCAAGGTGACAGCTCTGCAAACCAAACTCGTGGCCAGGCTCCCTCTCCTCTGGCACCCAAAGACAGGAGCAAGAACATCCTCGTGCCAGAGGTTGGTGTTTTTCCCCCTGGGCTTTGCTTGGAGAGCAGAGACCAATTTGCTGCACCCCTCTGTTGTGTGTCCCAGTGGGTGAATCCACAAGAAAATGTAAATAAACATAGCAAACAACTTCACTTTTTCTTACAAACATCCGGGCCACAATCAAAGCACAAAATGCAATTTGCAGTAATTTCCCCATGCTCCAGCCTTTGAGTCAAATCCATACTTGTAACAAAAACCTCTTCAGAGAATGAAGTTTTTTTTTTGCCACTTAAAATAGCTCTCAGCCTGGACAGGTGCTGGTGGCGCTGCTCCTATTTCTGAGGAGAGCAGCAGAAACAATTCCTGCACTTCCACACTGCCAATCTGCAGTCCCCAGCTCTCCATCACACCACTGATCCTGACAAATGAGTCCTGTCTAATTGGCTTTTTTCCCTGGGAACTTCCTCTGTGGTCACTTCAGCTCTCGAGGCTGATCCAGTCTCCAGGAAAACGTCTCAGTGGATTCAGGTTATCAGATAAAACTGCAATTTATCCTTCCATCTTCTTTGATTAAGGGCCCAGACAATGGGAGGTATTGGATTAAAGGGAAAACAAACCATCAAATTCATGATTTATTCAAAGTGAGTAACACATAACAAACTCTGCTTTCAGCAGATGAACACCCCCACAGCAGAATAAACCTATTTATAAAAAAATAAATGTGCAACTGTGGGGACAGCAGGTGTATGGCCATCTCTGAGCACACCCACACGGAGGAACAACCCAGGAGGGGGAACTGTAACCATGTTTAGCCTGGAGGAGGTTTGGGAATCCCAGGTTATTGATGGATATTGATGGATGGCATTTCTTAGGAACAGCACAATGCCCCACTGCTCTCATAAACCTGGCACAAACTCCTGGCTCCTACAGGGAATTGTCAGAAACAGAGAGCAGAGCTTGGGTTGGGATTCCTTCTTGCCATCCCCAGCCCCATTAGCAGGGACCACAGGCACCAAGGGACCTGCCACGCTCTTCTCCGTGCTCCACAGGCATTAATTGCTGAAAAATTGTTAAACTTAACAGAATAAAGTGACATTCCAGTGCTTAAAAACACATCAGACCAGCTGGTGCTGAGGGTCCACGGGAAATGTGGATATTCTCTGCAGGCTCACTAAATATTTTATTTGCCTGTTTGGTTTTTATTCATTTCTTTAGCTAATATTGTGCTGTCAAGGGTTCTTTTTATTTACAATAAGGGTCTATTTCTCTCTCCAGTAAACGGTTATTTCTATGGCCAATAAATGGTTATTTCTATCTCCAGTAAAGGGTTATTTCTATGGCCAATAAAGGGTTATTTCCATTTCCAATAAAGGGTTATTTCTATTGCCAATAAAGGGTTATTTCCATTTCCAATAAAGGGTTATTTCTATTTCCAATAAGGGATTATTTCTATTGCCAGTAAAGGGTTATTTCTATTTCCAATAAAGAGTTATTTCTATTTCCAATAAAGGGTTATTTCTATTGCCAATAGGCATAAATTAAGCAACTCCACAGTGTTTCCTCTCTAAGTACCCTGTGCCAGCAGGGGTCAAGGCCACCTGGTGACAGCAGCATCTCTGTTTCTATTGATCTGCAGTCTTTGGGCCATTAAGGGATAGAAACTCGATGCTGTTGGATTTCACTCCTGTTCTGAACTGCATTTGCTTCTTTGGGAAAAGCTTGGACAGCACCTTGCTCAGCAGGAATCCTGTCAGGGCTTGTCTGCACTGATACTGAGCATCTTTATCAGCATCCCAGGGTGGGGAGAACAGCAGGGATTGCAGTGGAGCCAGGGGAGTGCTCCCAGGACACATCAGGGCAGCCTGGGCTGTGCTCTGCAGCGATTTACTGACACTCCTGTGCCCTGAGCTGTGTGCAATCCTAGCCAGAGTGTCCTTACCCAGGTCAGGATGGAACAGTTCCTCCTTCTCAGAGCTCAGACAAACCAGATGTGGCAGGTGAGGGAAAGGCAAGAGAAGCAAAGGTGGTTTTACCACCTTAGTGGTGGGCTCAGCAGTGCTGGGTTAACGGTTCAAGTCAGCTCTTCTAGAGGGTTTTTCCCACACAAAATGGTTCTGTGATTCTTTGGCACACACAGAGAATGTCCCCAGTGGGTCTGTGCTCCTCAGGGAATGTGCTCCTTGCTGCAATGCACTCCCCACCCCTACATAGATATATATATAGACAGATATGTAGATATACAGATATAGATATAGATACATAGACATAGATATAGACATAGACAGATATAGATATAGATATAGATATATAGATATAATCTGTATTCTCTAGGCACAAATACCAAGGGGATTTGCTGTTTGGCTGTGCCCCATTCTGGGCCTTTTCCCTCCCTCTGGCCCTGGGCAGCAGGGATGTTCCAGGCCTCCTGCAGCTCTCCAGCTGATGCAGCCTCTGGGAATGCTGGGGCTGCCCCCTCCCTGCACTGCTGCTGCCCTGGCAGCCCCAGGGATTCCCCACCTGGCCGGGCTCCTCCTCTCCCCTCTCCCTTTTAGGAGCAGTTTTGCCAGCTTGTGTTTCAATCTGACCCTTTCAATCAGGTTACTCAGTGTAATACAAGCAAAATGATGATGGGATGGATGCTCTCACTGCTCCCCCTATTTTTATCTCCATTGATTCTCCTGGACCTCTCATCAATCACCCTGCTGCAAAGGGGACAGGTTTATGTCAGTCACAGCAGGGCTGTGACAATATTAGCTCCACCAGGAATTCAGCATGACACCAGAACTGTGTCACACTTGACCTCATTTGATGTATTTGTGTCCTGGAGCAGCAGCTCTGTGCTGAGCTGCACAAAGCAGGGACAGAGTCTTTTCCAGTAAAACATTCTCCTCTATAATAAGACCTTTTTCTATATTAAGCAAGGCTTGTGCTTTTCCTGTTTGCTGCCCCAGCTCCAGCCATGGCATTGTAGGCAAATAATGATGGTATTTGTACAAAGTGTGGTTAAAGACAGCCCAGCTCCTCGTTCATCCTCTCTGGGATCATTCACACCCCAGAGCCCTGGTCTCACCACACCCTCTGACTCTGGCTTTCCCTGCCCTGCTGTGCTCAGAACAGGCAGGGCAGGGAAGGAAACCTTTGCAAAGTGGGAAACTCTGGCAAAATCAGCAGCTGGGGATGAAAATAAATAAATAGGAGGAGGCCTTTTCCTGCTGATCTCCTCCAAGTGAGGGAGCACAGAACCTTCATTTGCAGTTTGGATGAGCTGCAGTAAATTGCCCAAGTGTTCTCTGCTGCCAGAATAATGCACTTGGCAGCAGCTCCTCACTCCAAAGTGCTGCAGCTCCACTGGCACAGGCACAGCTCAAGGAGCCTTTGGGTAATTTGTGCTTTTTTTTTCCCCTGAGAAAAAGTGTTCTGCTACTTCAAACAGAGGGCAGGGAGCCAGAAGAGATGATTTTGTACCGATTTTCTCACAGATTTGCTGTCAGGACTCCCAGCTAAGAGCAAGGGCTTGGATTTCAAAGAAGCTCTGCAGTTAAATTTACTGAGTGTAGAGCTGAAGTCACTGAATTTCCTGGAGAAGCTGGATGTGGATCCACTGGGCTTTCCCTGAGGCCAGTGAGGGCCATAACAAAGTGACTCCCATGGGACAAGGACCATGTTTGGACCCTGTGAAAGCCTGTGCTCTCTTTCTTCAGCCCTGTCAACAGTAGAAAGTGATTTTAAATATGATGCATGAGCCTGTCAACACTACTTTACTCCACAGGAATCGAGTCTCATTCTAAGAATTGCAGTAAAATACACTCCTGGTGCTGCAAACAGATGAGTGCAAGCATAAAAGTCTGGGATTTTAGCATTAATTACAGCTCCCCAGCAAAGTCTGCTCTGCATCTCCTCAATTACCTTATTTCAATTATTTAAAGCCCCCAGTTCTTACTGTGCAGATGCACAATGAGCTGGCACCACTGAGCAGGGAAAAACTGCACATCATTCTTATCAGAAGTTGCTAAAAACCATCAGTTCCATAGGCATGCAGTGGCAATAACAGTTCTGAATTCCTCCACAGCCCAGCTGTGGTGGGGTGACCCAGAGGCTCTCCCTCTCCCTCTCCCTCTCCCTCTCCCTCTCCCNATTTTACTTACAGCTGTCTTATGCCTGTTGGGTTTTTTTTTCCCTACCTGAATCCTCTTGTTGGTATCTGTGGTGGTGTGGTCCACATTAGGTTGTGGACACACAGTAAAATGGGGAGACAAAGAGCCACACCATCCTTGGTGATGTTCTTTGGCATGAAATTCACCCCAGAAGTCTCTTCTCTTCTTCACTCTCCCTCTCCCTCTCCCTCTCCTCACCAGGACACAGGGAGGATGGAGAAGCTGGCTCAGGGTAAGTCAGGGAGCTGGTTTAACAGTGACTGCCATGGGCAAAGCTGCCTCACCTGGGGCAAGGCCAATTGAGGGTTTTTTCCAATGAAAATGGATTTGGGCAGTGAGGAACAAAGGCAAATTAAAGCACCCTTTTCCCCAGGCTCCAGTTCCCAGCTCCCTCCCCAGCTGCACGGAGGGGATGGGGAGGGGGCCAGGGCAGCTCCCCTGTGCCTCCCCCTCCTCTCCTTTGCCCCTGCTCCAGCCTGGGGCCTCTCCAGGGGCTGCAGCCTCCAGCTGCCCCACAGCTCTGCATCTCACAGGGAAACCTCCATTCCTCAGCAAACACTGCTCACAAATTGCATCTTCATTCAGCTCAGTGGAGCAGCATCCTCACTCACAGCAGCAGATAAAGCTGGAGATGCCATGTGAAATATGGGAAGCTGTTCTCCCCCTGACTGAAGATGCACCTTGGGCAGCAGAACCTGAGCTTCCCTGGGTGTGTGTTTCCAGCAGATAAGTAAACAAACTGGAATTTCTGGAGCCAGACACAGGCAGGGGAGCAGGAGCTCCCATCCCTGCTGATAAGGCTTGGGGGGCTCAGCTGAAAGGAAGCAGCTCTGGAAGAACGAAAAGCTTTCTGTGTCCAGGTTGTTGGATGAGAGATAGGAAGAAGAAAGCCATCATTTTTACAGGACAATCCTGCAAGGATGTGGGATGGAGCCTGAAACAGAGCACGGGGCAGGAGGAGCCCCGAGCCCCACGCTGGGGGAGCAGGGGGAGCAGAAAGGGCAAAGGCTGGGAAGCTCAAAGGACATTTCAGGTTGTGTTTGACACAGGCACAGAGTTACACCCGGAGCTTTTTCTACAAACACATCAGATTAAAAGTGAAACCCCAGAGGATGGGAGAGCCACACTAACGTTGACTGAGACACCTCAAAATCCCAATTTTGTTACCCAGTCACCCCAGTGCCACGAGGTTTCTGCCTCAGTTCTGCACTCCTGTATCAGGGCATTTTGCATTTCACATTTGTAAGCATGGGGAAATAAACAGGGGCTTTATCAGTCCATGGAGCACAGAACTCTCTGAGTTGGAAGGGACCCAGCAGGACCACCCAGCCCAACTCCTGTCCTTCCCCCAGAACCCCAGCCTGTGCCTGGCTGTCCCAACACTGCCTGAGGCCTGGTGCTGCCCAGCACGAGCCCAGTTCATCACACCAAATGCATCTGAACAATTCCTATATGAAAACAGCCCAGCAGTGCCTCCACATCCCTCCTGTGCCCTCTGTGAGCTGTTCACTCACTCATCTCCCATTCCACAAGGATCATCTCTTTGATGTTTAATTTCTACACTCTCTCTGCGTTCTGAGAAGAATAAAAGCAATCAAAGAACAAAACAAACCAACAATATTTTAGTCAGAAGTTGCGATTGTGTCTCCAAATTGTGGGAAGGAACTCTTAGTGGCTGATTCCTGTTTTGTTGAACATTTTTGGGAGTTGATTGCCCCATTGTTTGCTGTGGACAGCCAGGTTGTGATGCCCGTGGGATTGCTGGAGGTCTGGGGGTGCATTTGGAGTCCTGGCTGCTGTGACAGTGCCTGGCAAAGGGGAGAGCAGCTCCCAGCCCTGACCTCAGTCCCAGCAGCTCCTGGGTACCAGGGACATCACAAACCCAGTTCCACACGAGGGTAAAACTGCTCCTGTGGCTGCAGCAATGCAGCCTCCTCTGGCACAGGGCCCCCAGGATGTGCAGGACAAAGCTCTTTGTGCTTCTATTGTATTATTTCCTGAGTGGAAGCCCAGAAAAGGTTCTTTTTGGGACAGCACAAGCTGCATTTTGGGGGTTGTTTTCCCTCTGGGTGTTTACATGGCAGTGCATCCAGTTTTCAGTTCTCCAGATCTCCATCAGGGATGGGAGGGAGGCAGTGAGAGCCAGGACTGCAAGCACTGAGATGTGCCTTTCCCATAGCCTGATGTAATCCCTGCCAGCCTGGCTGGAGGATCTTACAGGGCTGGACAAAGATTTCAGGGGTTGATGGCACATCCCACACCCCTGCACATGGTCTGCATGCTCCACAAGCCTCTGTCCCTCTGCCAGACCCTGCTGGGAGGGTCCCTGCCCTGGAGCAAACATGGTGTGAGAGAACAAGGCAGGGCAATTCTGCATTTCCCAGGGAGTCACACAGCAGTGAAATCCTTCATTACCTTCCCAATGTCTGTAATGTCCTCCTGGCAAGGGCAGAAAGAGCAAAATGCTGCTGCATCCAAAATACAGATAATTCCAAAGGGCTGCCTGCCAGAGTGGATATGTCCATGGGAGTGCCAGAATGGGGGGAAATTTTGCATGGCAAGACCCCAAAAGCAGCAATTTCCATGGCTTTGATTCTATTTATATCATCCAAGAGTGTAAGGTGTAGAAGGTTTTCTTCTCAGTGCTGTGCTGTAGAACCTCACTAACTGTGACTTTTCTGCAGAACCCCCTGGCAGGACCCTGCTCCTTCCCTGTCCCCAGGGAGGACAAGGAACTCAGAGTTCAGAGTTCTGCTTCTGCTCTTCCAGCTGCTTGCTGTTGCCCTCTCAGACAGATGTCTTCCGCACTCAGCCCTGTGGGAGGGGGCTGCTCCTGAGCCCCCAGCCAGAACCAAGGTGCTGGAGACAGGATTTGCCTTGAAATGGGCCAAGTTTGGGGGTGCAGAGCGGGGGGAACAACCTCAAGGCTGAAAGAATTTCTAACTCTCCTCTTTTCAACTTGAAAGCTCCAGGAAAGGTGTGATGGGAAGGAGAAGGTGTGACTGGAAAAAGCCTGGTGGACCCAGAAAAGAAGCTCAGTGCTGAGCCTGTGACAGCAGCTCCACCTCCCTGGCCACCCTGCTGGGCCACAGAACTGATTCCATTCTCCAGGGCTTGTGCCACCCTTGTTCAGTGCCTCAGAAGCTGGAAAGATAATTTAAGGAATCTTCTGCACTGTCAGAGGGATTAAAAGGAAAAGGAAAAAAGGTCCTGCAGCAGCCCCACCAGACAGTGGCTCCTGCAGCTGAAATGAAAGCAATGCCCATGTGGAATAATGAAACTGAGGTTTGAATGTTGATTTTGCTGCGAGAAAGCAAATGGATGGTTTGAAAGCTCATCACTTGCTGGATGATACCCTATAACCTTCAGCAGACAGAGAGAGGGAAGGGTAATAACACTCCCACTGCAAAGCTCTCCCAGAATCATCAACTCATTACTGTAAACGAAAATCCAAAATCAACCAAAAACTGGGACATGCTGGGCTTGTGGGTTACAGCTCCAAAGCTGGGCAGTACAACTAATCATTCTTGGATAGGATTTTTTCTTTTTGCTGCAGGACAATCTACAGCTGAGTTGGTCAAATCAAGCCTTTCTGAGAAAAGAAGATTAGAGGCAGTTGTTTGAAGTATTGAGGGGGGAGCAGGATTTAAGCTTTATTACTGACCAGGATATACAAAACAGACTCTAATGAAAAACCAGTATTGGGATTGTATTTGCAGCCTGGAAGGAAAATGTTGAGCGAGGACAGGGCCATATGGAGGAGCTTAGAGCTGCAGCCAGAGCTGTGCCCGGGCAAGTGCCCTCTGAATCAGGGAAATTCGGTGTTGTGGGAGAGCCACGGGAGTGAAGACAACAATTCTCATGCTGCAAACAGGCTGTTAGCAAGGGATGGGAGGCAGAGGAACTGCACTTGATCCCCTCTGTGAGGAAGGTGCCTCCTGAACAGTGTGTGTGCAGTGAGTGCCTGCTGAGCATCGCCCAAGGATCTGCTGGAAACATCCTCGGGGGGAATCCCAGACTCTCAGTGCTCTGAGCACTCCAGCCTGTGGTTAACAAAACCCTGAACGGCTGCCCCGGGTTACACACAGCACTGGGGGCTGGGCAGGCACCCCAGGGTGTCCCACTGCCCACCCACCTGGGGCTGCTTCAGCAGCTTGGCCCTGTGTGCACAGGGGGTTCACTTGCACAGGTAAAGAGGGAGCAGTAAAACAACCCAGCACAGCACAGGTAGGGCATTGGACAATAGAATAGCCCAGCACAGCACAGCCCAGCCCAGCACAGGCAGCACATGGGACAATAGAATAGCCCAGCACAGGTAGCACATGGGACACACCTTGCACAGGTGAAGAGAAAGCAATAACACAGCCCAGCACAGGTAACACGTTGAATACACCTTGCACAGGTGAAGAGGGAGCAGTAACACAGCCCAGCCCAGCCCAGGTAGCAGGTGGGACACACCTCCCAAGGTGAAGAAGGGACAATAAAACATCCCAGCAGGTGGGACACACCTCCCAAGGTGAAGCAGGGCCAATAACAGCCCAGCCCAGATGGCAGTGCCCCCAAGGCCTCCCCCAGAGCCCAGCTGGCTCTGCAGGAACAGGGAGCTGGGGCTGGCCATGCCCCCCAACGTAGCTCCCGTGCTGTGAAAGGCACTGCCACCTTTCTATTTGGCTTTATTCTGTGTTCTTCATGTTTTTATCTCCCTCAGCACTGCCTAAACGGTCCTGGACAGATCCCACCTTGCTTCCTCAGTCTGCACTGTCAGGATCTTGCTGTCCATGAGCCTTCAGAGAGGGTGGTGCAGGGCAGAAGCCACTCACCCCTTGGTTCTGCTGCCCAGCCCTGTGTGGCTGCTGCACGACCCCCCAGCCCTGCACCACGGGCTGCCTGCAGAGCCCCCTGCATCTCCCTCTCCTGCCAAGGGAGGGATTTAGGATGCTCTGACAAGGGGGCTGCAAAGTGCTGATGTTCTGCAGAGTGCAGGTCCCCTCTGCAGCTCCACAGCCACCACCAGCACACCAGGAGCTGCCTGCAGTGCCCTGCCACGCATTTTTCATCACCCTTTAACAGGGATTTTAAACTTAATTAACCATTTAAAGCCAGCCAAACGTTGCACGGCCTCCCACTCATACAGGGCTGGAGGAGGGAGATGCGTGAAAATCAAATTTTGGACGCTTGGGTAACAATCCTTTAGAAATATTTGCAGCAAAATAGTTTTCTCTTAAGTGGAGAATGAGGCAACTTAGTGATTTTGATCACAGTGAATTGGAAAACCACTGAGCATTCAGAGTCCAGTGAACAAAATACACCCAATATCTCCTCATGTAATAATAAAAAATGCAGCCCCACTTCCTGGAATATAATAAAATAGAATAACTCAGAGACACCTAGTAATAAACACGTCTGAAAATGAACATTTTTCACGATGGTCAAATAGGATAGGGGTGTTCCAAGCAGGGGTTTTACCATCTCACCTGGTGAAGCTCAGGTGTGTATTGGTACCATTCCCTTCACAAGCAAAATCTCCCAAAGAGTTGGCAAAAAGTAGCAACTTTGCAGTGAAATTAATGAGGTTTCTGTCTTTATGGTCCTCCAGAGGGGGAAATGTTAATATCACAGGAAAAGAACTCACAGCTTTAGCCCTGCTTGGGGAAATACAGACACAGATTTTGAAACCTGTATGGAAAATCTCAGCTGATCAGAAAATGATGTGTTGTGGGTTAGGTTGACTTAGGTGTGTCTGGTTTAAATCTGGTATTTCTCAGTTGGAGATGAATATTATGGGGCTAACCCTGCATTGTGGAAAACACAATTCACTAAATCTGGGAATTTTGCTCGAGCAAGGAGCAAACCCGTGCAAAGTTTGAACCTGTACTTAAATATCCCATTTACAGAAACACACAAATTACTGAAAACCACTTCTGGTTTCTACCTCATCACCTTCAGCAATTCCTACAAACCCTGAAACCAACTCATTTGTTCATTGCCAGGAAGTGTTAATTCAGTAATAATTCCAAGCTCCACCCAAGGAAGTCCCCGCAGGGATTTGTTGAACGCTGCCATGTTCTCTGTAATAACTCCAGTGCTCTGTTACTAATTTGCTGTTGGTTATTCTAAATCAAAATCTGTCATTTTGCCCGTAATCTCACTGAGTTATACCCTGAGAACCTGTGCTGGTGTGCAGTGAGGAAAGAGAGAGCTCTGCAGCCAGCCCTGACAAAGGAATGACTCTGCTGGTGCTGAGATGTCTTTGGAAGCTGCTCCTGCAACTCAGCACCTGCTTCAGTTCATTTCAGTTCTTCCTTGGGGATCATTTATTTTATATAAGTAGGGCAGATAAGAAGGTTAGGATGCCTTGGTGTGAAAACCAGACATTTCTTGGCATGAAATAAAAAATATTAGGGTCATGAACTTTAAATACACCTTTCTATAAAACAGTCTAGTGGGTAATGTGCAGATAAAGATGGTATTTTCTTGGACAGCTCTACCAGCTCATGTGTCAAGGGAAAAGCTTTTTAACAGCAATGTGGAAGAATAACTCAGTAAGACACCAGCATTTCCTTTGATGGCCTGAAAAATAAAACTCTATCTTATCTCCAGATCCATTACTTTAATCCTAATGAGCCAGTTTTACTAGTCACGTTGCCACCCCTCATTTTTCTGTTTAGAGGGCCAGAAAAGGAGTCATTAGTTCGATGCTGAGAAGTGGCCACAATTCATGTCACACACACGTCTTTCTCCACTAATTAAATACCAGCAAGAGAATCCATTCATTTGTATTATAAGCCAGGAAAAAAAAAAAACATTTAAAAAAAATAAATCTGAAAGCTGCCTGACAGTGGAAAATGCAATTAAACTCTCAGTGTATTAATCCAGGTGCAAACTGCTGCCCCATTGTAGAGCAGAGCTTTTCTTCCCTTAATTAACTAAAACAGGGAGAATAGAATCTGATGGCTTAATAGCATTCCCCTCACTGTCAGAAATGCTCGGGGATGATTTTATCTTGTTATCACAACGAGATTTGGAGGAGTTCCTGCCATTACTCCTCTCTGCCACCTCAAAGAGTGACAGATTCCACGGAGAAACTTTGCTGCTGTAAACGGATGTGAAGCATTAATATTTTATAACATCATTACTTTACAGGTGGGATAACTATGGCAGGAAGAATACACTTAATATTTGATGTATTCCCAGCCAGGTAACAGCCAGAGAGAATTGATTCCCCAGCACATCTCTTTGGATGGGTGTTCATCTGTCACCCTGCACCCTGACCTGTCCCCTGCACACCCAGCTGTCCCCTGCACACTCAGGCTGACCCCAGCCCTTTACACTCAGCTCTCTCTCCCTCCCCAGGCTGTTCCTGCTAAGCCAGGGTCAGTCAGGGCCGCAGTTCGTGCGTTCCCAGCCCATCCCGCTGTCCCTGGGTATCTGAGCAGGGGTTGTTTCCTTCCCCGGGTTTGGCTGGCCCGGAGCTCCCTGTGTCCGTGGGATCAGCAGCTTTGTGCTGTGTGTGCCGGGCTCCAGCGGGGCCCCGCTGCCCTGCAGGGCGAGCAGGGAAGCAGAAACTGCCCGGGATCCCGGGGAGAACGCGGGCACACAGGGACAGCCAGGGCTCAGGGAGGATTTTGGGCTGCAGGCGCTGTGTGCCCCCGGCTTTGCCCACGCTCGCTCGACGCTGCCTCTGCCCAGCACTCTGATTTATTGAAATGTTCCACCCATGGGGTCCTCTGCTCTCCGAGCACACCGGGACCTTCCCCTCGCTGTTTCAGGGAGCTCTCCTGGTAAGGGAAGCCGAGCGGGGTTCGTGCTTGCCGGGTCAGACGGCATCAGCGCTCAGCTCGGCACAGGAGCTGCGGGATGCCAGAAACAACCTCTTTTTCTCTTTTTCTTCTTTTTTTCCCCCCGTCATGTTCAGTGTTTGCCAAGCAAAAGAGGGGCAGACAGAAACAGGAGCGTGCCAGGTTCTGCCTACATCTTTCCCACAGTCTCTCCTAACCCCGAACTCTCCTAATACTTTGTATTCACTGTCGCGCTTGACTGACACAAGAAACCCACTGTAGGAAGAGAGGCTTCCTGTGAACCGAGCCCCGTTTCCATGGTGCGGAGTTTTCCACTTAAAAATAAATCCCCTTTTCCCGGAGTTTTCCGCCCGGCCCCGCGGAGCTGCCCGTGCCCGGGGGCAGCGGCAGCGCGGGGCGAACGCGTCCCGCATCCTACCGGGCTTCCCTTCCTCGCCGCTCCCACCCGGGACACCCCCGCACTCCTCGGCTCCAATTTTAAGGTCACCGAGCCCTCCCACCACCGAGCCAGCGGCGCCCGCTCGGCCCTGGGGACACCTCCCCGCGCAGCGCCGGCAGCTGAGACCCCGCAGGCTCCGGGGATGCTCCGGGGATACTCCCGGGGATGCTCCGGAGATGCTCCGGGGATGCTCCCGGGATGCTCGGGGGATGCTCCGGGGGATGCTCCCGAGGATGCTCTGGGGATGCTCTGGGGATGCTCCCGAGGATGCTCCGGGGATGCTCCCAGGGATGCTCCGGAGATGCTTCCGGGGATGCCCCGGGGGATGCCCGCGCCCACCTCCCCCAGCCCCGCTCGCCGGGGCAAACTTGGGGGCGCGGCCCCGCGGAGCCCCGGCGGCGCAGCCGAGCATCTCCGGCCCCGGAGCGCGCCCAGCCCGGCCCGGCCCGGCCCGGTCCCCCACGCGCCCCTCGCCCCCTCCCGGGTTGGCTTCCAGGGGACGGCCCGGGCCGGGGGTCCCTGCGCTCCTGCGGCACTTACTGTGTCAGCCCTGTCTGTCTGTCTGCCAGTCTGTCCCCTCGGCAAGGATAAAAGTAATTGCCCACCAGCCTCGCCGCT
>VZRZ01001874.1:23800-53515 GCA_013398175.1 Climacteris rufus | reverse complement strand
AGGGTGGAGTGTCCTGGGCGGGGTGGGGTGTTCTGGGCGGGGTGGGATGTCCTGGGCAGGGTGGGGTGTTCTGGGCAGGGTGGGGTGTTCTGGGCAGGGTGGGATGTTCTGGGCAGGGCAGCCCCTCCAGGGCACGTCCCCAGGTGTGGCAGGAGCCCCAGCAGGGTCACGGCGGGGCTGCTCACCTGGGCCAGCTGTTCAAGGCCACCGGTCACAGGGATCAAAACATTCCCTGTCCTTGCCTTGGCCACCAGGTCGCTTTTCTCTGGTGCCTCGGTGTTCTCAAGTAATTTTTTTCAATCTGGTTTTTATAGGTGAAACATCACTATGAAGCAAACATATGGGCCCTGAGCTGATCTGGGAAAAGGAAACACCACAAGAGGACAGTGACTCCCACCTAGCAACAGCACCAAAACTGCATAGCTGGCATCCAAAACTGGCATCATTTACATTGGTTTGCTTTGTGTTCCTCTCCAGGCTGTCTGACTATTGTTGCAGAAATCAGCTCCTGGGAGCAGTGGCAGCATGTGCTGCAGTGCAGTGGAAAGCCCACGCTGAGTTTGCTTGTTCATTCATCCAGTGACCATATTTAGATTAATTTATCAGTTAAATGTGTTGGAATACCTTGGGAGTCAGAGGTAGGGTGCATAATAAAAATACAAATAAAACAATAACAATGTTTTTGTCACATAGCACATTAACACCACTGATGGTGACAGAGTCCTTTACACAGGAATTTGAAGTGTTCACTTTGGTTTCACAGTATGGAATTCCAGTCAGGTACAGTGTGTGATTATTGCACAAATTGCAGTTTATGTAACACTATCAAGCTGATAGCTAAAACCTCATCTGATACCAGGGCCTCCTGACCACATTTGGGCAGGCAAACCACCTCCTCCCCACTTTGAATCCTTTCAGAGTTCTTGTTTGAGTTTGGCCAACATACCAGAAAACAAATATGTTCAGATGTGTAGGGCAAGCTGGAAATTAAAAAAAAAAAAAAAGAAAGAAAAAAACTTGGAAGTTTTCTCAATTTCTTGGCCAAGCTCTGAGAAATTTTAGCTGTGTTGTGCTGCCCTCAGGACTTTACCCAGACCCTGTCCAGTCTACAGTACCACAGAATATTTTTATAAGGTTTTTTTCCCCCTCTCTCTTTAACGTTACCAAAACACCACAGAATTCCAGGTAAGCGAGGAGGTAAAATTATTTTTTAAACTTAAAAATGTTAAGACCTGAGTACTTTTGCTGATGCACCACAACACATGGAAAAGCAAATACAAATTATCCTCCCAATGAAATGAGCACTGTGATCACAGCAAGCTCAAGCACCACATTTAAAAAAGCTCTTTTTGGCTCGAGTGCTGTCTTTATTTATGTCCCCAGATCCATGAAGGCACTTGTCCCCTTTTTTTAGTGAAACTGCCACGGGGAAACTCTTAACAAACCAACTCTGATCCCCTGCCCTGAGCCAGGGTAGCATGAACCTGCTTTTCCCTGAGCTGTGGGTGCTTTTCTGCACCACAATGTTGAGCTACAGACAGAAATAACCTGCAGCTCCAGCACAGCCCACGGGAAGCCTTCCTGAGCCAGACCCTGCCTGTGTTCTGTCTCCACTCTGTGCTGCACCAGAGACTTTTTGGAAAAGGAAGTTCCCTCTGCGTGTGCACAGAGAGTCCTGGCACATCCTCCAGCCCAGAAGGGACCTCTGTTAATTCCTGCTTAGTCACACTTGGAGCATCTGGAAGGTTGCACAGGATGAGTGGAGTCAGTGTGAGCTGCCAACACCTGACCAAGGGCACTGCTCCTGCCCTGAGAAGCCCTTCTCATATTCCCTTTCTACAGAAAAAAACAAACGTCAAAAACAAGCAACCTTCCACCAGAGGAGAATTATTAATACTGTTTTTATCCCACTTCTCTGTTTTCCCCATACATATTTCTCTTTTCTGCCATTAGTTACTATTAATTATGAGCAAGCTGCTGGGCTAAATTAATGACTGTCCCAGATCTCTGCCAGCATAATTTGAATTTGTCCTAACTCATTTTTCTGCTTCCACGCTTATTTCTAAAGAGTGACTTACATGTCAAAAAGAGAATATTTCACTTTATTAACTTTATCCACCTTGGTCCTGGCATTGTAGACCCTTTCCCACTCATCCACAGATGTGGAACAGGATTCTGAAAAAGGAAGAATGCTGAAAGTTTGCTCCCAAGGGTGAATGTTTCCATTTAAACACGTATGATTTATGCTTTGATAGCTGATATCAGCATTTACAGAGCACCTGGCAAAGTTAAACTGCCAAGCAGCTGCAGTTTGTGGTTTTAAATCTCTGCATTGTAAGGATCACAGAAACTGCTCCGTGGGTGCTTTGTCCTTCCCTTGGCATTTGCATGATCTGCTTTATGTAGCCACACAAAATAAAAGATGTGATCAAAACAATAGCTGGGATTGTGAGTGTGTGCACAGACAAACAGGTTTAAATCAGTGTGTGCCTCAGCACAGAGTTTCTGTAAGAACCTGGGCACAGTTTGAGGTGGCTCCTCTGCAGTGCTCACATCCAACCCCAGCTGCTCTGGGGCATCTGCAAACCAACCCCTTGTGTGTTTTGCCTTGGCCTCTCACATTTAATGATGCTGAAGACTTTGGCATTAGCATGGCACTGTGAATTGAAAGAGTCACATTCCCTCTACTCTCCATTCCTGCTGGGTTTTTCTTTTTTGGTTTTGGGTTTTCTGTCCTGCCTCATTCACATTCTGCCCACTCCCCTGTGTTGCTGCACGAGTGCTCTCTGCAGAGAGCTGATGGGACACCCTGACTGGAGCCACTGCAACCCTTTGCTGCTGGAAACAGGAGGGGATGGCACATTCCAGCCAAAACCCTCTTTTCTTCCCCTGTGTTGGATCCAAAAACGAGGGCTGGCATCACCAATTGCTGCAATGGCAAAGCCCTGCAAGAACAAACCCAGATGTGTCTGAGCAGCTTTTCCCTCTCCCCTGGTGCTGTGTGAACCAAGGCAGGGCGGGGGAAGATGCTCAGCTCTGATTCCACGGAGGTGTGAGTGAGGAACCCACAGCCAGCGTGCCCAGGTCTCTTCTTTCGTGCTTCTTAAGTAGCTTGGAGTGCAATTGGAACATTCCAGGGGATGCAGGGCAACTTCTGGAGGGTGCAGAGTCTTTTAGGAGTGACTGAAATGCTCCCACAGCCGGGAAGTTCATCAGCACAGTTATTTAAGTTACTGAAGTCTTCCTTCACAGCATTAATTCCTGAGTCTTTCCTATTCAATTTATACAAATCTGATTTTCTCACCTTGATAAATAAATTGTTTCTCCTGGTTTTTACAATTTGCCCAAGGAGGAAAGAAGAATGGAGAGGTATTGCACAAAATATTGACAAAAAAACCCCCAAAGCACAGAGACAGCTGAATTATTCAGTGACTGTGAGTGGATCTGCTTACAAGGCTCCCTGATTATCCACAGGAACAGCATCAGGACCGTGCACAGGGCTGAGGGCAGGACAATTCAGCTGTTTGTGCTCTGAGGACAGAGCTCCTCCCCACTGGGAGGGGAGAGCACCTTGGGCTGCACTGCAGGGCAACCTGAAACCTCCCAGCTGATGGAATTGTCCCGTTGGGTGCAGGATTTCAGTGCTACGAGCCCAAACAACGTGCAAACCACACCCAGTGATGGGAGATCCATCAGATTCTTATCCTGAGCTGCGGTGGAGCCCGAAAATCCCCCCTCTCTCCCTGGAGAAATGCCTTTAAAAATAATGAGCTGCTGCCAGCCCTCGTGGCAGCCAAGGGGGTGCTCAGGGTCCTTCACTGAACACCAAAGGTTAACCTGGAGCAGCTGAATAACCCAAATAAACACATCCTCACCTGTATCAATGGGGTGCTTCCCTTTGTGGAGTTGGGATCAAACTGCTGGCCCTGGACTCCAAAATCTCTCTTTTTTTCCCCCACAGATGAGATATGGAATATGCAGAGGCAAAAAATCTTCATTTATTCTGATAGTTTGATGCTCAGTGTCCTCACTTGGTGTTCACTGGAGGGGATTCCAGCTTCAGTGGGGTTGGTTTTATTTTAGGAGTTGCTGATCGATGTGCACAGAAACACTGGTGATATTCATGGTGGCATTAGCTCCTGATCAACGATTTTTATCAGCTTTACTAATTTTATTATGACCTTGCTGGACCATCTCCTTGTGTAAATATTTCATGGGAGACTACTGATTATAAATATGGACAAAAAAGAAATGAAAGGGATGGCATTGATAAGAGATCCTGGTTGGCAGGTGCCCTTCTGAAAATCACCTGGGATTTCTCGGAGGACGAAGCTTGGGAAGGCTGGGTCAGGATGGCAGATCGTGTTGCCACATTTCCATGGCTTGTAAAAATCCTCATTTTTCATGGCATAATTAGTGAAGGATTGCAATAATGTCTAGGTGGGGGTTCCAGGCTTAAAACCAAGAGGCCCAGAGTGGCTGAAGCTGGAGAACATCTGGAATCCTCTGCCTCCAGCAGGGCCACCCAAAGGAGGATGCTCAGGGCCACCTCCACCCTGGATTTCAGCATCTCCCAGGCCAGGGACAGCCTGGGCCAGCACTCAATGGCTCTGACAGGAAAAATGTCCTTTCTTCTGTTCAGAACAGAGATCCCAGGTCAGAAACCAGCCCAAACCAGGTTAAAAACGGGACAAAGCCTTTGTGCTGCCAAACCTCCCAGATATTTTTTAAAAATCTCCTTTGTGCAGCAGCAAAATGAGGTAAGAAATATTCAATTTCTTCCTTTATTCAGCAGGAAGAGTGAGAGCCAGAGGTGACCTTCATATGCACTTGCTTGTTTGTTGAGCTCACAGCCTGGGCTCCCCTCTCCATGCATCAAAATCATTTAGGTTTGAAAAGTCTTCTAAGGTCAACATTAATTAATATTGAATGTTTGTTGCTCTTGAATAGACAGAGGGGAAAAACCACACAGAATTGTGGAAAGGATCTATGTTTAAAGAAATTAGGGCTACTCCTGTCTCTTACACAACAAGTGTCCTGTGCAAAACTGGGTAAAAAATAACAATAAAATCACTGTGTGCAATCGTGTGCCATGCAGAGAATAAAGGGAAAACATTTGCACCCTTGAATATTTCCTGCTTTTAATAATTACAGTTTAAAAGTTCTCCAGGCAGAGTTGTGATTTGTGGAGCTCATTGTGGTTTCGTGATTTTTTTGCCTTAAATGAAGGCAAAGATAAAAATGATTGTTCAGATCCCTGTCTGTGCACATCCCTTTTGAAATACATAATTTATTACCCAGTACCTGTGTATATTTTAGCCTTCATTTTTCAAAAATATTTCCATAAATTAAAGAGGAATTGGGCAATCACTGAAGATTTATTTTGTCACCAGTGCTGGTCTGGTAGTGACACAGGTAAAATTCTAAATGCAGCTCCTTCAGGCTTGAATAAATTTGCTTTTTAGCTTCTTTTTTTCTGCCAAAGTCAGAGAGGAGCAGCTTGGCCTTTTCCAGGAGAAAAATGTCTGTGTTTTCCCCAAGGGTGTAAAAATCAAACAAACCTCCCAAATATTTCTTGGAATTGTCCCTTCGTGCTCCTGAGCATAAAATAATAAAATAAAAATTCGTGTCATCTGTCTACCCATCCTCCCTCTGGGGAGAAGAACCACTTCAGTTTGTGATAGGAGAAAAAAAAAAACCTTTGAAAAAAAGAAAAGAAAAGAAAAGAAAAGAAAAGAAAAGAAAAGAAAAGAAAAGAAAAGAAAAGAAAAGAAAAGAAAAGAAAAGAAAAGAAAAGAAAAGAAAAGAAAAGAAAAGAAAAGAAAAGAAAAGAAAAGAAAAGAAAAGAAAAGAAAAGAAAAGAAAAGAAAAGANAAATAAAATAAAAAATGAAATAAAATAAAATAAAATAAACAAAATGTGTCTGAGCACAATTCCTTGTTATAAACAGCCAAGGTCTTCCAGGTAAGGAATGCAGGAGGAGGAGCAGAGCACAATTTACTGAGGTTTTGTTGCAAATGGCGAAGTTCTGTCATTGTCTCCATGCCTGGCAGTGCCAGCTTCCACTGACACCCGGCACTCTCAAATAAATATTCTATTGTTGTATCTGGGGCCTCTCCCCCTGCAATGGGAATTTCAGCAGGCTGACAAAGCAGGAATTCAATCTCACCTCCAGGGCACAAGGCTTGGGGGTGTTCATTAGGGACACAGCACATCCCCAGTGCTTTGGGGTTATTGTTTCTAGGGAAACTGCACATCCTAATGCTTTGGGGTTTTTGGTCACATTCCTAAGACCCTGCCATAATCTTTGCTCGTCCCTGGAACCAAGCACCCCCTGTCCCCCAACAGGATCCCCCATCTCTCCTGCTCCTCAGGAGGCTGGGAATGGCCCTTCCCTGGCTCTGGGTGCTCAGGGAACAGGGAATGCTGGGCTTGCTCCCTCCAGCCTCTTTTCCTCACATGCTGGGAGAACATCTATAAAAAGGGAATTTAGAACTCATTAAAAACCTGCCAAAGCAGAGAGCAAGTGGCTGTTTGGGATTGTCTCCTCATAGGAAAATGTGATTGTTGGAGAGCTTGATTTTTATTATTTCTCCTCAGAATGAAGCATTTCCTAGACAGTTGATCTGGTTTGTAGCCCAAAGGCTGCTCTCACAAACCACTTCAGAGCAAAGATTAAGCTCCTTTTATCCCCCGAAAAGACTTCTCGTGCTTAAGGCTCTATATGGTTATTTATCCTACTTTTATTCAGATGTCTTATTTCTGTACATCTGATCATCCCTTGCCCATGTGGTGGCAAAACTCCGCTGCCTTCTGGTTGCTCCTCTCAGAGGGTTTTTTTCAGGGACCAGCAGGGGTGGAAGGAAAAGGAGAATGGGTTTTTACAGACTGTGGGATTTCTTGGGGGCACCTTGGCCTCGAGAGCCACAGCAAGGCTGGCAGCACCTCGGATAGGGCTGGCTCTGTGAGAGGAACTCCTGCCAGTTTGGGGCCACAGCTGGAGGGACAATGCCCACCCCAAATCTCCAAATCTCCTCTTCAGGGTCCTCACACCCACCACCTGGCCTTTCAGGGGCAGACAGGGACACTCTGCTCCATTCTGGTGGATTCTGCATTTATGGAACCTCAGAGGAAATGCTAAGGGAAGCTCCTGCTCCTTCCCTGAAACACAAGTGTTTTGTTACTGGGCTGGAAGGCCATAGTTTCACCACTGTTAACTGGGATTTCTGCAGGCCAGGAAGGGCTTTTGTCCTCCCTCAGACTCCTCATTTTTGCATGAAACCTGCACTGGCTCCTGGCAGTGGCAGCAACAGGGAAAGGCAGTGGAGAAGGGATCCCTGGGCTCTGCAGGAGCTGCTGGACATCCATCCTCACATTCATCCTCATTCTCACCTCCATCCTCACCTCCATCCTCAATCCATCCTCAATCCATCCTCAATCTATCGTCAATCCATCCTCACCCTCACCTCCATCCTCAATGGATGGATGATGGATGGATCCTCTGTTGCCCTGAGTTTTGCAGTTCTGGATGTTATCATTCTTTTGTAACTAGCTCTCAGACATTCTTTGTAAACATAGCCATATTATTGTAACGGTATCTTTTTATTTACATTCCTTCCTCCTGGGCACAGAAGTTTGATGGACATTTCCTTTGACCAGTGTGATTGAGGGGAGGCTCTTTGTCTCCTCCAATCCACAGTGGTTTATGAGACACATATAAAATAAAGACGGGCTAAGAAGCCCGCAGTTTTGTTCCTTGCTCAACAGGTGTCTGTCTCCTTCTTTCGTGTCGTTACTGCGACAATCCTCAACCTGCTCAGGCTGCACTTGCAACTATTTCAATAGAAAGTGAATCCTGGGCATTCATGAAGGATAGGGGCTGCTTCATTGGGATGAGCTGTGCCTTAATGAGAGGCTAATTAAAGAGGCTGCATGGCCACGGGAGGAGGTTGGAGAGGTAGAGGACAAGGGTGCTGTGAGCAGGGGGGGGACTGAGCCACACTCCCCTCGAGTGGGATTGAGGGTGAATGTTGCTTTGTTTCTCTTCACTCACACAAGTTCCTCCTTTGCTGAGTGCTCAGAAAGTCACCGATTCACTGGGTGCTCTCTCATGGAGTGCTCTTGGTAAAGCAGAGGGTGGATTGCAAAGGAAATCAGTCTAAACTTGCTGCTGGGTGCTACAAGAACATCCTCACACATGTGTGTGAGGGTGGGAAGGCCCTGGCACAGGGTGCCCAGAGAAGCTGTGGCTGCCCCTGGATCCCTGGCAGTGCCCAAGGCCAGATTGGACGGGGCTGGGAGCACCTGGGATAGGGGGAGGTGTCCCTGCCCTGGCAGGGGTGGGATGGATGGGATTTAGAGTCCCTTCCCACCCAAACCCCTCTGGGATTCCATGGCATTTGGACCCCTGATACACTGATTTTGGGAGCTGGGAATCCCAGACTCTCCAATGGGCTCTGATGGGAAAACTCCAGCCCTGGCCTTCCCAGTGCCTTCCCAGTGCCTTCCCAGTGTCCCTCAGTGGCTCCCCGTGGGTCCCAGTTGCTNCTCCCAGTGTGTCCCAGTGGCTCCCAGTGGCTCCCAGAGCTTCCCAGTGTGTTCCAGTGCCCCCAGTAGCTCCCAGTGCCCCCCAGTAGCTCCCAGTGCCCCCCAGTAGCTCCCAGTGCCTCCCAGTGCCTCCCAGTGCCTGTGCAGCCCCTCTCAGTCTCCAGCTCATTGTGCTCCAGGAGTAGAGAGCCCAGGGAATGATTGTGGCCCATATGTCACTAAAAGGGTTTTAATGTGGATTAGGGGTTTATGTAACCTGGGCCTAACCCACATCGGGCTTAATTTGTGGTGTTTTCTCCTTGTCTTTGAAAAAAAAAAGGCTTGTTTTCTAATGATAAGCTTGAGCACTAATTTAATTTAACATTTTACTGCTCTCAGGCACAATCAGAAGACGTTGGAATAAACATTTAAAGCCCCTTACGAAACTGCTTGTTGGGTTTGCCATTATTCTCTTGGCTTTTTTGAGCACTGTTCTTGTTTTTCCTTGATGAGAGGGGCTGTTTAGGTTTGCTTGGAAATTACAGGGAGCACAAATGAAAACAATGAGGAGGAGCCTGTGGATTTCTTGGGGAAATGGGAAAAAACTTCAGGGAAGTTTGGAAACAACAGGAATTTTTCAGTGTTCTGGAGGAAACAGGGAGCAGCAGACAGGTTCAGGCATACCAAGAAAACAAAACCCAAGTCTAGAGCACAAAATCATAAAACTAAATAATGAGGTAGTGTTGGCGGTGGGGGGAAAAAAAAGAGAGAGACTGAGATTGGTGATAAATTCTAAGTTTATCACAGAAAAAAATCTTCAAAAATGTAAAATACTGATGTGGATTTTGTATTCCTTGTGCTTTCCAGCACAGGCTCCCTGTGCCATCCCCTCAGGGCTGTGTTTGGGGAGGTGTGGGCTGTGTTTGCCAGAGCAGAAATATGTTCCTGTGTTTGCTGGGGATGTGGCAGGCTTTGCTGCCAGCCTGCTGTGCTCTGGGGCAGCCCTGACATGCTGAGCTGTGTTCCAAACAGCTCCAAATTCCATCACAAGTGTGCAGAAATTCGGCTTCTCTGCCAGCCAATTAAAAAAAAAATGACAAAAATTCATCTGCTTTTGTTGTCTGGTGTTGTTGTCATTGCTAATTCCAACAGAATTTCACAAATTCACAAGGCATTTCTTCTCTGCACGGAAGTCCGGGGAATGCTTGCCCAGAATTTATTTATTCATGTACAAAAATGGTTTTATCCTCGTTGGGACTGATTTACCAAGGCAGAAATTGGAGGGGTTTGATTCTGGGTTGTTGGTTTTTTTTTAATTCCTGGATTTCTCCTGTCCAGGATTCATTTATATATTTACATACACACATACATATATATATATTCACATATATATTTATATAGTCATATATATTTATATAGTTATATTTATATAGTTATTTTATAAACATCCCTGTCTCTGGCAATGGCTTCAAGGCCACTTTAAGGAACGGGTTATCAGCTTTATATCTGAATATTTCTGGGATTTTTTTCCTCCTAGCTGGAGCCATTTAGTGCCTCATCCTGCTGACACTTTCCTCATGGGAAGGCTGCAAAGCTCTGAAACTTCTCTAGAATATCTCATGCTAGATGCCAAGAATTCCTTAGTCCACTTCCCAAATCCTGACACCATTCCCATTTCTGAAAACAGTTTTAAAATTCTTCCCCAAACTGTTCATCATCCCTGCTAGGGATGTATTTGGGTTGGCTTTTACCCCTCTGCAAACCTTTTTAAAATGTTATTCTCAGCCTGGAAGTTGGTGATGCCCTGAAGTTCTCTGCAAACATTTTACCTTCTCATTTTTCCTTTTAATGTCTTCTCAATTCTGTTTTGTTGGTTTTTTTTTTTTTTTTTCCTTTTTCCTGATTGCAATTCCACTTCTGAAGTTAAATGTTATTATGGCAGATCTGTGTTGTGACTTTTCGGCCCACAGAAAGGTCACATTTGAATACTTTATGGCCTCTTTTACTGAGAAAAACTTCACTGGCTGCATCTTGAAACTGGTCACATACTCTGCTTGAAACTCAGTGAAGAATGGCTTTTCCTTGGGGGGTTTTGGACCAATTAATTGAAGAAGCAATATTTTACAGAGTTGAATTTCATGCTGTCTGCAACAGGCCCTGTCCTGATGGCTGCTGGGTCTTTGTCAGCACAAAGCCAAAGCCAAAATTCCACCCCATCCCAGCCACACACAGAATATTTGCCATTTTTGGTTCCAGACATTCCTTAAACTGTGATTTTCCTCCCTGACACCAGCTTAAGACTTTTGCTTTTTATACATTTTTCATCTATTTGTAGCTCTGTTAGTGCTGTCAGCACTTTCCCTGCCCTTTTTCTGAGATTTTAACACAATTATCTCACCTTCTAACACATTCCTGAAATATTGTTTGGTCTTGCTGCCAAGGAGAGAATGTTTTGTTTTAGTAACCAGAATCTGAGCAGACAGAAGAAGAAATAAGGCAGAGAAGCCCCCTGGGCTGACCTCAGTGGGGCAGAACCCATGGGCTAGATGAGCTCATTGATGGGCAATATTCAATTAATTGGGCAATATTTATTGAGATGTTAATTTGTTAAACTTCTAAAAACTGTAGAAACTCGATTGCAAGGGTGCATATAGACACATTGTACACCCTGAAAGCTTTCAAAAAAGGACTTGCTGTTTATGTTACTATTTTAATACTGGTGCAAAATGTCCTTTTCCTTGTTTTAGGCAGCACTCTGAGCTTTCTGATTTCCATTCTAAGGGAGCAGCTTGGGTCTGGGATGGTGCAGAGTCCATCCTCCTGCCCAGGCAGCCAGAAATCCCCCAGGCAGCCAAAATCCCCCAAGCAGCCAGAAATCCACCAGGCCTTCCCATGCTTTCCATGCAGGGAATGCTTTCCCTGCTCTTCCCCTCCATCACTCACACCCCAGCACTGCTGACACTGCTCCTGGTCATCCCTGTGCTTCCCAAGCCCCGCCCTTGTCCTCCTGATGGGTTTTCCCTCATCCAAGTGCTGTTCCAGCCACCCCAACCCTGGTTATTTCTGTGTCACATCATCACATCCTTAGTGCCACAGCCCAGGAGGTGACTGCTGCAAAGGGGGGAAATGCAAAGGAAAAGCTGATTTAGCCAACGTGTTCTCCTTCTTTCCAGATGTTTGTTTTCCAGGTGTTTTCCCGGTGTTTTCCAGGTGTTTCCCATGCCTATAAAGCCATGCACAAGTGCCCAGGCATCAGTAGGGATGAGCTGGGAAATCATCTTGGAATCCCTGCTGGAAATGTACAAAGAAAGCCCATTTATTGCTCTGCTGTGGGCTCTGGGAGCTGCTCAGGAGGGTGGGGAGAGGAAAAGAGGTGACAGCTCCTGGTGCTGACCAGGAGCACTGAACAGAGCAAGGGGTTCTAGCTGGGAATCCTGCAGAGCAGGGGGGTTTAGACTGAAATCCTGCACAGAGCAGGGGGTTCTAGCTGGGAATTCTGCAGAACAGGGGGTTCTAACTGGAAATCCTGCACAGAGCAGGGGGTTCGTGGTGGGAATCCTGGACAGAGCAGGGGGTTCTAGCTGGGAATTCTGCAGAGCAGAGGGTTCTAGCTGGGAATCCTGGGCAGAACAGGGGGTTCTAGCTGGGAATCCTGGACAGAGCAGGGGGTTCTAGCTGGGAATCCTGCAGAGCAGGGGGGTCTAGCTGGGAATCCTGCACAGAGCAGGGGGTTTATCTGGAAATCCTGCACAGAGCAGGGGGTTTATCTGGGAATCCTGCACAGAGCAGGGTGTTCTAGCTGGGAATCCTGTTTTAGCTTTCTGAATCCTGAGCAGCAGGGAGAGGGTGATTCCCCACAAAGGAATCCCCACAACGCCAGTGCTCAGCCAAGGGAATCCTCCCGAAATGCCCAGATCTTACAGAATCAGTGGTGGTTTGCTCTTTGGTGCCTGTGGTCCTGCTGCCAGGGGCAGCAGCAGCTCTCACAGAGCCCCAGGGTACAGCCCAGGCTGTGCCCAGGGAGGGCAGGGAGGCAGCAGCAGCCCCGCTCTGGGGCACAAATGAGGCTCCACTCACAACCTTTGGCTGAGACACCCCCAAAGCTGATTGCTGGGAATGGGGTGACAGATGCAGGGGGTTTTGCTGGGCACTGCCAGCACAGCCTCCCCTCGAGGGGCCCTGCTGGCCCAGCAGAAGCACAGGAAGGGGCAGGGGCATCATTGGTGCTGCCAGCACTGCAGCTCCTCAGGATGATGAAGGATGAAAATGAGGATTGAGCTCTCTATTCTGTATTTCACTGCTGGCCAAATGCACTTACAGGTGTTATTGTTCTCCCCTGGCTGCTCTCTGCACACTCCAGGGAGAACACTGCTCGCGTGGGCTACAGCTTCTATGGCAAAGGCATTTTTCATCTGCAAATGAGTTTGAATATCCTGGCTGGAAGGAGCAGCCTGTGTGCAAATATTCAGCTCTCAGATGCCACAGCTATGGACATCATTTTCCGGGGCTGAACCAAATGACTTAAGCTCATTGCACACTTGCCATCAGCCACCAGGAGTATTTGTCCCCAGGTGTATGTGTGTTCTACCTCCTCCTAACCATAAACAATAAAAGAGGCACCACGGGAGCAGTGAAAGGCTGCACAGCATTTTGTTTGCAGTAATTGCAGCAAAAATGTGCTCCTGAAATGGCTCAGCACTGAACTGAAGCTGAGTTTTGTGTGCCCAGGATTAATTTCTTGTTGCACCCCCCAAACAAGCTGAGCTGAGAGGGGTTTGCACGTTGTTTAGAGTCACAGCTTGCTGGCTCTCACCCCTTCTCCTCTTTATAATTTATAAAATATTCCAGCTAAACAATCTCTACAGGGAAGGGGAAAGAAAAGGAGCTGTAGTCTTGCAATGTCTTTAAAAATATATGCAGCTCTGGGGTTTCATTTTTCCCAGCCCTCACCTGTATGACAGTGTGGAAATGAGGAAATTGGGCTGTAAATGATTCATTCAGCTGCTTTGCCATTGTGCTGGGCTCCAGCTGGAGCTGTCAGTGTGGCCTGGGAAGGTGTCCTGGAATTCAGAGTGGGAGATGAAGGCGGCAGCAGTGGGAAATGAAGGAACTACACGGGCAGAGGAGGCAGAAACCTCCCCGGGACGCTGGGAAGCAGCAGGAGAAGCCTGGCAGAGCTGCTCACACAGCCAGACAGTGCCGGGGGTGATGTTGCATGGAATCCCCCAGCTCTGGCCCCAGCCACGCTGTGGAGAAGCATCAGGAGCTCCTCCTGCCACACCTGAGCCTTCCCAGGATTTTGGGGGTGCTGGGGAGGGGCTGGGGGTGCCAGGTCTCTGCTGGGCTGGGGGCCATTGAAGCAGCACAATTTGTCCCCTGTCACTGCAGCAGCACAGCCACAGGAGGACTCTGCACTGAGCCCAAAGTCATTCCAGTATTCCAATGTAATTCCAGTACTCCAAAGTAATTCCAGTACTCCAACGTAATTCCAGTATTGTTTCCTGGTCCAACAATTCCTTGCACTGTTTTGAGAGAGCTCTGCTCACCTGCTGCCACAGAGCTTTGCTGGCCCAGAAACAGCACAGAGAACGGTGTTAAATGCTGCTTCACTGGAAATCTGTGTTCTAATGCTTTGCCTAAGTGCTCCTAGGAAAGCTGCAATTAATAAAAATGCCCTGGCTCGAGGCTTCTCATGCACCATGCCCACGTTCCCTGAGGGGAGCAGGCAGCAAACGCTGCTATGGAAGGGATTTCAGCTTCCTAATGAATAACCTGGCTATTTCTACCAGGAACGGCTCTTTGCTTGTAATTAGTGAAGCAAATGATGTTAATGGTTTTGTCACAGAGTGCTGAACAACACCTTTTCCCCACACTGTGACTTATGCCAAGAAAAACTCTGACGTTTTTTTAGTCCTGACCCAAAGAGCCTCAGGGTGGGGTTTGGTCACTTTTGGAGTGGGAATTGTGGCATTGAACACTTTGAGATCAATCCCAGCGAGCAGGGCTGTCTGGGAATGTGCAGGGAATGTGCAGCACTCACTGCCCCCACGGATGCTAAAGGTGTCCAAATAATGAATTTCCCTGCTAAAAGTTCAAACTGAGAAAAAATTGAATTCCAGGCAGGCAGTGCTTTGGTCCCTTCCCAATATTTTTCCACATAAATGCAAAGGTTGACACATGGAGCTCGTTTTTTCCATGGAGACCACGACAGCTCTTGATTTAGCACACCACAAAAGTCAATATAGGAAAGCATATAATTTCTTAATTCATGGTAGCATTTTAATGGCCCAGTGTTTATTTGGATTTAAAGCTGATTTTTAAGTCGCCTCAGTTCCTTTTACCCCGGGTAGAACAGAGAATCCACTCTGGCATGAAGCAGGCACTGCTCCAAAGATGTGAAATGCTCTAAATAACCCTACAGCACTCCAGAAGATTCACTGCACTGTTCTTGTGCCCAATAATGAAATTCCAGGCTCTCCTGGAAGCATCAGTGACCCAGGCAGGAGCAGCCTGAGCCTGGAAAGTCCCATTCCTACCTCAGCGTCATTTAGGAGCTCAAAATTCTTTTGCAAGCATTGTTTGCCCTGAGTAAACTCCAAACTACAAAATCCTCTGGATTTCCCCATCATTCTTATTGAGGTAAAGTGAAAAAAGCCTCTGATTTCTTTCAGTTGTTACCAGAGAAAACAACAGAGTCCTGGGGCTCTCTTTCGGACAATGCACATTTTATTTTGGCCTGATCCTTCCTGTCACACCAGGGTTATATCAGAGACATTATGAAGTTTATAAACCCACAAAAGTGCAAATCCATGAGGGAGGAGAGAAGTGGCCCCCACAAGTTGCTGACCCTGCTCAGTGAGGAACTCCTGAAGACAAAACTCTGCCATTAATTCATGGCAGAAAGGGGATGTGGGAGCCCAAATCTGCTGCCTGCAGGGACAAACACAGCCCCTAAATTCAGGCTCACAGTCCCTGCTCCAGCTCCGTGCTTCCAGCCCTGCCTGGAGGTGCCTGCAGTGATTGAAAACTGCACGGAACCCCCCAGAGCTCTGGGAGTTCTGTGCCCCAGAACATCTGCAAGGGTGCAGAACAGAGATGCCAAACGTCCCTGCTCGTCCCACGAGGGGCAAAATCCCCCCTGACCCTGCCCGGGTGGGAGCAGGGGGGTTTGGGCTCCCCAGATGTGCAGGGGAAGGGATCTCCAGGAGGGGCTGGACCAGGCACAGCCATGGGGCTGCTCCTGTGAAGGAACAGCTCAGCACAGCTCAGCACTGCCTTGGGCTTGGGTTTCTGTGGGATTTGCAGCCGCCCCTCCATTTCCAAGGGGTGTTTGGATTTCCTTTGGATTTGCAGCAGCCCCTCCATTGTGGTTGTGTTTCCTCTGGATTTACAGCAGCCCCTCCATTCCCAAGGTGTGTTTGAGTTTCCTTGGGATTTACAGCAGCCCCTCCATTCCCAAGGGGTGTTTGGGTTTCCTCTGGATTTGTAGCAGCCCCTCAACTGTGTTTGGGTTTCCTTGGGATTTGCAGCAGCCCCTTCATTTTGTTTGGGTTTCTTTGGGATTTGCAACAGTCCCTCCATTTCCAAGGTGTTTGGGTTTCCTCTGGATTTACAGCAGCCCCTCCATTCCCAAGGTGTGTTTGGGTTTCCTCTGGATTTGCAGCAGCCCCTCCATTCCCAAGGTGTTTGGGTTTCCTTGGGATTTGCAGCAGCCCCTCCGTTTCCAATGTGTGTTTGGGCTTCCTCCGGTTTTGCAGCAGCCCCTCCAACGTTGTTGGGTTTCCTTGGGATTTACAGCAGCCCCTCCATTCCCAAGGTGTGTTTGGTTTCCTCTCGATTTGCAGCAGCCTCTCCATTCCCAAGGGGAAACACCAGCTCAGCTCTGGCTGGGCAGGATGTGGGCAGAGTGAGCTCTGAGGAGCTCCAGAGCCACTCTCATCATCCAGGAGGGGATGTGAAGCCTCCCAGACCCCCAAAGTGTGCTCTGCCTTGGGCTGGAGACTCAGCCAGAGCCCCAGGGACCCCAGTGCAGCCCCAATCCTTCTGCATAACCCCCTGGGAATGTGGCCCTGAGAACTGGGGTCACTGCTGGGAACTGGTGCCTGGAACCAGCCCCACCCCTGGGTCCTGGCTTCTGCAGGAGGTGCATGCACTGTTTCCCACTCGGATCTTCATTTTGTTGAGTCTGCTTTTGGCTGCATCCCTTTTTCTTGGGTCAAAGCTTTGTCCTAGCACGTGGAATTGTAGATATTTAATTGACAGCTGGGAAAACTGAGCTAACCTGGCTCAGCAGCTGATAAGGATCCTCAGTCTATTCTCACATCCTTTTGCTTGCCTGATTATTTTGCAGTTGTGATGCCCTAGTACAAAAAGATGGATCCTTTTTTTATTTCCCCCCAAAAACTCTGAATTAGCCTCCAATTATTTTTCTTTTACAGATGCCTCTGTGATCTTCCTAAAATCCCTTTGTTTTCTTTTTGCTCCATCCAGCATCCCTTAGCCAAACAAGGGAGCAGCATAAAAAAAGCAGCAATAATTTGGACAGCCTGGTGCTGCCAATATTGAAGATATTGAACCTTTTCAGTCTAAAATCATCAGCATTTTCCCATTGACCACACACACACAGTCTGAACAGACAACCAGAAAGCAGAACATTTGCACAAGGATGAGGTGCCACTGCCAATGAGTGGGTGGCTGGGTCAGCACATTCAGAGGCCCAAATTGCTGCCTAATCTGCATATGGATTTCTCCTGGATTTATACTCTCCAATGTGCTGTCACTGAGGAGAAATGTGGCTGTTCCAGTGGCCAGCTGCTTCCCTGGAAAAGGTTCTTTTTCAAAGCTGAGCCTCAGCAATTGGCAAAAAAGGAAAACACGTTGTCCTTCTTTTGAAAACACTGGGTCTGCAGCAAGCCTGGGAGATTGGGAAGGGTTGTGTGGACAAGAAATGCCCAAATCCTGAAATGCAGCCACATCTGGAGCTTCCCACTGCCCAGGGCAGGGGCTGCACAAGGGTGTCCATCTGGACTCTCACAGGAAAGGAAGGGATAACATTATAAAATCTAAATACCCCAAGATAAAGTAATAATTGTCACATTTTCAGCTTTTTGTCCTGTTCAGAGGATGTGAAATTTCCTTTGTGACCTACCCCACCTCAGTGAGGGTGCAAGTAACCAACAACAACCCTTCCATAAAGCTTTGCCTACAAGTGCAGGACAATTCTTTCAGTGGAAGGGACTGCGAGGTGCTCGCTGAAAAATGAGTTCATTTTGTTCACTTTTGGAAAAATCCAGCAGTGTTCCTGCTCCTGGCACCTTCACAGGCAGGGTTGGTCTCCTCCTGGCCACATCCTGGAGCTGAATAAGGCAGCTCTGATCCTTCCCCTTCGCAGGGAATCAAGGCAGCCCAAAAAGTCCTGGGAGCAGAGAGGGAATGTTATTTTTATTTAGATTGTTTTTGTTTGTTTGTTTTTTCATTTTCCTTGGATGATGTGGAAGATGCAGCATCATTAAGGAGGAGATCCAAGAGGATGCCAATGTGTGAAGGACAAGGAGCTGCTGGAGTGCAGTGGAGGCCACAAAGAGGGTGAAGGGTGTGGAGCATCCCTCTCCTGAGAAGCTGGAAAATGCAACCCTCACATCGTTTTTTGTGAGTTAATGGTCTGCACAAAGCTCACCCTCGTGTCTCTGAGTGCATGCAGGGCCTGGCAGGCAGATTAATGATTTGTGACAAGCCTGTGGCTATCACAGAGTTGAAATCTGCTGTGGGGAATGTGCCATGGAATTCTGAACTCTAAATGTTAAATAATGAGACCCCCTTGCAGTCACACACTGCACACAAAGTTCTGGCAGTGACAGGTTCTTCTTTCCTTCCCTGATTTGCATCCTGGAGAGCTGGGGTTATTCCCTGGGAGGCAGCAACGTGCAGTGCCCTGTGTTCCACCTGCTGCACGGTCAGAGGGGTGTGTTCCTCTGAGCCTCTGGGCCCAGCTCCATCCTAAATATGAGGGTTCCATCCCAAACCTGGGTGTTCCTCTGAGCCTCTGGGCCCAGCTCCATCCTAAAGGTGAGGGTTCCATCCCAAACCTGGGTGTTCCTCTGAGCCTCTGGGCCCAGCTCCATCCTAAATGTGAGGGTTCCATCCCAAACCTGGGTGTTCCTCTGAGCCTCTGGGCCCAGCTCCATCCTGAACCTGGCTGTTCCAACCTGAACCTGGCTGTTCCATCCCAAACCTGGGTATTCCTCTGGCCCTCCGTGCCCAGCTCCATCCTAAATCTGAGTGTTCCGTCCTAAACCTGACTGTTCCATCTTAAACTTGGCTGTTCCATCCTAAACCTGGCTGTTCCAGCCTAAACCTCGCTGTTCCTCTGAGCCTTTGTGCTCAGCCCAAGTCCTAAATCGCTCCTGGGCTGCTGCTCCATGCCATGCACATTCACTGTGAGCTTTGCAGAGGCAGTGGGGAATTACAGTGAAGAGAAGCAGCTTTAAAATTCTTTAAACCTCCTGTCTTTTGGCCCAAAATGTAGAGGAGAGTGTGCACCATCCCTCAGGGGGTGTTTGTGGGCTCCCATCTCACCTGGGGGCTTTGCATCCAAAACCCACCTGTACCCCATCAAAATCAGTTTCATTTTAAACAAATATAAATGTATTACTTTTCAGAATCATGTCCAGCTTTGGCTCAGCTGAGGTCCTGAGCATCCTGCAGAGCTCCTGGGGCAGCTCCCATCTCACTTGGGGGCTTTGCATCCAAAACCCACCTGTACCCCATCAAAATCAGTTTCATTTTAAACAAATATAAATGTATTACTTTTCAGAATCATGTCCAGCTTTGGCTCAGCTCCTTTGCTGTTTATCAACAGAGTCCCACAATCAGCTTTTCCAGGGGTATAACAGCACTGTGGCAGTGATGCCCCAGCCATGCCCTTCCCATCCCCCTGAACAGTGAGACTCAAGTGCTCTGAGTCATTCTGATCTTCAGCGTCTCTCTTCATGGATGTGATTTAAATTATGCCAAAGGTTTTTAATTAAAGTCACCCTTGTCATGCAAATATTTCATTTGTATTGATATATTTTTAGCTATCAAACACTGTCTTGATTTTTGGGAAAGGCTCTTTAAAATTCATAAGCCTGTTTGAATCCAGCACTGTGGTGGCTGTGACACGAGGTGTCTGTCAGTCACTCACCTCTCCAGCCTGCCTGGCTGCTGAGGCTGGAGAGGTGAAATCCAGCTCAGACTCTTTCAGAACAGCAGAGGTTGTTGCCAGGCTTGTATCATTTCAGTAAAATATGAATAAAAACAACATTTCATAAAAGTGGGTCAAGCCTTTCAGCTTCTCCTGATGCTCACAGATGTGCTTCCCAGAGGCTGGGCTGTGGGTGACTCCTCTCCTCTCCTCTCCTCTCCTCTCTTTTTCCTTTCTCTTATCTCTTTTCTTTTACTTTCTTTTCTTTTCTTTTTCATTTCTTTTCCTTTCTCTTCCTTTCTTTTCCTTTCTCTTCCTTTCTTTTATTTTCCTTTCCTTTCTTTGCTTTTCTTTTCTTTTCCTTTCCTTTCTTTTCTTTTCTTTGGCACAGAAATGGAGTTGCAGACTCTCTATTTTTTTGAGTTATGCTTGCAGAAAGCTCCTGCTCTCGTGCTGAGCACAAAGCCAGCCTAGGTGGCTCCTGTTTCAGTCTAAAACCATTGCCCCTGCTGTGAGTGGCTGCATTTCCCAGCACTTTCAAGCACCAGCTCTCACCAAAAGCTTTCTGCAACCGGATATTCATAAAACCATCTCTTTTAATATGAGTTCTCAATTGTGTATGGATAGAATTAATCTGATTCTGATGCCCCTCAGAAAAGGAATAAAAGGCCTCATGTCTCTGCTCAGCCACTGAGGTTTGCAAAGCTCAGAGCAAACCCTCCCTCCAGCATGGCTGTGAACCTGTATTTATGGATGGAGCCTGTATTTACCTGGGACACTGAGAGTGCCTCCTGTTCCCTGTCCCTCCCCTGGAACTCCCACTGCTGCTCCCAGCAGCTCCCACTGTGCACAGAAGCCCAGCACTGCCTCTGGGGCTGCTGCACACCCACCAAACCCCCAAGCTGACAGCTCCTCAGCCCTTCTGGTGCTGGGGGGTCCCTCCCCAACCTCTGGGAGCTCCTGCCCTCCCTGCTGGCTCTGCCTGCCCTGTGGGACCCGTTCTGGGTGGGCAGGGATGAAATCTGTGCCAAAACAGGGACAGGAACCATTCCTGAGGGGCTCATATGGCATTACCTCAGCTGCTGCTGCTCTTCTCCTCCTGAGGCTTCATTTCCCTGATGATGAAGGCAAAGGGCCCCCTGAGGTGCTCAGTAACATCACCCCAAGTGTTCCCATGGTGTGGCTGCCCCCACAGAGGCTGATCTGACACCACAGTTACTGGGACCATTGCACAGCAAAACAACAGCAGGCTCAGGTGGCATTAAAAGTGATCTGGGAATGGTGCATGGCCCTTAAAACCAGGGAAATGGAGCAAAAAGGCAGAAACAGCTCTGAGACAGCTTGGCTGCTGTGCATTTCCTTGCCCAGAATGCTGATAAGGGCTTTCCTGGAGTGGGGGCCATAAACAAAAATCTCCCTGCCAGAGCTGTCAGAGACAGCCAAGAGCATTTCAGGACGTGTTCCTGCTCGGTTCAAAGATGCTCTCATTTTTCCTGCAGCCACATTTCATGTTCCCTGCCTGTCTAAAGTGCTTTTAGACACACAGCAAACACAGCCACGCTTCCCAGAAGTGTGTGTGCTGAGAGGGCAGAGGGAGAGCCTGCAGGACTGGGGATGCTGCTGGTCAGCTCTGCTCCAGGGATTTTGCTTTATCCCAAGAAATCTGACCCTCCCTTTGCTTTGGGGCACCAGGCTGCCTTTGCTCCTCATGTTTTGCAGGTGGCCTTTGTGACAAGCCCAGAGTGGTCTGAAATAATGTTGTTACCTCAAGAGGTGCTTTAGGAAGCAGGAAACCTCCAGCAATGTTGGTTTGTCCATATCCACCAGTGAGACAGAGATTGCCAGGATAAAACCAGTGGCAGCCTCTGGTCTAGCCAAAGGTTAATTGAGTGTGCAGTGCCAGGCAGGCTGGAGGCAGCAGGGCAGCTTTGCAGAGAGCAGCATCAAAGCAGAACCATGGATGACTTGCAGAGGCTCTCAGCTGCTTGACAGGACTGTGCTGAGCTCTCTTTAAAACAAGCTTCTCTTATTAATAATGCTGCTGGTTTCTCTAATTATCCGCTCATTGTTCTATAAAAGACACAGCACTTCCCAGCATTCCAGCTAAGAGATCAGGGAGTGCTGGTATAAAGCAATAAAATACCACACGAGCTGGCCCCAGCAGTGTTTGAACAGCTGCTGCCTCCCTCCAGGCCAGCCTCGACCCCATCTGCCTCTCCAGACACAGAGCACGAGCCTTGTTCTCTTTTTCATGCATCTCACAGCATCTTGTGATGGAGCAGTCAGCTGCCTTGTTCCTCTGCTTGTCTCTCTGTTCTCCCAGAAGCAGTGCAGATAAAATGTCAGATATTTCAGGTAGCGAGCGCTTTTGCTTTGCCACAAAAAGCAAGGGAAGCTTTTTTTTATTGCCCAGAGAAAGGCAACAGGAGCATTCCATGTGCTCCTGTCTTCTCCTATGCCTCTGGAAAGCCAGGTGAGGGGATGAGAGGTTTACACTTGGAGCAGGAACTGTGCCTGTCTCAGCAGCTCATGGTGCCAGCCCCTCTCCCTGCTGTCACTGGCAGCCAATTCTCCTGGCACTGGTTCCCTTTTCCCTCAGCTCAGGATTCCAGCAGCCCCCAGCCCTCAGCTCCCCAGGGAGCACTGAACACTCCTTGATTCCTGTGCCTGTCTGCCTCAGTTCACTGCAATGTCCCTGCTCTGTGTTCTAATGTGACCTTTACCAAAGGAGCCCCAAATATCTGTGTTTGGACCTTGCAGTGTTTGCCTTTGCACAAATCCACCCAGCTTTCCCCGCCCAGCTTTGCTGGTTGCTGCACCCTCAGTGAAGTCAATAATTGCTTGTTCTACATCCAAACATCTCAGAGATGCTGCCCTGGGAGCACCTTGAGCTGTTAGCACAGAGTCCTGGGATGGTGGGGCTGGAAGGGACCCCCCAGTGCCACACCTGCCATGGCAGAGTCACCCGGAGCAGGAGACACAGGAATTTCAGAATTTGGCATTTTTGGGATGTCTGGGGAGACTCCAGGCCCTCCCTGGGCAGCTGTGCCAGGGCTCTGCCCCTCCATGGAAAGCAGTTCTTCCTCATGCTGGGGTGGAAGTTGTGTTTCAGTTTCTGGCCCCTGCTCCTCGTGCTGTCCCTGCAGAGCCTGGCACCATCCCCTGGCAGCCCCTGGGATGTTTGTGTGGAGGGATGGGATCCCCTTCCAGCCTCCATGAGCAGACCCCAGGCTTTGTGAAGCCCTCCACCTGCTTTGGGAGCAGGAACCTGAATGTTTCCCCTGCTGGGTCTATGGCATTAAGTCAAGCTCACTCTGAAATGCAAATCAGGCAGGGTGCTTGCAGTGTCTCACTCCCAAAGCCTAGCTCTCTTCCTGGTTTTTATCCAGCTTTGAGATGATTTTTATCCAATGTACTTCATGCAAATTGGATTTAAGCAGCAATTTGCCATTTTTTACATGTGGAGTGACAGCAGTCCCCTCATCATCTGTCTCGCTTTGCCACCCAGGGCTGTTGTGTTCCAGCCCCTCCCACATCAAATCAACAGCAGCAATGAAATTATTCAGACATTTATGAGCCAGAGACTCCAAATCTCCTCTCCCTTTGGTAAAAGCTCACTTTGGGCTGCATTGAGGGATTCAATTTTCCACATTTTCATTCTCTTATGTACAAATAGTTGATTGGTGTTATTTGCTTCTGAGGAGTGTTTGATTTAAGCTGCTTATGGAACAGACTGATGGAAGGACCACCAGTGCACCCAGCAAGTGATTTCTGAGTTAATCTGGTGTGTCCTAAACAAATATTTCCTAAATATGTTTTTCTTTTCTTTGTATCTTGGCTTGTCCAAATCTGGTGCTTTGATGTGAGGGTCCAGAGTACAATGCACCAATAATTGTCATTATCTGTCTGCTGCAAATCAAACTGTCCTGGTTCTTTGGCTGAGCTCTGTTGTTTCAGCCACTGTGATCAGAGATGCTTTCCAAGTATTTCCTGAGAATCAGCCTGTGATTTCAACAGATTTCACTGCCAAATTGATTTTTACTCTTCTTCATTCATTTTGCACATGACTCCGTAAATAATAAAAAACCCTGAAATACAATAATTCCATGGATATTATCAGAGCAATTCCCAGTGATTCCTGCTGGATTCCTTTGCCCCAGCCCTGCCTGCTGCTAGCTGCCTGTGGCTGATGGAATTTGAGCAGTGTGTGCTGGGGCTGCTCTGGTGTGGACACAAAGATCTCAGGGGTTCTACTCTGACCTTGACAAGAGCAGAGAGAGGTGAGCAGTGGGTGGGAGAGTGTTACCCTGACTTCTGCAGTTCTGGATGTTATCATTCTTTTGTAACTAGTTTCTCACACATTCTCTGTAAACATAGCCATGTTATTGTAACGGTATCTTTTTATTTACATTCCTTTCTCCTGGGCACAGAAGTTTGATGGACATTTCCTTTGACCAGTGTGATTGAGGGGAGGCTCTTTGTCTCCTCCAATACACAGTGAATTATGAGGCACATATATAATAAAGATGGGCGGGGAAGCCCAGAACTTGTTCCTTCACTCACCCAGAGGTTTCTGTCTCCTTCTTTCGTGTCGTTACTGTGACAGGAGAGGATTTGGAGGCAGCACTTCCAAAAGAGACCAGTTCAGCCCCCACTTCATCCCCAGGACAAATGAGGACTCTGAGGCCAGTTTTGCTGCTGGGCTGAACATGCCCAGGTTTCAGTGGACACAAGGCAAAGAAAGGCCATTCCTGGGGCAGAAAATTGCTTTTTGTGGAGGCCTTGTCCCCTCTGCTCTCCTCCTGGCCCAAGCTTGCCCAAAACAGAGATGCCAAGGCATGGTGCTGAAGCTCAGGCACCCCCTGGGTGTTCCAGGGGGCTCAGGAGGCCACAGGAGCACAGACACAGCTCTGCACTGCTCTGCAAACCAGGCTGAACTCCTGAGCCACTCTTTCCTCCCATGGCTGTCACATCCAGTTCCCCTGGAATGCAGCACATGCAATACACACATTCACACTTTATCTTGTCCATGACACCCTCCCCTGAGCTTCCCTCACGTTTTCTCAGTTATCAAAAAGTGTCTTTTGCCAGGTTTTCTGAAATCTGCTTCATACACTCTCTAAGGCAAAGAGGAATGATGCAACGTGAGGCTTCCAGGGATGGAAAAGCAGGAAATTATCCATTGAGGTCTATCCACAGAGCTTGCCCTGAACACAGAATATGCCAAAGATAAATGTGTTCAAGCAGAGGAAAGCCTTCCCTGCATTCTCAGTGTCCCTGACTGGAGCTATGGGGCTGGGGAGTAGCAGCAGGAGCTCAGCAGGGCAGCTGGACCTTGTCCTGGCAGAATATCCCATTTCAATCCCAATTCTGGAACACAGCCCCTTCCCTGCCCCTGGAGTAGCAGAGCCTCTGTCCCTAAATGTGGGCAATTCCAGGCTTTCCTCTAATTGGGATGTTCTGAAAGGCACAGCAAGGCAGAGAGTCCCTCTGGAGGTGCAAGGGTCCTGTTCACAGTGCAGATTTCCCCACGCATGCTCCAGTCAGGACAATTCTTTCTGGCTCTCCCCACACTGCAGGGCAGCTGCTCTTTGCCAGGTGGGTGCTGCAGCTCCCCTCGAGGTGGATTTATGTCACCAGGGCTGCCTGTGGATCCTTGGGGGTGAAATGTGCTGCACTCTGCTTTATTTCATATTGAGTCCTTGCCTGGAACCTTGGCAGTGTTTGTGTTCCTTGGCAGGTGCTGGTTGGGTTTTATTTTCCCATAATCAGTTCAAATGCAATGTGTCCCCTGTCCAAGTTAATTGCATGGTTGGGTTAACGACTCACTGCTTCGGGCACTGGAGTGGGGAGCTTGGCCAGGCAGGAATGCTCTGGTTGTTTGGTTGTCTTGAAGCTGAATTTCCCACCCAAAAGTGGTGCCACTCCAAAATTCCCCACTCCAAAGTGGTGCCACGTGAGATCCAGGCAAAATCTCTTCTTGTGCAAAACTGCCCCTTAATTCAGGAGGGTGAGACAGCTGGGAGTCAAGGGAGTGATAGTAGATTAATATCAGTGTGATATCAAGGGAGTGATATCAGATTAATATCAGTGTGATGTCAAGGGAATTATATCGAATTAATACCAGAGTGACACCAAGGGAGTGATATCAGATTAATATCAGTGTGATATCAAGGGAATGATATCAGATGAACAGCAGTGAGACCAGGGCCGAGTTCCCAGCCTGTGGCGGATGGCAGCTGCTGGCTGCAGAGCAGGGAATGAGACCCCTGGGACGAGCAGCTACAGAACCCTGTGGAATACTTCACCAAAAACTATCTGAGAACACGTTTGGGGGTGAGAACACCTACATACAACCCAGAAACCATGAAAATCCCAGTGAATACTCAAGGAAAATTGAGCAAGAGCATTTGAAGCCGTGGTCTGTGGGAAACAGGCACTGGGAGAGAGATGCCCATCTGCAATTCTCCGGAGAAGTGAACGAGAAATCCCCATCAGCACCTTTGAAAATCCCCATCTCTTACAAGAAATCGCTGTCACGGACCACTGGAGACAGCTTTTCCTTGGAGGGAGAGAGGAGGTGGAAGGCTGGAGTGCAGATTTCCTGATGATGCTAACGAGGAGCTCCTCCCGGAGCTGCTTAGCAGCTATTTTGATTAGCTGATGTCCCAGCCCACTTCGTGCCGGGATTCTGGCAGTCCTACCCCAATGAAACATTTGCTCGGGGCAGCTCCACTCCGCTCCTTAGGTGAGGCACTTCTGTTTGTGGACAGAGTCCCACGGGCAGCGTGTGTTTCCTTTGTTTGGGCACACAGGGGACTCGGTGCTCTCATGTTTTATTCAGGGCAGTATTTCTGGTGGATGTAGCCTCGGATACGGATCAGAGGCAGAAATACCGCTCACAGCAATGCCTCAAAGACTCTTTCCTTGTGCTACAAATGGACACACAAATTAAATTCCTGCTGGTAATGCCTGCCCACTCTATCACTGCGGCCGGGCTGGGATGCTGCCGGAGCAATTTGCGCCGCTCAGCATTGCAAATCAGGGGCCGGGTTTCCTCAGCAAAGTGGGGCACCTCATCCCCAACAAAGGCAGCTCTGTAACACCTGACAAATTACCTGGGCTTGGCAGAACCATCAAACGACCCTCTGTGACACCCGGCTGCGAATGCAGCTCTGGCTGAGCATCGTCTGCCTCTCTTCGGCCCCTGCCGTGTCTGCCTGCAGAGTTGCTAATTACAGCAGGGCTTCTTTATTTTCTGCTTTCATCCCCTGCTGGCCCCAAAGGCAGAGCGAGCTCAGGGTGCAACTCATGCCTCTGGAAAACTCCCCCAAGACCCTCTCGTCCCTCAGCCTGGCTCTCCACAGCATCTTAGCGTGACTGAAAACTCGAGATCCTTCACTGGCACATTGCTATTTCACAACAAAAATATTGTTTGGAAATTCAAAATATTTGAAATATTAGAAATTTGAAATATTGCGGTGCATGTGAGAGAAAAACCAGTTTTTCCTGGAGGGAGCTTAGCACCAAGCCAGAGCTGCCATTCAGCTCCCCCCCAAGCTTAGGCAATAACCTGCCGTGGCTGAAGATTGATTTATTTATTTCACAGCATCATGCACATCCTTTGTGCTCACAGAGCAAACTGAGCCCTGGGTGCTGCAGGAGTTTTGGAGGTCACTAAGGTGGGACTGGGGTTTTTTGTCCCCGTGTTGCTGGCATGGCCCTGGACACAAACAGATTTCAAACACATTCCAAACACATTTCAAACACTTTCACGGGGAATTAAACCCTGCTGGAAACCCTTGCCTGGCCACCCGTGCACATGCAGAACACAAGGACAGATTTCCCTGCAGCTGAGGAAATGGGACAGCTTTGGAGCAGGGATGTGTCCTCAGCTCCAAAAATAACATCCTTACCCAGCACTGTGATGTGAAAAGCTCCACGTGCAGCTCCCTCCTCCCGAGGCTCAGCAAGGCCCTTCCACCCCCTAATGCTTTCCAAATATTTCACCTTTCCATAGCAGAGCTGGAAAATTCTCAGTTCCAGGGGGAAAGTAGTTTAAAATAGGGCTTTGGGCAGGAATTTGTGCTGGCAGGACTGGGCAGGGCTGTTCCCAGAGCAGCCTCACACTCAGGACAAGCATCTCACCCAAATCAGCAGCTGGGAAAAATCCTCCTGCCATCCCCAAGCAGGTCCCAGGATGAGCAGAAGGGAAATAAATTCTGTCTCTGCAGGCCCCAGAGCAGCTGCAGAACAAACCAACTAACCTCTGTTCTCTTGGTTGGACAGGAGCAGCGTCACACAGAATGACAACAAAAATCAAATGAACCCTGGGGGAAAGAAACAAAGGGATCAAGGATTCATCAAAGTGCCTTGCTTCAAATACTCCTGGATTGTTTATGCCAGAGATGACACACATGGCCTACAGGAATCCAAACCCAGAAGATCTGCAAATTCCTTCAAGGAGGGCAATAAGTACTTTTATTACAGTTCTGTGCCCATATGCAAATGCATATGCAGATATATACATCTATATATGAATTTATTACACCAGCTATTAGGATTTAGTTGAAAGTGTAGCTGTGTTTGATGTTCTTAAAATCCTTTGAGTCAATGGATTAAGGAAGAATCCAAACTTTTGAAGTTCTTCCTAACTTAAAACACAACCCCAGCTTTTATGATTTAATGCAAAATTCATGAAGAAGAACTTAAGGGCTTTGAGATCCTGAACACATACAAAAATTCTAAGTCTGTCATTTCGGTTTAAAATACGATTTTAAGCCAATTTGAAAAATTTCATGGCAGTGGCAAATAATTCCACACCCTTTGGTGTCAGCAAGTTTGTGGCAGGTGCCAGGCTCTGATTGCCAGACTTCAGAAACTCCCAGATTTAATGGTGCCAGCATTCCTGTTTCTTTCATCCAGTTTAATGTCAGAACTTACAAAGTGAGGCACTCAGTGACACCCTGCTCTGTGTCTCCAGTGCTGGGGGCCCAAAGGAAGGAATGGGATGTTCATGTGAAGGAGAAGACTTCTGGATGCTCTGGCAGTGAGCAGTTGCTGCTGGAGGACAGATGTTTGCCCCAGGCTGGGTTTATTTCCCTCACCAGCTGGCACAAGGGACAGAGGTGGTTTGCAGTGCTGCTCAGTGGCTCAGGAGGGTGAAATCTGGGCTCTGCCAGCCCTCCACCCTCCCCTTGTGCTGCGCTGCTCAGGGCTCTCAGGAGCTGCCCTGGCTGATTCACCTGGGATCAGGGAATGCTTTGGGTTGGGAGGGACATTGGAGAGCATCCCCCCAGGGCAGGGACACCTTCCCCTGTCCCAGGGACACCTTTGCCTGTCCCAGGCTGCTCCCAGCCCATCCAGCCTGGCCTGGGACACTGCCAGGGATCCAGGGGCAGCCACAGCTTCTCTGGGCACCTGCCAGGGCCTCCCCACCCTCCCAGGGAACAATTCCTTCCTCAGTATCCATTCTAAATCCACCTTTTCCTGTGGGAAGCCCTTCCCCCTTATCCTGACACCCCACACCCTTCAGCTGTTGTCCATTATATGCCATAAAAAATGCATTTGTTTGTATTCCCCTGCCCTGCTTGAGTTACGATTCTTTTTTAGGGCAACTGTGTGAAAAACAAATTCTTTTCAACCTGGGAACCTGGGGAAAAGGACACTTGAGGAATATCTGTAGCTCCCCATCCTGTCCTCCAGATCACCCAAGGCACAGCAGAGTGCACCCTGTTCCAGCTGCAGGAATGGCAAACTGGTAGCACAGGAAAACCAGAATCCTCGTGGGAGAACAGCATTTGAGGAAGGGCTGACAGGCAGGGAGATCAGGCTGGGAGAGGGGGATAAACGGGAAGACAGCTGGGGAAAAGCCAACAGCACAACTCCAGAGGTCAGAGAGCACAGAACAGCCTGGCTTTCTGCACCTTTGGCTGGGAGACAGGCAGCAGAAGGGTTCTGCTTTGTATGGAGCCACAGGGCACAAACCCTGCCCCAAACCCTGCCCC
>VZRZ01001874.1:3566-23369 GCA_013398175.1 Climacteris rufus | reverse complement strand
CCCCAAACCCTGCCCCAAACCCTGCCCCAAACCCTGCTCCGGGCTTCTCCAGGATGTATTTCAGTGGGGATGCCCTGGGCCATGCCAGGCACTGCTGGCACAGCTCTCAGATTAAAGAAATGAAAAGCAGGAGCTGCTGAGGGCAGCCCAGGAACTTCCACACACAATCCTGCTCCCCAGAGAGCTCAGGCAGCTCCCACCCGTGTCTGTGGGGCTTGCAGTGCATGGGGAGAAGCATCCTTGGCAAAAATCAGAGCAATAAATGCGTGTTGAGGAGGCAAGCAGCAAACAGCAGGCTATTCTGCACCCGGGGCTGTATGCAGAGCACCGAGCAGGAAGCAGAAATGTGTTTAATCACACTCCTCCCAGCAAAATCGTTTATTAATCCAGGAATCTGGGGTTTTGCTTGGCTTACAATAATTGCAGAATTGGTGTTATCCTTCCCCAATCCCCCTGCAAGGCAAAGGATGAAGGGCAAGCAAAGCTGGGGATGTCTGTGGATAAGATTAAATTTGCTAAATTATAACTCTCCTAGCAGGCCAAACTCTTCTGATCCTGAAGTCACAACAATGAGCTTATTTAGATGTTAAAACATGGAGAAATCATTTTGGGAAGGGTCTTACGCACAAAAGGATCTCCTAGAAGGCAAGGTATGTGTCAAATTTAGGTCTAAAAACGTCTCTTCTGCAGGGACACCTCCACCCTCCCAGGATGCTCCAGCCAACCCAGCCTGGCCTTGGACACTTCCAGGGATACAATTCTGTGTTCTGTGACTGTCTGCTGGATGTTGCTAAAAACCAGATATTCGTGCTTTTGGATTCATTTTCTTTGTCCTCATTGACAGCTGGAAGGTTTTCTGTGAGTGGCAAGTGAATACAAGAAGCATGGACAGAAATTTCCAGCTGGAAAAGTCCTTCCCTTCCCTTCCCTTCCCTTCCCTTACCCTTCCAAACCTTCCCTTCCCTCTCTCAGTCTGAATGCCCCTCATACCCCAGGGCTGAGGACTGCATTTATTTGTCTCAAAACCTGTCTGATTCATCTCTCTGCTATCATGCAGTGTTTTCCTAAGCCATTGTTTTTTTTACCATCAATTTATTCCCTTGGCTGCTTCTTCGTGGTGGATTATTTGCTCCAGAATCTTTCCTTTTCATCTCAGAGATGAATATACATTTCAGGACCAGGTTTTGAAATACCACTTTGCTTCAGGAAGCTTCTTATGAGCAAGTGTGGGAAGCCAGCACTAAATCAGTTTTGTATATTTTATTTCCCAAGGAATCAGTCCCACTTTGTTTATTATCTTGCAAAACCCCAAGCAGAATGTAAAAACCAAGACTGAATCAGCAAGGAGCATTATAAAAATACTGGAGCTGTCTTTCCCTGGCAATGGGGAAATGCATTCCTTCACTTTAATATAAAAAAAAGGAATGATGGAATGGTAAAGATATCAAACCAAAACCAGCTGAAGAGTTCGGGCATTTATTTCAAACACAGAGCAAAATCCCGGCCAGACACATTTGTTACCAAAGTCATTTTGTCCTGCAATCACCAAACATTAAAGCATATAATAGCATCAGGGTATTAAAGCAGGGATTTAGCCATGATATTTAATCAGCTGTTTCAAACAAACACAGGGAGGCTGAAGGCTCTGGCAGCTGAGCCTGGGGGCTGGGAGCACCCAGCACAGGGCAGGCTCACTCTGCAGCCTCCAGGAGAGCAGAGCTGCAGCACACAGACCCCTGACATCCACATCAAGTAACACCCACATGCCAGACCCCTTCTTCTGAGGGAAAAGCCCAGGCAGGAGGGATTATTCCCATTTTTCTGGGTCCTCCAGCAATAGGGGGGTGACTGAGCTCTGCTCCCAGGACCCTGCAGCCACGAGGGGCCCCTTCCCTGAGAGTCTTTGCTGAGTTCCTGAGCATCGCCTCCTCACCTGCCTCATGCAAGGACACGTTCAGCCATCTGAATGAGCTCCAAGAATCCCCTTGGACACTCAGGGTTACTGGGACAGGGTCTGGCTGGACACAGCCCAGGAGGAGCAGGGTAGGACGTGCAGCCCTGGGCACAGGGATGTGTCCCAGCTCCTCCATTGCTCGCCTCAAGCCAAACTTTCTGTGTGACCCTCAGACAACTCACCAGCAGCAGCAGCTTAGTGCCAAAGTTCAGCTGCAGGGTTTTGTGTGCTAAAGTCTCCCAGCGCCCTTTTCCTGCTCCTGCTTCCGCTTCCAACCTGCAGCTCCCGAGGGAGCTGGGAGCAGCCGAGCAGGGCAGAGGGAGATGGAGATGGAGATGGAGATGGAGATGGAGATGGAGATGAAGATGAAGATGAAGATGAAGATGAAGATGAAGATGAAGATGAAGATTAAGAAGCTCTGTGTCCCTGAGCAGCACAAATGCAGCCCCTCAGCTCCCTCAGCCGAGTGCATTCCACGCATACAGAACTCAAACACCTGCTAATCCTCCCCCCTCACCAGAATACACAGTGTGGGAGTTCCACTTCTGCTCAAAGGGAGGAGGAAACCCCCAAGGCACCTCTCCTGCAGATCAGCTGCTCAGGGGATGTTTGTCCTGCATCAAACTCAGAAACGTTCCTGTCCCAGACTCGTCCATGTACTCCTGAGAGCCTGAAGTGCTCCATCACATCACCAAAACTGCCATTTGTGTCACTCAGCCAGCAACCCAGGTTGGATTCCCAGCCCACACACAAGCACAGGCTTGTCTGAGCTCAGGGATTTTGTCTGAGCTCCTCTCTGGATCAAGAGAGAGATGGAGCAATGTGGAGTCATCAGGTCTTAATGTCAGACATGAAAAGCTCAGGTTTTCTTTGAAATTGATGTTAAATGCTCAAATAAAACAGTTTTATCTTTCTGCTCTTTGAAAATAAAGTTACTGGTGCAAATGGCACACCCAGTTCAAATTTGATTTCTAGATGAGCCCACTGATAGTGGAAGCATTCAGGACCCTCTAATTAATGTTATAGAAAACTGTACTTAATTACTTCTTAAGCACTTACATCTGCATAAAGTTGCATTACACTGAATACATCATCATTTAAATCCATTACCTACACATAAATATGTATCAAATTTGCATTGCAAATGTCTTCATCTTCTGCTTTGTTAATCACAAGTGTCAGATCTAAATTATTCCAAAATGTGCAATTCTGGCTTCCTTGCCAAATAGTTCCATATTAAACAAAATATGTATTATAGGACAAAAATACAATAAAGTAGGAGGTGGGGGTCCTCAATTATCAGTAGAAATTATCACCAAAGTCACCAGAATGACTGCACTGAAATAAGCTGTCAGTGACAGCTGCTGTAACAGAGTTTGTGAGACAACAGAAAAAATGCATGGTTTAGTAAGAAAACCTATTTACAACTGTTTTCTTCAATTTTCATCTGGAATTAGTAAGTGCTGATTTGACTGCTCAAGGGATGAGCTGGCTACACGAAACCTGTTTTGTGGTGCCTGGAAAATTCCCCCTGCAAGGTCTGGGCTGGTTGTCTACGATGCAAATGCTCGTGGGTGAGTGCAGGGAATGAATCTCTGTGCAGCTCGGCACTGTCTCAGCTCAGCTCAGCTGAAGCCAAGTTAATAAAAGGCTTCTTTAATTAAATGCAGTCCGCATTTAATGTTCTCTTTCAAACTGAACAGTCAAACGGATAGGCAGAGACATTGCTCTCCTCGCTTCTGAAGGCATTACATCCCTTTTTCAGTAGCAGGCACAGAAAAGGATCAGGCTGAGCCCCTGTGCCATGAAATTATCCCTTAAGTGGGGCCATCCATCACTGCTGGTAAAGAACCAGAAAATACACTTGGAACTGGACCCTCTTTGGTCACTTACCGATGGCATGGGCACTGTCAAAAGCAGATTCCAAGTTTTACAGCTGGGAATAAAACAATGCCCAGCTGCAAATGCTGCTTGGTTCTGCAGGATGGACAGGCAGGTAGCAGGCTGCTCGGGCTGCATTCCCAAATCAGTCCAGGAAGCCCAAAAGAGCTGGAGCAACATCAGGGCTTGGCTGGGTGGGTGTGATGGGAGCAGCTCCACTGGGCAGGTGGGGACTGCACTTGTGCACTCCCTGGCTTGTGCAATCACCCTGCACATCAGCACGGTGCTTCACAGTGCACAGACACATAGTCTGCCCTGAGGTTTGGAGAGCTGTGGGTGCTGCCTGTAGAGCAGGAGAAGCTTTGGAAGATGAGGGGTGGGAAGGCAAAACACTCACGGTGAATTCTGTATTAAAACCTGACTATCCCATGAGTTGTGGAAGAGGTGCAGAAGGACACACCAGCTCCACACACATCAGTGAAATACATGGACGATCACAGAGGCCCCTGCTGGGCCAGCACAAACCCCAGTGGGCCAGGCTGGGAGCTGGGTTGCTGGAGGCTTCTCTGACCATTCGGCCATACTGCCAACTCCACATCTCTCCTGGGGCAGTCCTGCCAAAGGCTCCAGTGCAGAGGGGAATGTGCTGCTCCCTCTGCACGTCAGGGGGCTGGGAGGCAGGGGTGCTATTGCCCAGCAGCTCCTCCCCTCCAGCCCAGCCACAGGCTGTTCTTCTGCCCCGACTGTTCCCACGCCATTCCTTGCTCCCAAAACAACGGTGACTGTGCTCTAACCAAACCCATGTAAGAACATTTCCTGCCAGGATGTTGGAGAGCAGATATCCATGTCAACAACAAACAGCAAAAAGCAAAGCAACAAAATTGCTCCTCCATTACAGACCTGAGGTTTAATTAAGCAGTCAATCAGCACACGCCAGCATGCTGAGCAGGAAGATCACAGGATGCCCCATCCCTGCAAGTGTCCCAGGCCAGGCTGGACGGGGCTTGGAACAGCCTGGGCTGGTGGAAGGTGTCCCTGCCCATGTCAGGGGTGTGGAGTGAGATGCTCCTTGAGGTCCTGTGCAGCCCTCCCACGTCTCTGTGGCCACAGGCAGCCCCTACACGTAGGCGTGGAGCCCCAGGGCTGGCCCCCCTGGCCTGGGCAGCCTGGCCCGGGACAGCCAGCGGTACCTGGGCTTGGCAGCGCTGTCAGCCCAGCCCCAGAAGTGGCAGTACATGACTCCTGCAGCCAGCAGCAGGGCACTGCTCCCCCAGCCCACATAGAGGGCAGCTCCCAGCTCTCGCTTCAGTGGCACGGGCACGTCGGGGTCGTAGAAGTCCCGAACGATGCTGCCTCCAGTCCAGGACACGGGGATCAGCACCAGGGTGCCCGTGAGCAGGAAGGCGACTCCAGCTGCCAGGATGAAGATGCTGACACCCTGGGGATCCTCCTTGCTGCGCTGAGTGTACTTGACCCCCGCAATGGCCATCAGGAAGGAGACGATTGACAGCCCCACGGCGATGCACATGAGGGCTCTGAAGGCCTCCAGCGGCGGGGGCAGCGCTAGGATGGAGTCGTAGAACTTGCACTGCAGCCTGATGCCCAGCTGGCTGATGCAGTCCATCCACAGCCCCTCCCAGATGGTCTCAAACACCACGATGTTGCCGTCCACGTAGGCAGAGACCCTCCACTGGGGCATGGCCGTGGCCGCCAGGGTGCCCACCATGCCCACACCGCCAAGGATCAGGCCGGTGATCTGCAGCACGCAGCAAGCCATGCTGTCCCAAAACAGCTCCAGTGGGGCCCAAAATCAGCTCCAATGGGGGCCCCAAGCCAGCTCCAGTGGGGGCCCCAAAGCAGCTCCAATGGGGGCCCAAAAGAAGCTCCAGTGGGGCCCAAGCCTGCAGAGTCACCTACTCACTCAGAGCAGCCATGGCCAGTACGATAGGCGATGTTCTACCTGGCACGACAGGCAATGTTCTCCCCGGCACCACAGGCAATGATGTTCTCCCCAGCACTCCCCTCGTGCAGCCAGGTTTCCCAGGACAGGCTCACTGCAGCCGGGCTCCAGACAAGTGCAAATGCATCCTGACTGCTCCCAGGCCCTCCTATTTATCAGCTCTGGGATGCCCTGTGCCTGCAGTGCTTCCCCATCAAGCCGAGCAGGTTTGCAGCCTGCCAGAGGTGCGTCAGGGCTGAGCTTGCTGCTGCTCGCCATGGGGATGAAGTGCTGCTATAATTAAGCTAGTGGCAGGGATTCAATTAGAGGTGCTTAATTGCAGGGCCAACAATTTCTTAACTGCAAGATTGCAGCTCTGTTGAAATTCAGTACAGAAAGGCTGAACTTCCGTCTGCCAAAATATTGTTTGAAATGGGTCATCACTGTTGTTCTTACAACAAAAGGCTTGGAGTGGGCCTTGCTTTCCAAGTGCTGCAGCCCTGGGGAAACATCTCATTATTATATTTCTTTAAATCAAACCAGGAGGCTCTTGGTGTTGCCTTTTAATGTTGATTTCTCATTTTGATCAAATACAGAAGTGTAATCATGCTATTAGACAGGTACAGGAAAGTCAAGTATTCCAATCAACATCAAAGCTTCACCAGCTCCAAAATTCACAAGGGCGACCAAGTGGCTGAGTTCCCCAGCTCCTCCTTTTGAATCCAGGAGCAAAGTTCTGCTAGGAGAAAATCCTCCATGAGAATGAGAAGGGAAGTGTTGTCATAATAATCAATACACCAATAATCTCACCCAGGTAACATGGCGGGGGCTGGGGGCTGTTGTCTGATGTGAAAAGGATGTACAAGGTGTGCAGTGCACAAAAGCAGAGGTCCCTCCCTCAAACAGGTCCCTCAGCCCGCACAGATCCCTGCAAGCCTGGACAGAAACACATTCCAAAGGCTGATCTGCCTGGGGCAGCTTAGGAACAAACTGCTACATTATGGCTTTTCCTGCTTTCTTCTCCCTGCCTTGAGAGCACGATGGCAGCTCAGGGGTGGTGTTTAAACTGATGTGCTGCTGGTTGCTCCAGCTCCTTGAACCAATTAAAAAAATATAAATTTAAAAAATGGCCCACTAAAGACTATATAGGCCCCTGGAAGTGCTATGGAAGAAAGGCATAGTCTGGGTTTTTTTGGCTTCTGCTCTGCAGGTTTGGAAATATCAGACATTTGATAACTGTAATTCAGTCCCAGCCTTAGGTGCCTTCACAACACATTCAAAGCAAAAGCCAACTTATGAACAGGAACTTGTCCCTCCAAACCCTGGAAGGAAGTGCCAGATAATGCAAATTATACAGCGGAATGTTACATGGCCCTGTGGAAAATGCTCCCAAGGGGTCTGGGCAATTCAACTTTGCCTTCAAGTTACAACCAGGAATCTGCAAAGAAAAAATTGTCTTCAGGTGAGGTGTGAAACAGAACCTTTAGAAATAAATCCATTGTCAGGTTTGTATTCAGAGAGATGAGTTTGGCATCTCTGCAGACAGAAAAGAAGAATCCTGTGATGCAGAATCTGAGGCACTTTGCTCCGTGCTACAGAGGAGGTGAAATCAGGAGTCAGAGATGGGTCTAACAGAAACTCCCTTCCACTGCTCTGTCCATCTTGCTGGACTTCTTTTACCTCTGAACTCCCCAAACTGTTGTTTGGTTGTCTTATTTTAACTCAAAAAAAAAAAAAAAAAAAAAAAAAAAAGAGACATCAACTTAGGATGGAAAATCCCCCTCAAAAGCAGCATTAAAATTCCATTTTCTTCACCAGAAAAACTCCTTGTGCAGCGTTTGCAGGCAGGCAGCTCCTGAAGGTGTGCACAGCTGGAGAACAGAGCGTGCCCAATGCCCTGAGTCTGTTCTTCTGGCTGCTTGCTTCCTCAGGATGGCTGGGAAATCATTCTCCCCTGGATGGCTCTGGCAGGGTCAGCAGCAGAAAATCACCAGGGCACGGTGTGTAGAGATGAAATGCTTGGAGAAATAGGATTAAAATGCACAGTGTGGCACAGCAATCCATGCAGGGAAGGCTGAGAGGGGCTGGTCTCTGATGGGATTAGAGCCTTGAGTGGGTGACATCCAGGGCAGGGGACACCCAGGGGCTCTGCTGCAGCTCCAGGGGTGGAGGGGCCAGGGTGGCTCTTGTTGGAACCTGAAGGGAAGGAAGCAGCAGAGGAAAACCGTGGCAGGTTTGGGACCTGAAGGCAAATTTCTAAAGTTTAAAGGAGCTACAGGAGACAGGTTGGGGGGGAAAAAAAAAAAAGAAGAAACACCAGAAATATCTTGGAACTGGAAAATCTCATCAACCTCTCAAATGCCAGTGAGTCCCAGACTTGGCTCATCTGTGATAAAATAGCATCTTTTCAGATAAATCCTGGGTCTGGGTCAGCCTGGAGGGCTCCCACAGCCTTGTACAGCCCAGAGACTGCACCTGCACTGAAAGGCTCCCACAAAGAGGGGCCTGGCTGCCTGAGGCATCTCAGAACCACCCTGAACAGCACATCCCTCCTGGAGCAGGAGCCACACAAACGCTGCCAGGGTGGCACGGCAGAGCCCTTGGGTTCAGTGTCACATGTGAGGAAATAAAAGGAAATCCTTGCTGCCACCTAGGCAGAGGTTGGCAGCCTCCTCACTCTGTGCATCATCCCTCTGCTATGCTGTCTGAATGCTCTCCTGCCTCAGGAGGACAATACCAGTTCTTATGCAAACATGTCCACCCCAGCATTTGCCCTCCAAGAGGAAAATGGGCAGCTGAGGGAGCACGTAGCCCTTCCACCTCACCTCTCCCCGGATCTCTGCTTACATTTACATTTTCTCTTCCCCTCAAATCAGGATGTTCATTTGAATCTTTCCCTGGGGCACCACCTTCTGTTCCCTCGCTGGCTCTTAAAGTGCTGATGCCTCTTGAAAAGGAAGAAGTAGAGCATCTCCAGCCCACCTCATTAACAGGACCTGTCAATGATCCTCAGCGTTTAATTACTTATAGGCATCAATAATGTAAACATTTAATTGCCTCCCAGAAAGCAGGATTAATTCCTCTTTGGATAACCTCTCTGTACATTGAATTACAGAGTCCTTATCCATACACATGCACATATATAGAGAGAAAGAGACTGTGATCTTGTACAAATGTGCAGCCCTAATGGCCACAGTTCATTATGTGCTCTCATCAGGAGTGGAAAGGTTGGTTATGCTGCAGGCTAATGAGCTGAATGGAAGGTTCAGTAACATTCCTGGAGCAGGCAGATCTGTGGATTTATCAAAAGCACAGTCAGGTCAGTGGTTATGGAGTTACAGTGAAGTCTCTCCAGCCCCCAGTTCCCCAGGCAGGAGCAGAGCCTGGCAGTGGGGAGCCCTGCAGGCTGGGGCTCTGTGCTTCCCCTCCATCCCCCCCTGGGCAGAGCTGCTGGTCCTGGACCCTCCTCTGCTCACCCTGCATCCCTCCCCGGGCAGAGCTGCTGGTCCTGGACCCTCCTGTGTGTGACAAACGTGCTCTGTGTGCCCCGAGAGCAGGGCTAGGGTTGCCTGCAGACCATTTATTTTGGAAATACCTGAGTGGCACCAGTCCCTGCCTNTATAGAGAGAAAGAGACTGTGATCTTGTACAAATGTGCAGCCCTAATGGCCACAGTTCATTATGTGCTCTCATCAGGAGTGGAAAGGTTGGTTATGCTGCAGGCTAATGAGCTGAATGGAAGGTTCAGTAACATTCCTGGAGCAGGCAGATCTGTGGATTTATCAAAAGCACAGTCAGGTCAGTGGTTATGGAGTTACAGTGAAGTCTCTCCAGCCCCCAGTTCCCCAGGCAGGAGCAGAGCCTGGCAGTGGGGAGCCCTGCAGGCTGGGGCTCTGTGCTCCCCCTCCATCTTCCCCTGGGCAGAGCTCCTGGTCCTGGACCCTCCTCTGCTCACCCTGCATCCCTCCCCGGGCAGAGCTGCTGGTCCTGGACCCTCCTGTGTGTGACAAAGGTGCTCTGTGTGCCCCGAGAGCAAGGCTAGGGTTGCCTGCAGACCATTTATTTTGGAAATACCTGTGAGTGGCACCAGTCCCTGCCTGTGGTGGCTTTCACTCCCCCAGCCATTACCTGCTGGGTTAACCACTTTGTTTTCAGCTCTTTAAAGGGCTGCTCAGTGCAAGCACACTCGACTTTAATGCTTCCATTACTTCCCGTGGTGTTGTGATTGACTGCTGCATCTCGAGCCTGCTGGAGAAGCAAAAGGTGATCTTGAATCTGTTTTGCTTCAGGAGAAAAACGGCCTGAAGCCAGCAGAGACCTTTTTCTTTGTGCTGGCTTTAATATTGCTGCCTTCACTTCTGTTATCAGTTTTGAATGTTAAAAGCTGAAGGGGCATCTCCTTCCCCCTCTCCTCCAGCGTGACACAGTTTGGAGGCAGAGGAACAACTGCTCTGTGTAGCTGAGAGGGATTTCCCTTGCTCCCTGGGCACTGAGCAACCCCTGACTGACACTGCAATGGTAAAGAACTGAGATTTATTTTCTGTCCCTGACAGAGCTGCCAGGCTCTGTGTTCCCTGGCTGAGGGAGCCTGTCTCCTGGACACTGAAGGAACTGCTGGCACTGTAACAAAACCTTACAGTAATGAAATATTAAACACTCCTCTGAGTATTTAATCCTCCTAAACTGCTTCAGGCTTTTACAAGGTATTTGTCACCTCCACGTCTGCCACAGGGACCAGAACAACCTGGCAGAGATAGAAGCTGCCAGAAAACTGCTGTCTTACTTTGCTGCTTCAACGCAGCACCTTCCAGTGTATTTGGGGGGCATCTGATCGCACTGCTGGCACTGAGCTGGTGAAAACCCAGCAGAGGCAAATTCCCAAGGCAGCACTGATTGTTTATGTGGGAGCCAGCACTTAGGCTATGACTGGGTGGAGGGAAACTCCTTTATTTACATGATTTAATGGGGTGGAAGAAAAGAGGAAGAGAAGGTAGATTGTGGCAGTGATGGCCTAAAGATAGGTGAGAGGCAAGGCTTATTGAGAGAGGTAATATCTTTTATTAGACTGCCTGGTGCTGTTAGAAACAAGATTTTAGGCTCAGACTCCCCAGAGAGATTGTTTTTGGAGCTCAGCATCAAAATACACCCCTGAATTAGAGCCTTCCAGTAGCCAAGCAGTGCAGGCAGATAAACCAGTAGGTCTCAAAGGATGAAGAAAAGGGGTTGTTCCCCATCTTTCTTAGTAACGATTTAGACACTTCCCTGTGCAGCCCTGTATCACAAATCCACATCCTGATTGTAACTAATTACACTGCTAATGTCCACCTCCACAATAAACCCTAACAAAGTGAGCTCCACCACTGCTACCAGTGACACACAAAGCTGCCAGACCAGCACAGAGCAGGGTCACTCTCCACCCCCCTTTCTCTCTCAGCCCAAAAGCAGAGTTCTTTATCACACCTCTGTGCTTCTGGGCAGGATGTGTCACTCCTCCTCTCTCCTTAGCATCAGGAGTCACCTCTTCCCTTGGAGCCCCTGCTCAGTTCCCCCTCAAAGAGCAGGAAAGCCCTGCCTGGCCATCCAGATGTTCCTGCACTGAGGAACCTCCTCCTGGGAGCCACAAATCCCCGTGGGTTTGTGCTGAAAAAAGATAGAAAACCATCTGGTGTGTGCAGCCTGACTTAAACACAAGGATAAAATGGAGAAGAGGTCTCAGGAAAGCTGGTGCTCTTATGTGGGAGTGGAACAGGGCTCACACTGCAAGAGGGGACTGAGGGATCATGAGGATGAGAGGAGCTGCATCTCTGCACAAGAACACTGCCAATGAGGTGAGGGGGCCTGGAGCAGTGAGGGAGAACAGGTCCTCTGATCCCGCTCACCTTATTCTGTATTCATTAGACCAAGCAGCTTAGGGATGTGAATGTGGATGAAGCTTAAAAGCTCCTCAGGAAGTAAAGGGAAAACACAATAAAATACAGGATGGATATAGCAAAAAATAAGTTCAGGTTTTGTTTGGTAATGTTTTCTAGAAAACAAAAGTTGATAAAATGGAATCCAGTTGGACCTCGTTAAAGAATGTGGCAGAGCATTGGGAAATCAGCAGAGACACTGAAGGGATGGAAAAGAGTAACAAGAATATAATGTGGTGCAGAGCCCAGAGTGAGTGAAACAACCAAAGGCTCCCCTGGAAGGAGAACCATCACATTCCTGTTCCCAGACACTGATTTCTGCTGCTGTTGGAGCCAAAGATTTCCCTGGGGTCTCGTCTTGCTACCCTCAGGAACCCAGCAACAAAGGAGGAGCTGCAAGGAGGAAATCCGCACCAGACAGGCAGTGCTGGGTGTGCTGGCACTGGCTGAGCCCCACAGGCTGGAAAAAGGGGGTGCAGAGCATCCAGCACCCAGGGGAGCCTTGGCTGGGCTCTGGGAATCCCTGACCCCACACCAGGGTAACCTGCAAGGAGTGTTCTGGCTCTGGGGAGGCTTCCCCTGGGCTTCCTTGCCCAGTTTCAGGCAACAAACCTAAAAAGAGGGAGGAGAAGCAGCCAAAAAGCAGCAGGGGAGGGAGATGAGTGTGGGCAGAAATGAGAGGGAAGGACTGGAGGTGATGGAGCTGAGCAGGAGAGGTTTGAGGAGTGAGGTGGTGGCAATGCTGAAGGAAGGGAGAGCTCTGTGCCTAGAGCAGAGCTGCAGTCTGTGCCCTCTGAAGAAATCAGCAGCAACCTCAGTCTGCAGTGGGGAGATTTGGTTCAAGCTTTGTGAAAACCCTTTTTGATGAAAATGATAATTGAATGCTGGGATAGATTGCTGAGGACACCGCAGAAGAGCCACCTCTGGAAGCTTTTATTCCTCTCAGGAACGAATTTTGTATTTATTCATTGAGAAGAGCAAGGGAGTAGTTCAGATACCACCTTTTCCAAAGGGAAATTCACCCCCCTGAGCCAAAAGAGCATTTTTCTCCTCTGAGCTGCAAGTTCTGTGTCCATTTACAGGGCATAGAGGGCACCAGGTGGGCCTGGAAAGGCTCCACTTCCAGGGAATGTGTGCAAGTGCCCAGAGTGCAGAGTAAGAGGAACAGGGCAGACACCCTGAAAGCAATATTGCTCACTCCCCAAATAATTTCTCTTGTTCCTAAGCAGGAAAAAAGTTTCACATCATAAACCTCCTATAAAATATTTAAACAGTCAATCGAACTCTAAACCAAAAATGTTGATCTCCATTTAACACCACAAATTGAATGATATTCCCAGTTCAGTTAAAAGTAAAATTCCATTGATTTCTGTGGGCCTGCAGTTACACTTTATTAATTGGTTACAGAATTCTATTAAAATACTGCTACTGTTGATTGGTTTGGCTCATTCATTACATCAGTTTGTCTGGAATGATGTATTTTTTGTTAGGCTTGGTTTCTTTACATTGTTGCTTATCGTGGGGGCGTGATATTAACATGAAAAATAGAGTTTTAATGGGAACTGTGAGCAAATACTGTGGTTGTTTATGTTCCTTGTGTCTATGGACTCTGCTGGTGTGAGTGGGTCTCAGCAAAAATCTTGGCCTGATTGCACAAAAGACCCTTATTAAAAAAATAATAGTTAAAAAAAAAGTATCTATATAAACTACAGAGTCGTGGCAAGCAGACAGCACAGTGTTTGTGGTCTGTGCAATCCTGGAAAATGCTGAAAGCCATGAGTTTGCTGCTTCTAAAAGAAGGTTGTGAATGAGTTTGACCTTTCTGGGTTACAAGAGAAATATTAACTTTCCCTGAAAGGATGATAATTAGGATGTACATAGAGAGCTGTGTTTATTCTCTGAAATAAGGGATCTTTTTTCATCTGTTTCAGCTTACCTTGCTCTGCTGGATAAACTCTCCATGCAACCTTCCATTAAGCCTACAGTAAATCAATCCCTTAGTGAATGCTTTTCTTTTAAACCATTATTATCTTGTCTTTAGTCACTGTTATCCCTTCTTTCCCAGGCAGAAAAAAAAAACCCTCAGCTGCTTAACTCCTCTCTTCATTGCAATAGGCCAGAATCTCATACCACGGGGTCATCTGAAGCCCTTTATTGCAGTGGAACACAGAAAATGCACCCCAAAGCAAAAGCAGAGCCACAAACACAACCCAAAAGCTGTTCCAAGGTGCTATCAAATCACCCAAGGTGCTATCAAATAACCCAAAAGGTTCTCAGATAACGCAAGGTGCTATCAAATAACCCAAGTTGCAATCCAAATAACTCAAAACTGAGCAACCCAGTGGAATAAAACTGAGCCATCCTGTGGAACAAAACTGAGCAACCCGGTGGAACAAAACTGAGCAGCCCAGTGGAATAAAACCGAGCAACCCAGTGGAATAAAACCGAGCAACCCAGTGGAGCAACTTCCCAGAGCAAGAGAAAGGCTGGGGAGTGTGAAGCAGCTGAACCACTTGGAATAAGTGCACCTTCTGAGGCACAAGCTTTCCACTGGAGTCATTATCTTAAAAGTAACCCCCCCCAAGCCCTCCCCTTGCCTCTGGCTGTGTTCTGCAGGGCTGTGCTGAGGGGATGGGGCAGTCCCAGCAGGGAGACACTGCTGCAGCTCCTGGCTCTGCTGTACCAAAAGCAGGAATATTCCACCTCTCTCAGTGGCAGAGGTCCAGGGGAAAGCAGAGCCAGCTCCCTGCCCCAGGGCCTCTCTCCCAAAAGCACTTTTGTTCTGATGCTTTGGGGCCAGCACTGCAGAGGCAGCATCCAGGGACAAAGCAGATCAAAAGGAGAAAGTAACCCTAAACTTGACCCAGTTCTGCAGTGGGCAAGCAAAGCTGCAAAACCCCCTTAAAGAGGGAGAAAGGAGACGCAAATGTGCCAATCCATCCACACAGACACTGCCCCAGAGCTTCCTCCTGCTGCACAGCAAGCTGTGGGAACAGGCAGGGTTCCCCAGATCTGCACACCCATCAAGGGTTGCACACCCAGCCCCCAGGATGGGCATTTGAGCCAAGTCACAAAAGGTTGTCCTGTGCAGAAGTCCTGTGATGGAAGTGCAAGCATCAGCCCCCGAGCACCTGTCAGAGCTATTCCTGCACAAATACTCCAGAAAAACAACAATTTTTAAAAAAAACCAAAACTGCTCTTAAGAATGATGGCGACAAGATGAATTGTTCATTGAAGAGATCTTGTGTGATCTTTCTTTCTTTCCTGGAAAAAGCCAGGTGAAGAAATTTGTGAAAATCAGAAGAGAAACCACAGTCAAAAATCTAAGAAAACCCCCCAAACAGACATATAACAGTAGATCCTTTTTACAAATTCTCATAGCTATGAATGTAACCATGAAATATTCAGCTGAATCTCTGAAAGTGCCCTAACATGGGAAATAAAAACCAGGCATAAACAGGGCTTTTTTTTTTGTTGTAAAATAGAACTCCATATGTTAAGAGAAAACCTAATTTGTTACATGGTAAAAGATCAATTTGGGGTATAACTACCTAGATATTGAAATAAAAACCTGCTGCTATTCATTTGAACTTTCTTGCCTCTAGTTTTTTCCTTGCCATTTATGTCTCTTCAGAACCAGAAATGCAAATGTGCCAGCTCGCTGGCAAATCAAAGATGGAGAAGGGATAAAAATCCCATTTACAGGGAATATTTGATGCTCCCCAAGTGTGTTTCTGTGTGCAAAGCCATGGCTGGGGGGAAGGCAAAGACAAAAGCATTCTACAAACCTTTCCATGCTCAGTTTGGCTTTCATGTCCATCACCTTCCCAACCCCTGCAGCTGCCTGCTGCTCATAAAAATGGGGAAAAATGGGGAAAGCAGGGAACCTCTCCTGCTTCTGGTCCCTTGAACCCTGGTTTGTCCCTTTGGTTCTGTTTGCTGCTCTGCCTGCTGCAAACTTGTCCTGTCATCCAGCCCTGTCACTGGGGACTTCAGGGAAACTGAGAGGGGGAAATGGCTTGGACCAGATTCCTGGAATCACAGAATGATTCAAGTGAGAATTCCCTGAGTGCCATCGCACCCAATCCACACTTGAAGCTGCACCCTTCAAAATTACAAGGCTAAAAACCCAACCAAGGGCCATTTCCACCATCCCAAATACCCAAAGTTTTCCTGGGGAAGAGGGTAGTTAAATCCACCCCACATCCAAGGGGGATTTGGAGCAGAGCCTATAAATGCACAGCATTTCTCTGCTGGAATGGGTGGGACATATTCAATATCTAACAATGCAATTATCCCTGCATGGCTTTGCAGCCCCTGGCTGCCACTCAGCCAGCAGAGAAAAAGCTCCCAGCCCGAGCAGAACAAATAAACAAGCACTTCAATAATACATCAGGAGGCAAACACAAACGTGCCACAAAGAGCAGCACTGATTTTTCTTAGAGGCTGCTGAAGTTCTCATTTACAGGACATGGAAAATAATTAGCTGAGCAAATATAATTTAACCACATTATTGATTAATTTACAAAACCATTAAAGCTGCCATAGAAATTCAGGGTGAGATTGTGTCTGCATCAAGGATTCAATGTTTGTACATTCTTAGAAGGATTAAGCTTAAGTGCCTTATCTTGCTCAAAACTATTTTTGGAAGGAAATGTGGGGGAATCTTATTTAGTGTTATAAATTGCATTTCTTGTTTATAATTAAAACACAGGAAAGGAGCAAGTCAGGAATCTCATTATTTGCTCTTCTCTGTATCCCAACATGCCATTTCATCGTGGGGAGATATCAAAAATGCCCATGAGTAGCTGCTCATGGCTCACTGTCAGGAACAGATGTTTGTGCAAACAAACCAAGAGATGAGCTGGAGATGGGTAAAGGGGCTGAGGAACACGGGGAGGAAAAGCCCAGCTCTACACCCCCCAACCCCTTCCCCCCCCTCCTCTGCAATGTCCCATGTAATCCTTATGGAAATATTTCCTTCTGAAGCTATGTTGCCTCTTATCTTGTTACACCATGTTTTTGTATTGGATCTTAATCTTCACTTTAGCTTGTACCAGCCCCTGGCCTTTGCACATTTAAGGGTTTTCTGTCTGCAGGAATTTCCCTTTAGGAGTGGGGAAAAAAAGGAAAGTATTTCTGTGGATAAATGATCACATAGGATCCAATGTTATATGTGAGGGGGCGATAAAAGATAAGGCCATTTTAGCGTGAATTCATTTTCCTAAAGCTTAAAGAAAAGTCCCATAATTTATTTTTCTCATGTTTTCCATGGGATGGAGGCAGAGCAGTGAAATGGCACCGATTTACAATATTGCAGCAGAGCAGACTGCAGGCTGCTCTCTCCAGGGTGTGCCTCTAACTCCCATCAACAGCTCTGGAGTTCTCTGGAGGGAACATTTACTTTGTCATTTCACCACAAACTGGAGAGTCAACATCAGCTCTAGTGCTGCTGAATTATTCCCCCCTCATAAAAGCAGCTGTGAAAGAACATTATCATTACAGATCCCAAACATGCTTGTTCTGGGTTGTTGTTACAAATTCTCATTTAAGACCGTTGATGAATATTAATTCTCATTATCCCAAAATACCACAGAATGTGCATTCAATCATGAATTCCTCATAAAGATAATCAGGACTTCATATCTGCAGCCTTCCAGGACCTACAGGAAAAATGGAGAGAGGCTGTTTACAAGGGCTTGGAGTGGCAGGACACAGGGAATGGCTTCAACAAGACAGAGAGTGGCTTTGGATGGGATATTGGGCAGGAATTGTTCCCTGGGAGGGTGGGGAGGCCCTGGCACAGGGTGCCCAGAGAAGCTGTGGCTGCCTCTGGATCTCTAGCAGTGCCCAAGGCCAGGTTAGAGCACCCTGGGATGCTGAAAGGTGTCCCTGCCATGGTAGGGGTGGCAAGGGATGGGATTCGAGGTCCCTGCCAAGAAACCACGTTTCTATTTGAGCAGAGATGGTGATAATTGTACTGAAATAGCTGCAAAAGCTGTGCAAAATATTTACAGTGAATGATGAGTGCTTGGGCTTTTCTTTCCAGGAACTTGGCCTCAGCTTTGCTGGCATCACCACTGCACCTCACACCAGGCTCAGCCTCCCCAAACCCACACAGCAAACGGGCTCAGGCATAGCTGGGAGAGAAATAAATCTGCTCTCGTGAATTCTGCCTGGCTCTGTCTTCATTTTCCTCCTGTCAAGCACCCAAACAAACCCACTCAGGATGGTTGGTTCCAGGCAGTGCAGGCTGGGGGGTTTCACCAGCCCAGAGCTGCAGGCTGAGCCCTGCTGAGGGTGCAGGCACAGCCCAGGTTTGAGAGGAGAGTCTCAGGGTGTCCTGGGTCAAAGGGAGATGCTGAACACCTCAGTTCAGCTGCTAACAGGATCAGTTGTGTCACAGTGTGATGGAAACTGTCCTGGTCGTTGGAGGGTCTCTGAACTGCTGGAGCAGCAGGGTGAGGTGTGGTGCCTCATCCTCACAGCTTCTGGGGCTGCTTTCTGACACATGTGCAATATCTGGGCAAGCTGGGCTAACACTGCCTTTGGTTTCCTTTCTGGTAGGAAAAATGAACCTGAAAGTCTCAGGAACAGCTGAAGGGCTGAAGCCATATCTGGGGAGGCTGTTGGTTTGGGAAATCCCTCTGGAAGCCATCCTTTGGAGGCTTTGGGAAATCCCTCTGGAAGACATCCTTTGGAGGCTGTTTCCCTGGGAAATCCTTCTGGAAGCCATCCTTTGGAGGCTTTGGGAAATCCCTCTGGAAGACATCCTTTGGAGGCTGTTTCCCTGGGAAATCCTTCTGGAAGCCATCCTTTGGAGGCTTTGGGAAATCCCTCTGGAAGACATCCTTTGGAGGCTGTTTCCCTGGGAAATCCTTCTGGAAGCCATCCTTTGGAGGCTTTGGGAAATCCCTCTGGAAGACATCCTTTGGAGGCTGTTTCCCTGGGAAATCCTTCTGGAAGCCATCCTTTGGAGGCTTTGGGAAATCCCTCTGGAAGACATCCTTTGGAGGCTGTTTCCCTGGGAAATCCTTCTGGAAGCCATCCTTTGGAGGCTTTGGGAAATCCCTCTGGAAGACATCCTTTGGAGGCTGTTTCCCTGGGAAATCCTTCTGGAAGCCATCCTTTGGAGGCTTTGGGAAATCCCTCTGGAAGACATCCTTTGGAGGCTGTTTCCCTGGGAAATCCTTCTGGAAGCCATCCTTTGGAGGCTTTGGGAAATCCCTCTGGAAGACATCCTTTGGAGGCTGTTTCCCTGGGAAATCCCTCTGGAAGACATCCTTTGGAGGCTCTGGGAAATCCCTCTAGAAGCCATCCCTTCCCACAAGAGGAGACTCCTCAGGCCCTGTGGGCATCTGTGGGCACTCTGGGCACCCTGTGGGCACCTGTGAGCACCCTGTGGGCACTCTGAGCACCCTGTGAGCACTGTGGGCACCCTGAGAGCACCCTGTGGGCACCCAGCCGAGCTCACAGCAGGACAGGGAAAGGCTCAGGTGAGGTTCCTGTTCCTCAGTTCACTGTGCAAAAAGAGGGAAAGGATGGCAGCAGGGGTGGGGGAGGATCACCACTGCTCCCACACAGGATGGACAATTGGTTCTCTGAAACATGGAAAGATCCACTTCAATGCCATAATTAGCAGAGGATGGAAATGGAAGCCTCTTTCATAACAAACAGTGATTACCAGGGAGGCCTGGCCCAAGAGGTTAATGGGAGCTGGTAATGAGAGGAGAAACCGGGGAGGATGCACAGAAAGCAATTTAATCAGCCCAGGGGGAAGGAGCATGGCCAGGAGAGCAGGGAGTACAAAACAGAGGCATCCAAACACCAGCAAGGGGTGAGTAAAGGGCAGGTAAAGCCCGGGTGAGGGGTTAGTCACTGTGCTTCTCCAGACTGCTGGGTGCCACCAGCCCCAAACCCATTAGTTGCTCTCACCTGGGAGGTGCAAACAGCAAGAGATGCCTTGTCCATATCCTGGAAACACAGGGAAAGCCTCAGGAGGGTGACAGGTTACCCTGCAGGGACATCGTGGGCAGGGGGAGGCACACCCAGTGCAGTCTCTGCCTGCAACAGTAAAAAAATAAAATAAACCAAAACACTATTAAAAAAAAAAAAAACCAA
>VZRZ01001872.1:293264-322119 GCA_013398175.1 Climacteris rufus | reverse complement strand
CCTTTGCACAAGTCCTGGTAGGGGATGTCAGTAGCTCTGCCTCTGTCTATCAGTGCTGTAGCCCTGTGATAGAAAGTCACCAGATTTGTCAGGCATGATTTGCCCTTAGTAAAGCCATGCTGGCTGTTACCAATCACCCGCTTTGTTTCCATGTGCCTTAGCATAATTTCCAGGAGAACCTGTTCTGTGATTTTGCCTGGCATATCAGTGAGACTGATTTGTCTTTAGTTCCCTGGGTCATCTGCTTTCGCCTTTTTAAAAATGGGTATTATAGTTCTGTTTGTCCAGCCAGCAGGGATTTCACCTGACTGCCGTGATTTAGAGGAGCTTGGGCTGCCCCAGAGTAGGGAAATGGTTCCTTCAGACCTCCAGAGAATATGGATGGTTCTTGCCAGGCAGAGATGTGTGAATTACCTGGCTGATCACCACGCAGCATCCTCGTGCACATGCACATGGTCTCCTCTGCAATGGCTGATGTGGACAGGGTGCCTCTTCTTCCATGTGGTTGGCTGGAAGCTTTGGGCTTCATGTATCGCTCCTCATTGCTTCAGCGGCAGGTTAGCAAAGTCACAAATGGTCTTCAGTGGAGTTAGTCATGTTTCAGCTCTCAGTGGGCTACTTTTGGTTTTTACGTGGAATGAAATAGAACACAGTTAAATGCCCTTTTTAAAAATGGAAGGTTTTTTCCCTTTCTGCAGTAATCTGGAACTTCACTGGACTGTCTCATTTATTCACAAATGGTGGATAGTGGCTTAGCAAATTCATCTGCCAGCTCCCTGAGGACACTCCTTCTTCAGAAACGTCTTGTTTGCCACTGTCTACAAGTCTGCTTTTCTAAGCTTACAGGTCTTTATATTATGGAATTCTAAAAATAGTGTAATTTGGTGACTATGTGGAAATGGATGGACACAAGTTGATAACATCAAGGAGAAAACTGATGCTTGTGATTTATAGCAGTAATTTCTAAAACATTTCAATGAGAGTATTATGAAGGGTTCTTCTTTGAAGACAGAATGATTCTCTGAATTAGTGAGATCCGACTCCTGTAAATAATCTGGCATAATTTTTTTTTTTCTTTTCTTTTCTTTTTTTTTGAGGTACAATGCGGAACAATTTTTTGCTACGGTCACAGTCAGTAGGAGACTTCCTCTCCTTTAAAGAACTGATTTTCTGGACAGAAAGGTCCTTATTGTCTATGGTTATATTGCCTTCATGATGTAGTGCAGGAAGGTATGTATGGCTAACAGTTGATTAACTGTTTTAATTGAAACTATTATTTATATATTTATTTAATACAGCAGTAAAAGTTTACTGCTGTTTAGTCTGAATTGTTCTGCTAACTGCAATGGCATTAGTTTTCACTTAGGCTAAAATATAGCCTTCTTACCTCCTTTTCACTTTTTTTTTTTTAATGACTATTTATGAAGGTTTTAAATTTAACTGAATCAAATGTTCTGGCGAAAAAACAGGACTGACCTATATATAGTTTTAGCGGCCAAAGTGTTGCCAATTAAGAAAATTACCATTTCTTTCAAGAAATCAGTGAAATGTTCCTTTGCTTGTGAAAGAAACGTGTGTATCTCTGTTGCCTTCAGGCCACCCGTGGCAGATGCCGCTCCTTACCAGAACTGAGGGCAGGATGAGAGATGACATCTCTGAACTGTAAATTTTGCAGGGTGAAAAAGAGCCTTCTAATATTTAACACTAAACTGGTCCCTTTTATTTAAGAAGTCATGGTCCTTTACAAGACTTAGCTGATGAAGCCTTACAACAGCCTGAAGTGCACTGTAAGAAAGTGCTGTATGGGATTATTAGATTGAAGCACTGCCAGCTGGCACAGAGCCCTGTGAGAGTCCTCTTGCTGCTCTACCAGGCACGAGACAGACTTACTTAGAGACCTGCCTGGGCTACCCTCCATTATCAAAAGTAGACAGGCAGATCTCTCTGAAGGTGTGCAGGGAATGTATCAGTTGTGGCATGTTTGATAATGACGTTCAGATATAATTCCTTTTTTGTAAAAATAAACTGACTTCTTATTAAGGCAGTTCCAAGATGTTATAAGTGCACTTGGCATTGCAGCCTTGTCCCCTCTATTACAAGCTCTTTCTGACTCCCTTCAACTCCTCTTTCTTGCAACTTTTGCTTCTGCTTCTGCATTTTTTTTGCATGTTTTCAGAAGTGAAACAGAAAGACTGAAAAAAAAAAACCCTGCTTAGTCTTTCCTCTTGTAAATATGAAGAGTGTGCTGGGTTATGACAGCACGTCACTGAGTTGCCACTGAGACTTCACTAGCATAACACAGGACAGACCTGAAAACACAGTGCTATGAAATTGTAGATGAGTAGTCAGCATCAGAAAGGATCAGGTAACAATGCAGAAGGCAAGGACAACAACAAAAAGGTAATCATTTAGCTGAAAAATGCATATCAAAAGATAGCAATACTGGTTGCTAAAAAAAAAAATTCCTAGCCAGGCATTTCAGTGGTAATGTAGTTGAATGTTTTAAACCTGTAACAAAAAGCAAGCAAGTTGGGGCATAAAAAGGCTTAGTACAGCCTATTTCTCTCACAGTGTGCACACTGGGTGCACACAGCAGCAGAGGCACGTGTCTGCTCACAGGCAGAGCACAGGCTACTGACCCCACAGCAGCCTGTGGGAAAGCTCTGGAGTTGGCTGGCCAGAGGAGCAGCCTTCAGTCCAGCAAACTTGGTCTGGCTCTTGGCAGCTGACCAGAAAGGGGGAAAAGAAAAGGAAGAAAACAACAAGCTGAGACCCATATAAGTTTTCCAGCAGCCCTTGATTATAAGCTCTTGATTTGAATAACCTCAGTTAGAGGATGCTTCTGTGCTCCTGGTGTAACCAGTTTAGTCTCTGGCTTATTTTAATTTTCTTCTTGTTAGGACAAGTGCAGGGCCTAGATGTGGCCGTGGCAGTGCTTCCAACATTGATGCAACTTCAGAGTGTGTGGTGGCGGTAACGGTGGCAGTGGCAGCTGGTGCTGGGGTGCAGCACTGGGCACTCCTAGGGCCCAGGGCCCTGTCTGACACAGAACCATTCGTCTCACACTCCAGTGCACAGAACCAGGTTGCCACAGCTGTTTCACTGTCATTATATGTGATCCCCATGTTCTATCCCCTCAGGTTCTCATGGCAGATTTGGGAAGTGCTTTTGCTCTGAACTTCCCAGCAGTACTGGGAAGCCCCTGCAGCTAAAACCTGAAACAAAACCATGAAATGCCCTCTCTCTCAAAACTCAATTCAGGGCCAGGAGTTTTGCCTTGAACACATAGATGTGGGGAGCCATCTGACTGGTTTAGATCTTGACAGGATTTTCGCAGATGTTTTGGAGCAGGGCATTCCAACTTTAACTGTAGTGGGCAAGTTCTGTTGTGTTTTTCACAAATTTCATGGGCTTGCTTTAGATATAATAATGTTCATGATTTTTTTTTTTTGTAGCAAGCAGTGCATGTTAGGGTCACAGAGAGGGCTTTGCCCTCTCTTATTCGGGGTTTCAAATAAACATACTGTTTACAGCTATCCTCCTTTGGTCCTAACACAAAATGTATTTTCTTTATACTCACTGTGAGCCTTGAACATCATGATCAAATTGAAAAAACATGCTTGAAAAAACCCTTACTCATCTTATCATATTTATTTAGTAAGGGCAAGACCCTCCAAAGAGCTTATTTTAATAGCTCTTCTGTCTTCGTAGCTTTCAATGAAACCCATTCTTGAGAATCAGGCCAATGAATTCAAAGACTTGGTTTTTTTTATTTTTACAGTTTTGCGGATGACTCTCTAGTGTTTCAATGTATTATCTAAATATAACTGTACAGTGTATTTTTTTTCTGCAACAGCTCTTAAAAGGGCACTTTTCTTCAATGCTCAGTGCATTCTGAGTTCTCTCTTTCTTACTGCCTACGTTTGCAATCTCCTTGTTAATTATTTTACATTAATTCTGTGTATCATTGCTCCTAGGCATAACTCTTAAGACACATTTGTTCTAGACCTGTTTTCTGTAGGAGGCCTTTCCTGCCTCATAGCAATTGTCTTTGTTGCATTCACCCCTTATCCAGTGGGTGTGTGTACACAATTACAAAACATGGTCTTTTGAGATTCAGTCATGACCCGTAGGTTTTGCAGGGCTGAAACGTGATCTTTTGAGACTCAGTCATGATGCACAGATTTTGCATGGATTAAGTCCTACAGCTGTGAACTATGGCTCCATTCAGACCAATATAACATACATCTGTCTCTGAAAAAGATAACCTTTATCATTTTTATAATAGTGACATTACTTACCTTTTTTTTCCTCTATCTTAAAAAGCAAGGTGTGTTTTGGGGTCAGGATGAAGAGTTTTTGTTACATATGTTAGAAGTGACACATGCCAACTGCAGAGAAGTCATTGGGGTTGTCTCTACCTTGGGAGTGAAACTCCCTTGGGAGCTGGCTGTTTTGGCAGCCTGTGTACCTTTTTGTCTTCTGTGTTGGCCATTGCTGCGAGCTGTGCAGCTCAGCCAAAGCCCCCTTTTCCCAAAGTGGTGGCAGAGCACATTCCCAAAGCACCTTTTCCCAAAGTGGTGGCAGAACCTCCTACTTGGCAAAAATAGACTCTTTCTTCCTACTTCGCTCAGTAGCTTCTTGATTGGAAGGGCTTGATTCCAGCAGAAATGCACAAGGGAAGCTGCAGGAAGCCACATCACTCTCCCTTGAGCTTTGTACACAAAATCCTGCTGTAATTGCACACTTGGTACTTGTAGAACTTTATAATTCATAAGTGTGCAGAGGATAAATGACATCTTGTTTCTCCATCTAATAAGGATTCAGAAATACAGCTGGTCAAAGAGGAATATAGTAACATTTGCATTGCTTTCTATGTTTGTACTCCTTAATATCATAGCAGTTCTTGCTGTTCTCTTTTGTGTGCCTAAAACATCTCTGAATGTGCCAAATGACAGTAGTTAGTTTACAAGCTAAATTGCCAAGCAAAGGCATTTTGAGCAACAGGCAGACCAAAACTGAGTTCTGCTGTTTGCATCTGCAGGATACAACTTGGATCTATTATTTCTCTTCACTTTCAACACAGCATTGAATTTGATTTAATATTCTTTAAGAAACTGATAACTGCTTTATATTAAATTACTGCAAATCTCATAGTGTATGTCATTTTTTTGACAGTAAGTGAAAGATGCTGGTGCTGAGGCACCTCAGTGGAGCAGATGTGTACACATTAGTTCTGAGCACAGACTAGTAATGCCAGTATTGCCCTTTGGGAGCTTTTCCTCTGGGCTTAGGCTCTAAAGCAAACCCTTGTAGGCATAACTCAAAGGTGTGCTGTGCTGGAGAGGACACAAGGAAACAAGTATTTCAGTACTCAGCATACCACATGCCCTACTAACACCCTGGGTCAAGACATTGGGGCTTCAGCACTCACCACAATGGGAGCTGACGTGCAAGAAGGACTATTATAACAGACACATGAGACAGCCATTTTTGTCTTTTTCATCCACTCCCCGGCATGCAACTCCAGTAATAAAATCATCTGGACTCAAGTGGAAAAGAACCTTTCCTCGTCTCTTTACTTCCCTGCTTAAATTAAACCGCTGTGTGTGAACTCAGCCAAGACCCTGCCCTGCAGGAGGTCTGATGCAGGCTCGACTCTATTCAAACAGAGACTGGGTGAAGCCGAGTCGCTTCTCTCAGTTGCTTCTCACAAGACAGCTGCTGAAGGCTCCGAGTTACTCATGCTTTTTACCTGCAGCAGACTATGCAGAACTTTGTTGAAGTGAAGAATGCTGCTCCTTCCTGAGCCAGTATCTGGCAAGAAAAGGCTTCTAGGGGCTTCAGAAAACATACCGCCTTAGAGTGGACATATAAACGAATTTTGAAGGATGAAGACAAGAAACTGAATTGTGAAGAGTATCTGAGATATTTATGAAAGGAAATTTATGTGAGGAGATTGTGTGTGAAGAAGAGTCACCTCACTACCAGAGAGATATCTAAACTAAAACATGCCCCAGGAAATCGCTAGGTGAGACTGGTGTAAACTGCATAGAGGCAGGATTGTACAAGGTGTCTGTTTATTATTGCTTTAATTAGCAGCAACAGAAGAAATCTTCTCAGCCATACAGTAAAACTCAGAGGATATCATGTGGAGATAACTTTGAACACATAACTGAAAGTATTTTGAAATTAGCTACTCTCAGTGCGTTGGACCTAATTCTTTTCTTACATATGTAAATTTAGTTACTGACTGCTCCTTTGACTGCTTCCCTGCCTGACAAATCTCAGAGTAAGGCTTCCATTTTCCAAGCTAGGAAAGGAGAAAGACAGAGATCTGTGACGTGAGAGGGGCTGCAGCTGGAGAACGGGTTTAGAGCCATAATGAACATACATCCTAACAGGGCCACTTGGTGATATATACACAACGGTTTCTGATCGAGGACCTGTGGTTGTGACTCTCATGCAAATAACGATGGAAGCAAACTGGGAATGCATGGAAAGTCTCCTGATTCTTAGGAAAATGGGGCCTCTGAACCATAGTTTCCAGGTGTCCTTGACTCTCTGCTTGAAGTGGGTTTGTCTGCTAAGTGACTGACTGTGAGATCAGCCTCCAGTGTTAAGCTTAGTAAGGTGGATGCAGGTGCTCCACTGGACATAGCCAGAGATATATCCTTGCATTTACCAGAAGCTTCTGAAATCCACAATGTGGTCACATTGGTTCCTGATTCTGAGAGTTGTGATCATGGCTTCTCATGGACATAGAGAGGGCAGTGAACCCACGAGGGAGAAAGTACGAGTCGTCTTTTGCTTTCTCCAAAAATCTGGGTCTTCAAACTTCCACAAATCTTGAAAATAGCTGTAAAACAGGGAGTCACCTGTCCACTGGGCAGAACAGCCAGACCCTGCCACCCCTGCCATTCCTTCATTGAATGTACTTTTCTTTGCCTGCCTAAGTTGGTATAAAATCATGTCCCTGATCTTGTTGTTCAGGCCCTGTTAGAAATGACAGCACTGGATGGCAGATTCCTCTCTGAACCTGTAATAGGGCAGTGAAACTTCCTGGAGGAGTGATACCTTCCTGGAGAAGTTGCTGGAAACCTGGTGGGACATGGCCTGGGTACACCTGTGGCAGGGTGGGCACTACCCCTGCCTACATCCACACTCCACTCCTGCACTGACACTGTGCAGGCTCCACCATACAGTCTTGTATGGATTTACCAGATTGCTGGCCAGCTGGAGATCCCATGCATAAGTCAAGTTGTTAAGGACCAGAGGCCTTTGACCTGTTTACAGTGGAAAACCTATGACCACATCATGTTTACTGGCCAAGGGATACAGAAACAGATAAAAAAACGTAACTGGAGCCAGAAATCAGACAGAGGTGTCATGGGTTGAGAATTATAATTGCATGTTTATTACATGGATATAATTAATTTATTTTTGCCAATGGTAAGGAGAGAGAAATAACATGACTAGTATGGACTTTCTAGAAATATATTATTATCATGGGCTAATAGATACTTGTTTGTTTTGAAAATGTTGCACTGTCTTAATTGAAAACACCTTCTGGTTGCCTATCTCCCTGAAGGACTATGCCTCAAATAGCAGCTCAGCTTCCTTAGAAAGTGCTGGAAGAACCACTGAAGAAAATGCAGCTTTATCTCATAGACAAAGTAGTGGCCAATGATCTTAGTGTTGAAGGGATGTTCTTGCAGAGGTACTGTAAAGGTCAGAAACAAGTTCTTCCACTGAACGCTGGCAGCCGAATTAGTCACTGAGACTGGTTCCCTCTGTAACCACACTCTTTCCCATAAAGTGACCACAGCACAAAAAAAGATCAAGATTAGTCAAAGAAGTCAGTAAGACAAACCCACATTATTTTACTTGGAAGTTTCAAGACGGGTAAGAAGGATGGAAAAATTCCATTGTTGACCGACTTCCTAAGTGATGGGTGGCAGTGTTGTGTGAGTGGAGGTTGTGGTTTGCCTCCGGCAGAAACACTTTCCTTCAGCATGCGGGCAAAAACTGCAACCCAAACCTGACAGCAGCTTGGGAAAGGTCTTCTTCACCCTGATCACCCATGGTGAGCAAAGCTGATACCATCCTAACCTTGTTTCCCTGCCTGAGAGTTGTAATTGCAGAAACTGTAGCTGAGAACCAGAACCATGAGACTTCAGGTGAGAGGAGAGAAGCTGACACTGTACTTGGGAGAAGGAGAATGTGAAGTTGGGAGAGGATGAGAAGGCAATACACATTCATTTTGTACCATTGTTCACTTCTTTTGTCAGCTGTTCTTCATTCTAGACCTTTTTACCAGCAAGGTCATGTCAGACTACTTTACTTGTAAACTCTGCTGCTGATTGACTTAGTGACTCCCAAGGAAAAATCTACAACATCATTAATGTATGTGTGGATTGTTTATATAGGTTTATGTTTAAAGATTGAACTAGGTTTGAAACTTGTAGAAAGAACAACAGGAGGGAAAGGATTCAGTCTCAGTGGTGGAGTTGCCCCTCTGAGAAGGCAGCAGTCACAAGTTGGTTCTCCCAACTGAGCAGATGCACTCATGCCTTCCTACAAGCAGGGCCCCAAAGCATGAAACTGAAAGGTTAAAACTAACTCCAAAACAACAAAGCCAATAGGTGGATAAATAAAGAGGGAAAAAGTTCAGGGAAAACTGGCTCAAATGGAGATTCTGTAAGGAGAAGTCACATGATGGTTTCCCAGGACTACAATCCTAGGCTGGAGATAGAGCCAAGTTAGACCACTGCTGACAATGGCCTGCAATGATGTATCTTTCCAGGATAAGGCGAAAAAAAAGGGCAGATGGCTGTGTCTTGCTTCCTTGTGGTCTGGCTGTGAAAGGTTAGTCTCATATAAACAGCTGCAGGGAAAGTTGGCTTCTGGGTCCCTTGGGTCAAATGCACTCACTGAGGCCCATGGGGGAGGTGCTAAATCTAATGGATGAGGAAGGACTGGGGTAAGTGTGCAAGCTATTTTACTGGTTTGGAAACAAACCAGTGGAGGAATTAACCCCACAGAAAAATATTGAGAGATTCCATGTCAGAACTACAATTTCATAGGAGAAAATTAAAAGCAGTAATACAGAGAAACACCAGACTGAACTGACAAGGTAACAATACAACCTGATGCCCTGTTTGGTCAGGGTAGTGATAGCAGTCCCACTCACGTAGTGGTTACAGTTCTGATGGAGAAAGAGATGTGGTCTTGGTTGAAGTGGAATAAATCCCATCTACCTCTGGGATTCCACTGGTTGTAGAGCTGGTTTCCTTTGGAGATCAGTGGAGATGAGTAGATAAGTGGAGATCAGTGGAGATGTGGAGATAAGTAGATCAGTGGAGATCTGGAGATTGGTGTCTTGTGCCCTTTCCTCTACTCTTTTTATCTGGGTAGGATATTCAGTCTTTTCTTTTTGGGGCGGAGCATATCACAATGTGATGATGGCTCATTGGTGGGCAGAGTAGCTTCTTCTCCTTAGAAGATGTTATCAGGGCTGAGTCATTGAAGATAAGAGGCATCACCTTTTTTTATCTAATGCCCAGTTTGCAATCTTGGAGGGTGGTAGTCAGCTGTGTGAACGACCGGTCATTAGCGACTCATCAAAAGATGGAGATGGTAATAGAATACATTCCTTTGGTTACACTTCTCACATAACCATAGACAGCTATTACCCCAGCCCCAAGTGATTGGTGGATATTGGAAAAATATCAGATTCTCATAAATTTGCTTTGTCTGATCTGCCTTATATCATATTTTATATACAGCAGAATACTCTCTAGGGTCTGCTTTTCCATTTAAAAATATTTTAATTGTTTGTCTGTAAAACAAAACATCCATTCTCCTCACCAAGAATAAACAAGTATAGCTAGTTCCTAGAGATGAAATGTCCCTCCTATCCCTTGGGGAGCCTTGGCTTGTGGAATCATGTCCTAGATGCCAGTGTGTCAGATTTAGACGCCAATGTGTCAGATCCATCTGGCATCCATGTGGATGTCATGGTACCTCTGCAGAGAGAAGGACCTGTATTTGAATTGGCTTACTGAGAAGTTTGATTCACAGACTGGGAGTGGATGGGTGGCCTGGTAATACTCAGTCTGCATTTTTGCTTTCTGCATCCAGAAGCACTGGCTCAGGTACACTCCAGGACTGTCATCTTACAGCTGGAGTGATGGACTTGGTTTGCAAGGCTGTGGTCCCTAAAAAGCTGAGTTAATTCAGTCTTAGAGGATCAGGAGATAGATATCATTCCCAGAAGTAATGTCTGGTCTAACATGTATTTTTCAGGACATAAAGTGATCGCTTGTCTGAAGGAAAGGTTATGGCAGAATAACTATCTAAAAGCTGTTCGCCCCAACTGCAATTTATGTGATCCTGCAAAATGTAGAAAAAACTTGAAACAAACCTGATACTGTTGTCTTTGGAAAGGAAAGCTTTCAAAACATAGCCACAAACTTTGTAGGATTGAACAGCACAGTTTTGGAAGGCACAGTCACGCAGTTCTGGATGTTATCATTCTTTTGTAGCTAGTTTCTCACACATTCTCTGTAAACATAGTCATGTTATTGTAACAGTATCTTTTTGTTTACATTCCTTTCTCCTGGGCACAGAAGTTTGATGGACATTTCCTTTGACCAGTGTGTTTGAGGGGAGGTCTTTGCTTCCTCCAATACACGGTGAATTATAAGACACATACATAATAAAGATGGGCAAGGCCCGTGGCACTTGTGTGCCTTGAGGAACTTGTTCCTTGATCTCCAGATGTTCTGTCTCCTTCTTTCATGTCATTACTGTGACAGGCAGAGGTTATTTGACATTATTATTACTTGGTGCTTTCTCCAGGTGGGACAGTGGCAGGGTGTTTGCTGTCTGGCAGGTCAGGTCTCCTCTGTAAGGTCCTCAGAGAACAGTTACTTTTCCGTTCTGTTCTTTATAGCTGTGGGGAAAACATCAGGTCCTGCTCTTTGGGCCTTCAAAACGACTTTCAGGCAATGGAGAAATTTGACATAAGGGTTGAAATAGAGTTGAGGATTTAAACCATAACCTTTATGGTGCTGGAGCAAATGAGTAGTTCTAACTATTCTGACTCGTATCCACAGCAAGGACTCTGTTATGTTGGCATGTGATAGGAGTAATACAGGACCTGGGCTTGCTGAAAGCCAGATAAGAGTGAACATGCAAGGTAAGGAGGATTTGATGGGAGCATGTTGCCTAAATGGAGCTTTTGACATGTCCCCACCCTCTGTAAGGTGGGCTGGGAAGATTCTTTCACCTAGTTTGTAGGCAGCTGGAGTGTGTTACCTTGCTGGAACATACTGATCTCTGTTAAATGAATTTCGATTTTTTGCTTGCAGAGCTCCTTAGAGACACTTTCATGAACATGCTTCTGGGCTTTGTTTGGAGGAAAATGAAACAGTTCTTGGAGGGTCTGTAAAACACAATGTATGTAGAGTGTCTGTGTATACATATGTATGTATATATGCATAGCTTCTCGATTTAGCATATGAACTTAAGATGGAAAAAAAAAAAATTTGAATCTACCAGCCTTGAAAAGACATACTAATGCTGAGCCAAAACACTAAAATCTGACCTAGGTCGGTTTATACATACGAGCAAAAATATTTATTCAGCTAGTAAGTATTTGATTAACCTTTGTTTATTGCTTCAAGATGAGAGGCAGCTAAAATACAGGAACTCATGGATTATATTTTTGCTTTTTGGCTAGTGTTCACTTCCTCCGCAGAGGAAAATATGCTGTAGTTAGGAAAAGAACGTTTTCTTTTTCATCTCAAAATCTGTATTTCATACTCCAGATCTGAACTCAAGAGAAACGTACCTATTTTTTTAATTTTAAAACTAAAGCAGAAGACAGAAGTAATGTGAGGCCATGCATCACCTAACTCCCATGATTTGGCCCACATGGAGGTACAGACCAAAGCATGTGCAAAGTTTCTGCTTTCTGGGTTGGAGAGAGACCGTGATTTTTTTATTTGTAATCTAAAACTAAGCAACATCAAACACTGAGCCTTTTTAGGCACTTTCTGCTTCTATGGCTTTACTTTACAAGATGTTTTACACTTCAAACTTTCTTGTTTCAAAAGGAAAACACAACCCACTTTTCAAGCTGTGCATTGCTCCTAACAAGACCCGTCTGCCACAGCCACACACCTTCCTAGCTTGGGTCAAGAAAGCAGCTGCTGCTCTGTGCAGGGTTATAGCATGTGCCAGTTTGAAACCTGCCATGAAATCTCCCATTTTTTTCCTGCTATGTCATCCAGATTAGGAATCACTTCGTTCTGAATGATCTGATGGGTCCATGTTGCAATACAGAGAGGAATACCTGCTGCTGGCTTCTGAATCACAGAGACTGAGAAGAGAGTGAAAATGGGAAGGATCAACCTGAGAGCTAGCTCGTTGTATGGTGGGATTAAGAAAAGCAGTAAATGCCTTGTGACCTTGCAGATTGTAGCAAAGTAGAGCAAGTTGTTTGGATGTAACCCACAAAAAAAGTCTCAGCAATTTAAGTAATTTTTAGGGGTTTTAAAAAAATTTGTTGTTGTTGGGGTTTTTGTGGTTTCTTTGTACTTAAAAAAAATTACTGTGCTCAATAGGGATAGACTGAATTAGATGCTTTGCATGCCTTAATAATTTGTCACTTGAGATTCACTTTTGAATCAGGATTGCCAAGGAAAGAGCACTCTGTCACTGTCTATTCCACCCTGGACAGAAACAGGTTTTGATGGTGTAAATTGTTTGGCACTTGGAACAGGAAGAGACTCCATCTGAGGTACTCTTAGAAGCTTAGATTTACTGTCACACTAGGATGTGGAAATGACCACAGATTTTCTTTACTGCCTTTGCAATGCAGTATGTTTAAAAAAGCATCTAGTAGAATGTGCTTTAGACAAAAATGTGAACTGAACTATGAATAACACAAGAGCATCACTAATAACAGCTGTGGTAGCTTTTCAGGAAGAATCTCCAAAGCGACATGCCCATCCTCAATAAACTCCAAATCAACCAGAAATCACAAAGGTGGTCCCAGGCAGCATTTTGCGGATTAGCTGGCATTGATATTTCTACTGTGTGTATTCACATCCATCCAGGAGAGCAGTTCTGGACAGCTTTCCTCCTAAGAGTCAGGGTGAGTACAAAATCGTATGATGCACAATGTTGTTATTTAGAAAACATCAGTCCTTTTGTTTTGTGGTTAAGTCCTATCTCGAGTTTCCTGTTCCAAATAAACTCTTTAGCAAAATTGGATCTGTAAGTTTGGTTTCTTAGGTGGCTTAGGTCCCCAGCTGAGATGATGGAGGTGGAGGCTGTGATTGCCCTCGCCTCATGCTCTACTGCTCTGTGTGATGGACAATACCTCTTTCTTGTGCCCATGGACAGTCACATTTTATTAATGTTGTCTTTTCTTGCTGGACACATACACAATCAAGTCATTAATTAGATAGTCAAAAAACTCCAAACCACATAGAATAGATTTTCAATTATAAGGAAATGCTTCAAAGCCTGTAAACTTTCAGGATTGCACCTGGTACAGTCCTCATTTCCTGAAAAACCCACTTTTTGGCAAAGGCAAGCATTTTTCAATAGCTCTACTTTTTAGGAGAGGGAACTGAAGCACAGAGAAATGTTATGAAAAGCTGTTTAATGGAAAACCTTGGATTTTGTTTTGACTTTTTGATTTTCATTCTGATTCTGTGTTCACTGCCAAGGTGACAAAAGATTTGTACATTTTTAGACAAAAATGCTTTTCTTTGGGCTGAGTAATTTATGTTAAGTTTATTAATTTAAAAAATAATTAGAAGAAGAAAAACAATTTTAAAATTTATTTTGCTGCCCTTGAATTTACTGATTTAAAAGTTCTTACTGATTGCAAAAACAATTCAGCCTGGGCTTGTGATGGGCTCACTCATGGCTCTGAAGAGAAAGGAAACAGTTGGATGAAGGTCAGAGCTGAGCAGTTATGAGAAGCTTAGAGAGGTGTCACTTCCAAGAAGAAGGCATTCATCCAAGTGCAACAGGAGAAACACGGTGCCCAAGAAAAAGAGAAAATATTTATTTCTGTAGCATTTTCTGTGGCTTTGACTCACCCCAGACTCTCCATATTTGGGGAGCAGTGGCTCTTCTTGCCATTACCAGCTCAGTATAACTCTTGTTTAGGCACTACAAAAGTTTTCCTGTCCATGAGTGTGTCTGTAAGAATGCTTGGTGGGGAGAGTGGGTCACAAAATGGGCTTTTGGAGCTGTACCGTTTCCCCATTCTCAAAGCGCATTTACAGTACAAATTGAGGTTTTTACTGAACCCACTGAATTCGGTGCATGCTGGATGAACGTTAACAAAAACCTGCTTGTAAACCTGGTCAGGAAGAAGGCTTAGTAGATTTGTCGGTTGGAGAGTTGGCAGGTAGGAGCAGGGTTGATGGATGGGAAGCATCCAAACAAGACAGTAGAAGTGTGGGAACCAGGTGGAACCTGGGTTCAAACCTAGTGCTATTCTTCAGTCACTGGGAGACCTCTGGCAGGTCACTTGACCTCCCTTGTGTTCTAATAAACAAGACTGTAAGTTTGCTGGCAAGCTGTAAACCACATGCTGCATCTGGGAAGAGCTGGCTCAGGCAAAATTCCTTGACATCCATTTACAAGGCTTGTGTGTACTCAGAGCAGTCCTGATCTGACTATCAGTCACAACAGATGAAATTAAAGTGATCTTTGGAAAAAGTTTCACTCAGATTTTTGTTTTATTATTTACTTATTAAATATTTTCTCACTGGCTTTGAAGGAAAGAAGGATGAGCTGAGTTTTTATCTTAACATAGACCAAAACTCCAAGGAGCAAATAAATTGTTCGTCTTCCAGAAGAAAATGTTAACACCTTGGTAGTAAATCAGATCAGAATAGTCAGACCCAGATGTCTGCAGAGAGGTTCCTGCAGAAACATTTGACCCTTGATTGCAATTGCTGGGCCATATTTATCACCAGCAGAACCCCCACAACATGTCAGATCTTGCTTTTTTAACTAATTTGACCTATCAGCTCTTTGCCTTTCTGTCTGGTTTTGGTACTCAGTGAGAAAAGTCATCTGCCCTCTTCTGGACCTTTACTTCCTTTTCTCCTCTCACTGTATGTGTCCTCGCAGCTTTCATCCACTGGGGTCAAACCATCTTTGGAATGCTGATGGGCTGCAGATGGTGCTGCAAGAAATTGCTGGAACTTCACATAAGTTGGGTGCTGTGCAAAGGAGACCTGACAGGGAATAGGCACAAGCGCAGTCCTGAGGGAGATGGTCTCTAAATCTGCTCACATGCCATGTGATGAGGCGTGCAAGCTGTGCTGCAGAAGAAGGTGCTGATACAGTACTATTTCTGCACTGGTGTATCTGTGACTGTGTTCTCTTAGTCATGATATTTTTGGCAAGTGTTGAGGAGCTTTAGACTGTTCCAGCTGTATGTATAAATCATATGAATGTGAGGTTTTCAGAAAAGATGTTGATACTATACAGTGCTGAGCAAACTGCATGTGCATGTTTTCTGTTTCACTTTCTGAGTCTTGGGATGAATAAAGTGAAAATGTGGTATTAATCAGAATACCAAAATAACTTCTCACTCATGCTCATTCTCCAAACATCAAAGCTATGAAATGAACTGATCCACTGTATTATTAGCTGGTTGTCATACTTAGGGGTCATATTTGTGTAAGACAGGTCTTTTGTCCCTTCTAATTTTTAAAAGAACAAGAAGAATTTCACTTTGTTCTTAAATTTACTCATGTTGTGGTCAATATGGGGAAAAAAATTCAAACATTTGTACAGTTGATGGAGAAGTAAGTCTGTATATGCTGAGGAACTGAGCAATACTGCTGAAGTTGGTGAAGTCAGAGATGTATATGGTATGTGAGGGACTGAAATCAATCACTGCACATAGAGAATTCTTACACCTCACTGATTTATGGTAATGAAATACAAAACAATTAAAGAAATAAATGTTTTGGGCAGAAAAACTTTATGGGAAGATTATCAGCTAAGAAAACAACAGTATAAAGCAGAACCTAAACTGTAATTAGTGAAGTCCTTTGTAAAACGGCATGATTTATATGAGTCTAATCCGAAAATTTTGATCATGGGACTACATTTTTACAAAGAAAACAATTGCTATCCCTCATTAAGTGGGGATGTGCTTATTTGAAAAGAAAAATATAATACTGATAGAGAAAGAGTCTGTAGTAAAAAAAAAAAAAAAAAAAAAAAAAGTTAGTTTTATCAAAACTGAGGAGCTATTTAATTGTCATAATTATTACAATACTAATCAAAAGAAATTAGTAGATGTCTTTGAAATTTCATGCCCTTTTATTTACATCAAAGTCAATATTGTGCAGGTCACTAATTTTTCATGCTGGGAAAAGAGTGTATTTTATCAGGTGGCAGCCATTCATTCTAACGAAATCTTGCCAGCTGAAGCCCAGCTGTTCAAGAATAGCGATTCCCTGCAAAATGTGGGCTGTATTTGAAAGAAAGGTCTTTTCTTTGGGAATGACAATTAATTAATTTGTATTTCTCCGTACATTTTTTCTGATTTTGGACCTTGATCTAGTAAGTAATTTGTGCATATACTGAAATCCCACACTTACCTAGGAAAATATTTAAATGCATATGACAACTTTTCTTAGGAAATATAGGCACTACATTCAGTTCATTGGATAAGCCAGTGATTTCTCCAGTAGAGAGTAGGTACAACAGCCAGTGCAAGGAAAAATGCCAAAGCAAAACTTTCTTTCATGTGACTCAAACATGTGCTTAAATTTAAACACATGCTTAACTAACCTTTCTGCATAGGCATACTTTCCTGACTCTGAATGCTGATTACAAACATATTTTTGGCAGATGTTTACATTTCTGATGTAATTCATTGTCTTTGCTTTGAAGGAGTAACTTCTTCAAAGTACAGCAAAATGGCACAAAGACACTTTTAAACACCGACTCCTTCAGCAGTGGAGGAGCCTATGCTTTTGAAAGGCACATATTTTGATAGGACGAATGTCCTATTGTCCTACTTGCAGGGTTTCTAAAGTATAATTCACCTTCAAGATGGTAAGATTGGCTACTTAGGAAACAGTGTATTTAATGGTGCAAACATGAAATGAACAAACCAATTTTTTACAGGGCAATTTCATTCAATGGGTGTGAATTTAGGCCAGCTAAAACCTGTCCTGAATTATTTTGTCATTGGTGGTATTCACATGTAAATTTTGCAGCTGTAGATCCAAATAGTAAAGGTATTTAAGAGCTACTGACTCCCAGGAACAGATGGAAAACATTGCTTTTATTCAAATGATTTAAGAAAATGCTTTACAATTAGGGCTAACGACAGAAGAAAGATAGAAAGATGAACTGTACCACTGAAGGCAACCTTCCACCTTTAGTAAACCGTTCACATCAAATATGTTACCATCAGTTTCTGCACAGGTTTCATAATACTGCCACCATTTTGTCCCGCAAAGCTGAGGTCGGTTATTTATAAATTATTACCATGATGACACTGCAGTGTATCATACAATTTTGGATTAACCCTTTACACATCAGTTTGCAAAGCACTGAATCTGTAGTTATAATTATCTCAGGGGGTTGAGACCCTATCTAATTCCTTTCTCAAGTTTACTTCAAAATAGTATTAGTTAGAGGGCTCAAGAGGCGAGGAATCTCTGCGTTTCCTGGTTATTATGCTGAGCAGTAACAACCCATTTTCCTTTCCAGGAAGATCTGTGAATTTGGTTGAAGTGAAATGTCAGTGCTTAGCAGGTGTTACTTCTTAAATAACTTGAGTTTTAATGAACAGACTCTTGTTTTCCTCTCCACCCTACCTCAGGTGGAAAAAATATCAGTGACAGCTCAGGAAATGAAGAGTCCTCTTTCCTCCCAGGCAGAATCTGTCATCTGCGCATGGATGGCTGTGGCTGACCTCTTTACTTGAAGCTCCCTTTGTGGCATGTGCTTTGTGTGAGCAGACACAGCACATCTGTCTTGAAAAAAACCATCCCAGCTGCCTGGTGCCCAAAGAAGTGCAGAAGTGATTTAACTCAAGGGTATCCACTGCAAATAAATAATGTGAGGCCAAAATCCAAAGATTTATCAGCCTGGCAAGGAGTTACTGAATGATCAGGACACACCCTCACATTATTAAAAATAATCCTTTTAACAATGCAGGTTCTCCACCAACTGAATGAGGAAAAAATATATAATGGAGAAATGACACAGGCACAGCTAAGTAATTGAGCTAACTCTGAGGAAAGCTGATGCTTGATTTTGTCTCTCTTCCTGATTTCAGCTCTGTCACATCAATATCCTTGCCTTAATATTCTCTTCCTGTGCCTTTCAATCCTTTCCATTCTTGGTGGAGTGAAGGGCTTCACTCATCTCCATCAGCTTTCCTTGGTGTTAGTCTTGGTTACTTTTGTCATTGTTTTGAGTCCCTTTAGCAGAGGAGGAAAACATTTCCACTTCTGTGTCTGTCAGTTCCACTTTTTCAGTCAGGACACAGAACCCTGTTGGGTGAATTTAGTTGGTGAGCTGGCTCTGGAAGTTGTTCCAGAGTGCACAAACAAGGTTGCAACTATGGCAGGTGGGATGGAAGCCTGAGGGAAGTCCACTGCCTGTGTTACCAGAGGTAAGACATGTTCCTGAAACTGGGTCAAAGTTATCATGGAATCATAGGATCTTAAAGGGTTGGAACGGACTTTAAAGATCATCTAGTCCCAAATGCCCCTGCCATGGGCAGGAGCACGTCCCACTAGACCAGGTTGTTCAAGGCCTTATACAACCTGGTCTTGAACACTGGCAGGGCTGGGGCATCCACATCCTCCCTGGGCAATTTGTTCCAGCATCTCATCACCCTCAGGTTAAATTTCAGTTTGTATCCATGACTTCTTGTTCTGTCACCACAGTTTCTGATGAAGAGTCCCTCTCATGCTTTCCTGTAGGACCCTTCAGACACTGAAAGGTTCTTATGAGGTCTCCATGAAGTCTTCTCCAGGCTCAACAGCCACAACTTTCTCAGCCTGTCTTCATAGGGGTCAATCTACTTATCAGCTTCATGGCCCTCCTCTGGATTTCCTCTGACAGGTTTATGTTCTTCCTTTGATGGGGACCCCAGACCTGGATGTAGCACTGCAGATGGCGTCTCACAAGAGCAGAGCAGAAGGGCAAAATTCCCTTCCTTGCCCTGCCGGTCATGCTGCTTTGGATGCAGCCCAGGATACATCTGATTTTCTAGGCTGTGAGCACACACTGCTGGCTAATGCTGAATTTTTCAGCAACCATCACCCCCAAGTCATTCACCACAAGGATGCTCTCAATCTCTGCCCATCTTGTTGGTTTGTCTGGGATTGCCATGTCCCAGGTGTAGGGCCCTGCAATTTGCTTTCTTGAACTCCATGAGGTTTGCACTGGTCCATCTCTCAAGCCTGTCCAGGTCCCTCTGGATGGCTTCCCTTCCCTCCAGTGTGTTGAGGGGTCCCTGCTGCACACATCCTGGTGTTTTCAGTGAACTTGCTGAGGGTGCCCGTGATCCCACTGTCCATGTTGCCAACTGAGATGTTCAGCAGTATTGGCCCCAGTGCCAACCCCTGAGGGACACCACTCATCACTGGTCTCCACGTGGACCATGAGCCCTTGAGCACAATCCTTTGTGTGTGGCCATCCAGCCAGTTCTTTATGCATCCAGTTGTCCATCCATCAAATCCACATCTCTCCAATGTGGACACAGGGATGTCATGCGGAGCAGTGTCAAACCCTTTGCACAAGTCCTGGTAGGGGATGTCAGTAGCTCTGCCTCTGTCTATCAGTGCTGTAGCCCTGTGATAGAAAGTCACCAGATTTGTCAGGCATGATTTGCCCTTAGTAAAGCCATGCTGGCTGTTACCAATCACCCGCTTTGTTTCCATGTGCCTTAGCATAATTTCCAGGAGAACCTGTTCTGTGATTTTGCCTGGCATATCAGTGAGACTGATTTGTCTTTAGTTCCCTGGGTCATCTGCTTTCGCCTTTTTAAAAATGGGTATTATAGTTCTGTTTGTCCAGCCAGCAGGGATTTCACCTGACTGCCGTGATTTAGAGGAGCTTGGGCTGCCCCAGTGTAGGGAAATGGTTCCTTCAGACCTCCAGAGAATATGGATGGTTCTTGCCAGGCAGAGATGTGTGAATTACCTGGCTGATCACCACGCAGCATCCTCGTGCACACGCACATGGTCTCCTCTGCAATGGCTGATGTGGACAGGGTGCCTCTTCTTCCATGTGGTTGGCTGGAAGCTTTGGGCTTCATGTATCGCTCCTCATTGCTTCAGCAGCAGGTTAGTAAAGTCACAAATGGTCTTCAGTGGAGTTAGTCATGTTTCAGCTCTCAGTGGGCTACTTTTGGTTTTTACGTGGAATGAAATATAACACAGTTAAATCTAGAACTATTTCTATTTCTCAGGTCATGGGTCTATTACTGTCAATAAATGCTGATCCTGTTATCATCCTGGTGATGGCAGCCCCATGATTCAGCACCACTGCTTGCCAGCAGCTAATTCTCCTTTCCAGGGTCAGCAGAAACACCTCATAATTGTGATCAGCTTCATATTCTGTTGTGACAGTAGTCCTGGGCTTCCTTGTCATGGGTTTTGTGATTGTGCATACAGTGATTAACGAGCTAATGGGCAAATTATGGTCTTCTGGTTAAGCCCTGGACTGGAGGGCTGTGGGTTGGTGTCTCTACCACATACAAGCCCTCTGACCTCAGGACAACCACTTATTACCTCTGTTTCCATTTTCCAGCTGAGTGTGTTACTTTTATTTTACCTCACTGGGGTGTTGGGCATATTCATTAAGCAGATGGCATTACGGCAATGCAAACACTATAGGAGGATCCTTCTGAATATGGATCTCATCACAGCTGTTTTGTCTTAATCTCTTTTCCATGGTGGACTGAATCCAAAATAAAGTGTAGTTATTGTCCTTATTAAGCATTTCACCCTATCTGCTTTTTTTCTGGCAATAAATTAAAAGGTTTAGCAAGAGTAAACCTCAGCACGATTTGTTTTTCAAAGAGTTACATTCAAACAAAACAAAGACGTGCTGAAATTTTAAGACGAACTTGTTTATATTCCAGCTTAGGTGATAGCAAGGGGAATGGCTTTGCTTAAACAAAACAACTAAAAAATACCTCAAATTCCATGAGCCATTGGAGATGATGTCTCTTGATACTTCTGACTGGACTCCAATGACCAGCAGTTTGGGGCAGATCTGTCAGCCTTTCCCCTACAATGATTTTCTGCAGGAAAATGCAAGGGCTTTAAAAACTGAAAACTTAATTTGAGAATGTTTAGTCTTTTGCATAGAGAAAACTCAAAGTGACTGAGTCAGAAAGAATAGGAGAAGAAAAAAAAGTCAAAATGGAAAGATCTGTATGCTGTTCCCTTCCCTGCCCATGCTGGCTCTGCCAGCCTGTCTCTGCTCCCACGGGTTCAGTGGTTTTGCTGGTGTAGGAATTTTGGGTCTGTCCCTTCATTCCCTGAGGTCCAGCTGGTGTTCCTCATCCCTTGCTGACACACAGCACTTACACATTTCTTCTCTCATCTCTGCCTTGCCGGGCCCTGTGAGAAGGAGGAGATGTCACTTCATTCTCCCTTCCAGCTCTCACATATCCATCTGTGGGGAGCTACAGCTTGTGTGCTTCTGGGAGCAAGCAAAGCAAGCACATTGTCTGTGCAGTGACTCCCCTACTCTGGCTGCCACCATACCCAAATGTTTTCTATGTCCTTTATTTCTGTTCATGTGCAGTCCTTTCCCAAAGGCAAAGAACTGTCCTCCAGGACTTACTTGAACAAAGAAGTTTGGTTTGTTTCTTGGGCCTTTCTGGTTTTATTTTTCAAATTCCTGTATGCTGTGATTTCAATAGTGATGGAATATAAATAAGTCTTGGCAGATCTTCAGCTAACCTAAGCAGACAGAGCTCTAATGGCATTGGTGTACATGGATAAGTCACCACATCTGAACACAAGTACCAAAGGCTCCATCCTGCTGACACAGAAGACAATGACAAACCTCCCACTGACTTCATAAGAAGGAAGATCTGACATTTAGGAAAATATCTGAAGAGATTTGCTTATGGGAACTCCAGAGGACTTACAATAACATACATTTCATTCTTTCCTATGTGTCTAAATGTGAGGTCACTTTTTCAATTACACCCCTATTCTTATTCTGTTGGGTAATGAGAGGAAAACAAAAGAGCATTTGCATTTGCTTATAGCACTGTATTCTTCCCCAAAGCTAACACAATGGCACTAGGCCGTTTTGCTCTCATGAAATGTACCAAGCCAACAAGAAAAAAACCAAAAACCCATAACTGAATAGTTGTAAAATGTTCTTGAAAGGATTCATAATGTGTTCCAAAGGGCTTTATGGAATGGCTTTAGGAAAGCTTAATTCTTTAAAATTGTTTTTGAGGTGAACATGTATTTAATTATGTTTCAATAGGCTTTAAAGGCCTCCTGTTATTAGCATTGTTCAGTGAAAAGCTCCTATGTTTTTCCAAATGCACCCCTTAATTCAAATCTTTTCCTGCAATTTCATTTTGAGAGAGAAACTGTTTTGAAACGCTGATTACGATTTCTGTGAATCTCAGGCAGGTAGAAGAACAAGTTATTGGAATAATTTTATTTTGATGACCTAACGGCTAAAAAGCCTTAAATGACAGTGATTGCAAAGTGGTGCAATTAGTCTGAATAAAGACTATGGGTTGTCCTTCCAGGTTCTCTGAAAATGGTACAGGAAGTCTGATTGAAGCAGGACATCACTAATTTGTGAGAAGATGTGGTAACTGGAGCCTGCTGGCTGGAAGGATGTAGAGAAGAGGAATGCAGCAAAGAGAGCCATCATGAGCTTTGAAAGAGTAGAACACTGGGCTCCCTCATTTCTCTATTTCCCAAAATGACCAAATCCCAGCTGGGTTTAGCTCTCACTGTCCTCTCCTCCCAGTGCTGCACTGTCTTGGCTCCCTTCCACAGTCTGTCCTGACCCAGAATATTTGTGGAGTTGCATAGCATGACATTTAAAAGTTGCCCCTTGGCTTATTAAGTACAAAAGAGCAATTTAGGATGGAGAGCAAAAAAAATGGGGAAGCACCTCTAAAGACCCAATTAATTTGTTGCTTCCTGCCTAAGTGCAGGCTTACTTACTTCTAAGCTAAATACCTCTGTTTTTCTCTTGTCTTACACACTATCCAGTTGTGCCAACACTTCTAGTGGAAACAAGAGTTTCATACCTATCATCTCACTATATGAATATAAAAGGATGACTTCTAGTTTATTAGCTAGGCTCCCTCCAGCCCAGGACACAGCTGGGTTGTCTCAGATACACCATAAGAAGGCTGCTTTAGTAAACCCCTAGGCTAAATCTATAAATGCTCAGCATACTTTTCTGGCTTTTGTAAGGAGGATTAACATGTCCAGTTGAGAAACATGACCTGTTGTTCAGTCTCAGGCAGCAGTCACAGAGTCAGTCCAGCATATGCTTGACTCCCCTTCTGATATTCATTTATAAAGAAAATTGCTTGTTGCAAAATCCTACTGCAGAAGCTTCCCTTCTGCAAAAAGGGATCGTTCCTGGCAGGAACTGTCAAAAGATTGTATCCCAGCCTCAAGTGTGTTGCTGCTTTGGCTCATCTGCTCTGCCCACTTTAGCACAGATTCTGACCCGGGCGATTTTCCACTGCAATTGCCAAAGCAAATTGAGAATGGAATATTTAACAAATGTTTGGTGACAATTTGAGGGGTTTTTGTAAGAACAGCAACTAACACTTTTTCTTTGAATTAATGGCTACTGTGCTTATTGTATCTTTACTGCTAATTTAACTGGTTCCTTTTGAGTATTTTGTACCTACAGCATGTGCATACAATTTATTGTTGTCCCTGCCCAGAGGCAATCACAGTGTATATCAGTTAACGTACAACACAATGAGGACACAGTGAACAATGAAAAGTTAAAATTATACAGCTTACAACTGTGACTGTTGCATCAGTCATAAGGCTTTTGTCAGTTTATACAGTTTGTCATACTAGCCAAGAAAAGGAAATGGAGTTGACATGGCAATTTGAAAGAAGCACACTCTGAGATGTGAAACAAAAGCACTTTTTAATGTGACTTTATTCTTTGAGCTATTCTTCATTTGTGGCTAGTTTGCTGCAAGTTGTAAGATACCTAGGTCCCACATCCACCTCATTTTATCCCGCTTCGATTGCATATTAAGAGCAGTGTTTGGTATGGAAAAATAATTCGCCTTTATTCCTTGACTGCACTGGTATATTTTATTTTTGATCAGCTTTTTTTTTAGCCAGACTAACTCAACCATACACAAGACTGAGACATCCTAGGCAGGTCTTGGGAAAACCAAAGAGAACTCTGAGGCTCACATCTTTCTCTCAGAATGATTTTTTTCCCCTAGGCTGCTAAATGCTTTCCTTTGCGTATTACAGACACATATTATGTTCCTCTGATATCAGGAAATGTGTCTGAATCTCCTATTAGGGCAGTTTGAGACAGGACAGTTAGCACCTTAGTACCCTGTGTAGAAGCCAAGAAGATAAGGGGCTATTGGGTATGTCTGAAACACTGATATCCAAATAGCCGTGGAGCCAACCAAGGATTCTTGGTACTTATACACCACGAGAAGGAATAAGATGTGACTGTAGAAATGGGACATGCAGACCTAGGGCAGCACTTTCCCGGGGCAAACATCTTTGTTCTAGTCCCTGCAGATAAGCACAAACAATGCAGTGCAAGAACAGAATCCTCTCCTCTCCTCTCCTCTCCTCTCCTCTCCTCTCCTCCCCTCTCCTCCTTCTTATTTNCCCTCCCCTCATTTAAATATTTTGCATGTCACTCAAAGGCTGTTTCCAGGAGGTGGTGAGGGGAAATTAGTGATCAAGGAGATCTCTAGGGCTAAACTCTGTTAGTAAGATACTTTAGGTTCTTGATTATTTTTAGTGTGAAATCTCAGACTTGGTATATTGTAATGTTTGCATGAAAAGTAAAGCTGTTTCATTTTAAAAGAGAAGAAAAAGAGAAGTCCCTCACCTGCATTATGTTCTAACCTGGCCTTGCATGCCCTGCTGTTCTCTCCAGTCTCTGGCTGGCATTGCCAGTGCTGTGATGTTTCCCATGGTGTGGGACTGCTCCACTGCCACTGCTCCGCCAGAGTGGGGAAGTGTGGCCCCATACCTGCCAGGGCCACCTCCTCTCCCTAGCAGAGTCCCAACAGAGCTTGTTGCACTCAGGACTGGCACAGCCCAGGGTTGTTCCTTGGTGTCTCAATGTTGTTGTTTTATGGCCTTCACACTGTAATATAGCATTGTTTTATGTGTCTCTGGTCCTTGACAGGTTTTCAGCTCTGCCATATGATCATGGTTTCAGGAGCCAGTCTGTTTGCACAAGTGTCTGTCTAGGGAGGCACAGGATGGTTTCCTCAGGATAGCATGACTCCCTGGGAGTGGCAGCAGGTGCAGCTGACCTGCTGCGTCTTGAGAGCAACAGCTAACTTCAGCTGCAGCACTCTTCCAGAGAGCCTTTCTAAAGATTCAGTTAAAACCTGAAAACAATATAAAGCCTTTTAAAAGTTAAAGATTGACCCGCTACTGCATACAAGCCTCCATAAGGGCTTAAACCAGTGATACTGTATTACTATAGCACTGAACACTACTAGCACAGCACAGCAGTACAACGGAAATAAAGGCTCTGCAGCCTCAGACAGCCTCCTATTGCTTTAATTCAGCAGCATTGCAAGTGCAGTGCAGTGACTGCTACGGATAACTGGAGCTAGGGGCTCCCAAAGGGCTTGCTCGCAGCGGGGTCACACCGTTAGCCTCATCCATCCTGGCCCCAGTGGGTGAGCAGTGAAACAAAGCCAGCCGGATGGTTTAAAAACAAGTCCTGGGATCTGTTCCCCTTGAAAATTACATCTGGCTGAGGTGGCAGTGGATTTGCATTGTCCTGCTTCATGTTAGCTACAGGTTTATTTAAAGATAGTGGTAAACACAGTTAAGTAAGAGAATATCCCAAAAGTGATGGGCTTCTGGGAATACCAGATCCTAATTCTTACACAGCCTAATAAAATAAATAGACACAGACTGAACATTGTGATTTATAGCTAGCAAGATACTAATTAAAATGTACGGGAGGAGAGTTTTAGTGTTGTAATAGTGAAACACCCTCATAAACTTAGTAGCTTTCTAAGTATACATCACCGCTAATAGGAGTTACACATTTTCATATATCTTTCCTTTAAATGACAGGTATTTCCTTCAGGTGTTCTCTTCATGTATTTATTCAGGATTCAACAGCTGTGATTTCATTATAAAATACTCTAAAACCTGGCTTGGTTTTGTTTTTGTTGTTGTTTTTAGTTTTTGGGTTTTGTTTCTATAAAAAAATGACAGCCCAATAGAACTAAAGATGAGCAAGAACCAAGGATTTTGGGGTTTCGATAGGTGTAAGAACTGAACATAACTGCAGTCTGAGGTTGTCAGATACGTGCTTTTGGTTTTGGACTTTTGAGAAATGCAGTAAATCCACAAAGTTTAAATGTTTCTTTTTATATTCATAAACTCAAAGTATCAGGTCGTAATATAATTACCTTTTAGGCCAGACACTGAACACATAAGAAGTACAAATTTTAATCAAAACTTGCCACCATGTAAAAGGAAGTCACTAGGCTTTACTTTTAGATATCTGTTTTTTCTATTTAATCTTCAAAAAAGACTGGTGATTTTTGGTTTCAAATTTTCTTCAGTAGTCACTTAAGATGTTTTTAAATAAATCCTTACTTTTTAAGAGGGTGTTGAACAATTGCCTTCTGAAAATGAATGTTTTCTGTAGTGGTGAACACAGTTAATCTCTAGTTCCCCGTCCAAATATCTGCCAATAAAGAGAAAATGTCTTTGGCTTGGTTCCGTTTTTCTTATATTATCCACAGGCCAGATCCTGTTTCTTTCAGCTTCTGTGTCAAAATGTCTGTGGACTTTTTGGCTTCAAAGTCAAACCTTAATTTTGCAAGTTATCTGCAAGGGATCAGCATAATGTACAAAAATACAGTGGTTATTTAACATGGTTTTTTTTCTATCCCTGGCTCCGTATGGAGCAATTTTGTTCTTTCACCATTTTTCCTTCCCCAGTTGGTGTTTTGGAAGTCTAGTTAAACTGCTTGTAGTAACTGTCTCATTCATCAGTCATTTATTCCACTGCTTTCCTCTCTCTCATGACCCCAATGAGTTGCTTACTCCACACTTTTGTTTTGAAAAATTGCTTTCTGCACAGTAAGACCAACCTCCCCTGATCTGTATTTTTGTACAAACCACATCAGCATTGATTGAAGAAAACAAGTACACTGGAATAAAAGCTAAGGCTTACCTTTTCTAATTCAGCTGCTGAACTGAAGACTAGTGAATGCTTTTCTGGCCTTTGAAGACAGCAGTCCAAATTCTTCCTCCAAGATCAAATGGTTACCTCAAAATCAGTATTTCATGGTAGTGCTATTATTTTGATAAAAGTCCATCTTCCTGGTGAGCACATGTTGACTTTATATGGTGTTTTAAGGCAGACAGAAATGCTTGGAATTCATTATCTTAGGAAACAAAAGTGGCAGACAGGAGTCTATGTTACATTTAGGAAATATCTGTCTAGGGTCCTTTCTTTTTACTCTATGGATCAGCTTGCAGCCTTTATTCTTTGCATTCTCCCAAGATCTAAGTGTGATAGTGAGCAGTAGCACTCTGTCACTACAATGCGAGAGTAAGTGATTTGCATGGGATCTGGGAAATGTGTCAGATCAGAGAATTAAGTCTTAAAAAAAGAAAAAACACAGCTGAACTTCATACTCTCAGGACAGGTTGTCCTCACTGCACCAAGAGAGGGATGCCAGAGCAGGCAGAACTACAACCTGATTAAAAGGTGCTGGTGATGGAGAGCCCAGGGTAATGGAGGGAGTCAGGAGGAGAAGGGTGTCTGATGGGGCCACGGGCCCTGTGGTCTCAACCAAGCCTCTCAGCCCTTGAGAGCCTGTGAGAGCTTCATGTTTGTTTATGAGATGAGCAAGGTTTGGTGCCTTGGAAAGATGTGGTAGTCCTTTAGCCATCAGAAAGGAGAAGTGTAGAAATGACTAGCATGCCAGCGTCTCACAGCAGGGATTTAGGGAGCCATTAGCCATTTGTTTTTGCGCTTACTGGCTGTTTTTTTCCAAAGGCACCTGTCAGACCCAGGTGACACTACAAGCACAGGGAAACATTTGGCACTAACTGTTCCCTCTGAACATGTTTTGTGTACTTCCTTTTCACATGCTTGCTTTGTTTTCATGAGATTTTGTTTTAGCAAAGGTAATAACCAACAGACGTGCTTGGGCTGGGGCTCTGTGTGCAGGCTCTGCTGTTTGACCATGTTATCCACTGTTCCCCTAGACTAAGAATTAAGGGTATTAGTGAAAGGTCTACATTTAAATACTGCATGTAACTGTTCCAGTTCCTGCCTGCTAGCCAGGGATCCCATTAAGGTCTTGTTCCTCTGTCAGTTGCCCCATGACCCATGCAAATGGGCACAGCGTGAGCTTTTCATTACCCATCTACTCCTGTTTGCAGAAAGAGGAGTAAAGTCTGGTCTGGGACATGAATTTATGTGTCTGTTCCACTACAAGGTCTGCTTCTCTCCATATTACTGCTGGGACATTTTGCCTGACTTAACCTGTGTTTTTGACACACACAACAATTTTTAACAGTTTCTTTTTTTTCTTTTTTCTTTTTTTTTTTTT
>VZRZ01001872.1:162950-293201 GCA_013398175.1 Climacteris rufus | reverse complement strand
CTTTTTTTTTTTTTTTTTATTATTTTAACTGTTGTTTTTAGCTTTGCCTGTCCTTAAAAGAGCTCATTACCTTTTCTAAACATTACAGGAAGAAACAGAAAGTACTTCTGCTTTACAGACAGGAAGTTAAGCAGAGGCAAAGCTACTAGAGAGTATTGGAGGGGTACAAATTCCACAAATCCTGTAAATAGCTATCATAAAAAAATCTTATTAGCTAAAACTGAGACTCCTACCTCTCCTTTTATCTTCCAATAGAAGCTGGAAGAACTACTATTTGTTTGGACTGCCTTTCTGAGGGAGGCCTCCATGAGCTCTGGCAAACACAGTCTAAGAGTCTACCTGGGCTTATGCAGGATCCTTTTCTAAATCAGACTGAAATGCTGCTTCTGGAGCTTGCTCTTCTGACTGTTCTGTCCAGAAAAGCAGTAACACCACCCTAAGCTGAATGTGCTTTACGGATTGGACATTTGAAGCTGGAAATAGGATCTGCATATTTTGTAGGGCTGGAAAATGTTTGTGAGAATTCTTTAGGAAAATGTAACCCTTGGTTTAAGATCAGTTGCAGGTAATAATGACTTTGCTTTAAAAATGCTAAACTGATTTCACATTAAAGCCCTTTTTTCTCTTTTAACCATCTTAGTGGGAGAATCTACTTTCCACAATTCCCTGAGAAAGAAACTTCTTCATTTTCAGCTTTTAGGGCAGAGAAATAATTCTTGAGTCATGATGAGTAGGATGGTTGGATTTTTTCAATCCTAGCCTGTGTTTATTATGAGCTTCTTGCCTTCCCAGTGGCCTCAAACTCTTCTCTAACTGCATGGATTACCTGTTCTTTTTAGGGGTGTCAGCTTGACAAGATCCATATGAGATCTGTTTTTGAAACAGTGAGTGTTTTAACACCTCTGCTTCAATCCTTGACTGCTTATTTTTGTAAATATTTGTTATAACTTTAGTACTTACATTCCTTTAGTGAGGAGCAAGTGATCAAAGAAAGTCCTCTGTTTAATTTCTTTATTATTTTTTGTGACTTGCTTTTTTTTTCTCTCCAATATCAACAGTCCATCTAAAGTTTGCATCTAGCTTAAAATACAGATACTTGCACACATAAAAGTCTACTTATTTTTTGTCTGAAGTTTCACATGTTGTTCTCAACAGCCTCTGGGCTTTTCTTCTCATTCCTGTGATGTATCTCCTGTTAGCATGATCCAGCTTAGCAAATTCAGTATTTGTGACTTGGCATTGCCTTGGTTTCTTTCTTCCCAGGCTGGCAAACTTTTGCATGGGATTACCCTGGCCTTATGAACTCTGTTTTCTTGGCCTTGCCAGGTCACTCCAATGATGCAGAGAAACCTCACTGATCAAAACCCTAGGAATAGATCACTTTCTTGGCCATTGAAACATGCTGTAACAGCAGTGTAAAGGTTACATGATGCAAATGTATTTTCTTAACGTATTTTAATGTTCTCAAGCAAAAAAATAAGCATATTGGCAGTAGAAGAAGGAACAACTTCAGAATGAATTAATCAAACATAAAAGTCACTGAAGGTTTTCTCTGTCAAAAGTAGAGCATAAAATTTACATGGCTGTATAAATATACAAAGCAAGAACACCACAGGCAAATGTTTACAAGACACATGTTTAACCAGTATAATTTTGATCCAGTAGAAAGCAGAGATGCCAAATGAGATGTCCTGGGACGTTGTCTATTTTGTCAGATGCTGTGAGTCTGTGGAACAACATTAAGTGAGCAGTGTTTGTGCTGTTTAATGATAGGCAATGCACCCATCAAATATTCTAGCTAGGAGATTTCTGGTTTGCTTATTAGCTGATGTTCATATTGTTACCCTTACTTGAGTTCTCAATATCCACATCTCTTTAATATTTCTTAGATATTGATGCACAGATCTGCTATTTCAAACTATTATTTCAGCTATGACTCTTTTCTTGCATCAGAACCAAAATCATTGTCATCCTCACTTGGAAGTGTAACGTTCTCATCTCTGTTTGAGTTGTCTTTACCTTTTCCACTGTAGTCACTTCCATCAGCACACCCTTCTTCAAGAAAATTGTCAGGATGGGAAGTTAGTCCAGTAACCCAGAAGAAATTCATGCCTGATGCTATTTCATGCTTTGTGTGCCATGCAGATCCAGTCTTTCATTGTCACAGCCTTGACATGATTTTACAGTCTTTTTCCTGAATAAGGTGTGCCAGTAGTACTTAAGCACTTTAGAACCCCTTGAGTATACTCTTCGGGACCTTGTGACACCCACAAAGCGTTTCCCACTGGAGCCTCCTGCAGCAATGTGTGTGTGCTTGAGGGAGATATTGGTGTGACAAGTGCTTGCAAGGGAATTCTTCCAGAAAATGTAGGGCATTGTCAGTGAATTTTCTCCACCATTGAGTTGTAGGTCTGGTAGCAAAAGAGCTGAAGAGGGAGGATGTGAAATCTGGCCTTGCTGGGGGACAGGACAGTCCCATCAGTCTGCCTAAGAGCCTGAAGACTTAGAACTATGGTAATTAGGGGCTCTGACAAGTGACTGTGTCTGTAGCAGTATTGCCTGCAGGATGAATGCTTTTGATGCTGCCTGGAGAAGGGGACAGCAGGCTGTGGCACAATTGGAAGTGTGTCGTCTTCTTGACTAGGCAGATGATTGATGGAAATGCTGTCAGTTTGTAGTGGCAACCTGGAACAAACCTTAGGGGTGCTCTTAGTGTGCGTACCCTCTGGGCTGCAGTGACGGGGCAGAGGCTGGGCCATAAGAGACATGAAAGCTTAAAACCATGGAAAAAAAATATTGGTAAAAAAACCAGGCAGTCATTGGATTAGGTAAAGATTTGAGGATTTTGTTTTGGACCCAATTCTGCCTAATTTCATTTCTGCATGCTTATGTCCTTATGTGGACTGTCCTTGCAGTGCTTGGGTTTCAAGGGTGAATATGTGAGAAAGGAAATTAAGTGTTAAAGCCAGACGGGGAAACTGACTGTTCCAGGTGGGGTAATGTTGCACTGCCCTGTGTGGCTTTCCTTCTCTCTCTCCTCCTTTCCATATTTCTTACTTCGCTTTTTTATTTCCCACAGCTGTAACTGACAGAGATGAGTTCTGCAGAAGAAATACCTATTTTCCATAGCCATAAAAATAGTTTCCTTGGGTTTATTAACAGCACATGGATGCACGTTCAGCATCCTCTCCAAAATAGACAATGACCAGGAAGTACTCATTTTGGCAACACGCTTGGAGTTAGAAACATGGCTGTTTTCGAAACATTTCACCAGAGTCATTAATTAAGTGCTAGAATGGAGAACTTCAACCAAACAAAACTAAGGGAAATTACACTCCTCTTTCCTGACCTATATAAAAAGCATTTGTACTTAAATCATATTGAAAGTTTTAAAGGGACCTCTCCCCAGTGGAACATGCAGAAAAGATAAATGTTCTGCAATACGCTTGTTGCTCACTGTAATTTAGTAGGATTTGGCTGTGTTTCCTCTTCTTTGCAAATATTTATTGAGAGTGTTTATGGGCTCAGAGTCTAAGCAAGGATAGTGCAGATAGGAAGTTTCATTTTATGCTAAGACCATAAACCAGGAAATTTTCTCCTAATGGGTAGGCTTATCCCATCTGAGAACAAAGACAAATCCATCCCATTCCTGTTCAGTTGTCATGACTAGCATCATGATTTACTCAAAAGCATTGTTTAGATATTCAGCCCAATTATACAAAATTATTGGGGCAATAACTTAATATCTAGCAGAGTCTCAAATAATTGGGTGAACAACATATCAAAGGTTGGAAGTGTCAGAGTATTCCCTATATCTGTTATTGACTGCCATTCAATAATCACAGTCAAAAGAGAGGTGGTCTGGCTTCATTTAGTGTGTAAATGGACCTATCCAAATAAAGGAAAAGTCGCAGAACATTGTATGTCAGAGAGAGGCACAACTGCTGTGGCTCTCCTGGTGTGGCTCTGCTGGCCTGTCCCACCTCTGTGTGGGATCCTGTTACTGGGGAGACCAGCTTCTTCTTCTCCCTGTTGCTGATTGTGCAGTTGTGGCAGTACACAGCAGTGCTAGGGGAAACAGCACTGAAGCACATGTCTGCTTTACTGGGGTCTGGGAAGAAGTCCCTTCAGTAAGACTGAGTTCTACTGTCCTCTGCAGTGACAGTTGACAACATAGATATTCATGCTCTAACATCCAAATGCAGTGACAGTGTATTTGCCTTAAAATACCACGTTCCCCTTCACTTCAAAATCTGCACCATCTCACTGGCAGCTGCCAAAAAGATGAATCCCTAGGTACCCTCTCCAGCCATCTCTCAGCCTCTCTTCCTTCCACACGCTGCTGTGCATGTGCAAGACGGGTCAGAACACATTGCTTAAAGATTTGCCTCCTCCTCTGCTCATGGCCACAAAAGGCTGCAGCTGCTGCGAGTGATGTTAGATATTGAACAATTTGGGACTGGGAGCTGCTACTCTATTACTTTCTTCCACTACCCTTCTTTATTCTATTCCAAAAAAATTTTTGTTACTGCTTCTGTGTCCTAGAGGCTGATCTCCAGCAACAGCTGCCTTTCTCATATGAGACAGTTTGTTCTTTCACTCTGTTTTCACAGATTACTCATCCCTTTATATAGCCTACTTCATGAGTCACTTTGCCTGCCTACCTGCACCAGCTTGGTGTGCTATCCATCAGTCCCTTGTTCAGCGGCAATTACCAACCTTTTATTACTGTTTTTTTTTCTCCCAAGGACTCCTCCTAATGCCAGCATACTTCATTAGTTTCTAATTTTGCAAAGCGCAAATTGTGGCATAGCTTCAGGATCTGGAAATAGAATAACTACATACCCTCTCCTAGAGGTATGCATATGGATTTGGAAGGGAACCATGGTTGAAGTTGCCAACAAATCCCTTATAATTACTTTCCACAAACATTTAATCACATTTTATTATTATATACATTTTTTCATTTCAAAATGGTCCAAGTGGACCCTGTAGATAGCTGTTTGTTGTATCAATGTAACAGGATACTGCTCAAGGTGAGAAAATCCTACGTTTTTCAAATCTCACTGCTGCCCTAACACAGTGGCAGGAGGATCCAGGCATCAACTCAATCATGCTTTTATGGATGTCTCGACACATTTGTCTGGCTAACCTAAATACAAGTTATTTTCTCACATGGCTCTCTTTTAGTGGTACTCTGAGAACTAGAAGTTAAAATGCTGAAATCTATTGCTAGTGTGTCATAGGAAATTTTATAAATATCTGTATAAAAAGTTAGATTTGTTAGTAACTCTGGGACAGTGTTAATTTGAAATGAAATAACTAATAGTTTAGGTTTGGTAATAACTCTGGGACAGTGTTAATTTGAAATGAAATAACTAATAGTTTAGGTTTGGTAATAACTCTGGGACAGTGTTAATTTGAAATGAAATAACTAATAGTGTAGACCTGTATGTCTTGAACTGAAGATACCTAATATTATCATTATTATTTGCAAAAGGAATTAATACCAAGCAGGTCTGGGACATAGGAATAGCCATGCAGGATTAATGATATGAACAGCATATCTCGCAGCCCTGAAATGAGGCTCAATATAATCTCAATTGACCTTTCTGTCCTGTCATGTGAGGGAAACCCAGAAGGATTATTTGCTTTTGTCCTTCCTCAAGGTTTTTTTATTTTTTTAACAATATTAGATTAAACAGTGAAAATTCTGTTTCATTGCCAATGTGATCCCAGCAGGGAAGGGTACACTCCATGAAAAGATGATAAAGCCAGTCTTTGCTGTATCTTCCAACATAAACGGAAGCATGTCATTAGACTCAGACAGCGCAACTACATTTGCAAATGAAATCAGGCTATTACATTTTACCATACATAGGTCATGACTGTTGCAAATCAGAGCTGATTGAAAGCTGCCTACCTCAGACCAGGCAGCTGGGCACCCCACATCTGGCCCCCTGAGCATTTGTGTGAGTGGTCATGGGTCCATGCTGGGGGATCCTGCAAGTCTGTCTTGTTTCCTCAGCTGCTCAGAGATGAGTTATTTATCTGATCTTTTCAGTTTTGTAAAGCCACCCATAGTACTCCAGGACATATTTTTTTTTCTGGCATGTTCTATTATATTGGAAATGTTGGTTATTAAGTGGAAAAAGAGCTGGGGTTTTTTTAAACATAGAAATTATAAAAAATCAGGTCCTTTTTTTTGATCCCCTGCCATTCAGATTGCATGCAGCTTTTTATTCTCATCTAGATATATTAGTTATTGCCATCATTTTAGTATTTTTCTTGTAATTTTTCAAAGATTGAAGCCTCATGAAATGCTTTCTGAAAAAACCACTGAAAAGAGGTCATCCAAAATGCCCTGTACATTCAATTAAATTTTTTTTATGCCTTTTCTATTAATATGTATTTTCCATGCTGAAAAACCATCATATAAATCAGTGCTTCATCCAGCTGAAATAAGTGTGTGCCTTGGGACACAGTTTCCAAGTAGTCCTTCTCTGTACATTCCAGTCTTGATTTAATCCAGGTTTACCTCAGCTCTGTGTTAGCTGATTTGGAACAGGTTTAAGTTAAAGTGGACAAAGACACTCTTAAATTAGAGCAAGAGTATCACAAATATATCGTATTAGCAAGCCTGTGTCTGTGCAAAGTCTGCCTGTAGAAATCTTCTTTATTAATGTTCATCTTCAACAGATCTTTCCTGTTTACTGCACCTCTCCCTACTCCCATAGTTGCTTTATTTCAGCTGTCCCATGTCTGTGGCAGGACTAGGTTCTCAAACTTTGGAGAAAGCTACAACATAGTCAAAATTTTAGATCTTTTGATGGCAATGGAAGTTTGTTAGAGGAGGGTTTTATCCATATTAAGGGGATGCAAGATGACATCTTTATCCCTGAAGTGGCCCTTTATCCCAGCTGAAGTGGCCATGAGGGTTTGAGCACTGGGACTCATCCAGCACTGATCAGAGGATAATGTTCTGCTGAGATGGGGCTTCCAGCTGTGTTAGCACTCACCTCTCTCACATGTCAGTGGTGCTTTTTATACTGTGGTACAGTGGCAATCCAGTGATCCCAGAGGATATTGGCTGCTCTCCTACCTTTACCCCCTTCAGCCAATCCATTTCCCCAGTGGGAGAGAGGCCATTCCCACTGGGAGGGAAGTGTGCTGTGTCATCTTCTGTTTGCTGAAGAGGACTGCTGCTCATGCTGGGCCACCCTTGCTGTAAACAGAAAGGTGAGACACAATATAGACCACACAGAAAATGAAGTCTAAATTTCATATACAGTGAAAAAGCAAAAATGGGGCTGAGAGGATCAAAGAAAATTTTCATTTTGTCACTTGGCAGAAGTAATAGCAGCATTTGGATGGGAAGCTGCACCACTGTTTGCTATCAGGGGTTTCATTTGCAGGAGTTAAATTTCATAGCAGCATGGTAAAACATAGGTCTCAGTATCACCGTACTCATGAGAAAATTAGGCTTTGGTGATGGAGACATCAGGAGTCCTTGGTGGCCTGTGCAGTGAATTTGCTGGATGGGAGACTCTTTAGTGTTCTATTTGTTTTGGTACAAAACTAACTTCTTGCTTTCTTACTCGTGGGAAATCCAATAGTTTAAGAAGAGTTGCCCACAAGGTTCACTCAACTTTTTTGAGGAAAACAAAAGTTTTGCTGGGAATGCTGGGTTTTTCTTTGGAAAAAATATTAATTGATTTTCACCTCTTAACCTTTCCTTTCCATTTTGCTTGTGGAAAGATAAAGATGTGAGTTTAGAAAAAACCTCCAAATTTGGTGAAAAACTGACAGTATTTGGACACCAAACAAAATTCGCAAAAGTAACAACAAAAAGTAATGAGTCCTTTTCTTTCTGAACTCTATCCCCATTCCCACGAGATGCTGTATTATCACATTTCTTTGACGTTGCTTTTTGAAGAATTTTCCATTTATTTTGATGGTGCTCTGAAGCAGGCAGTCCCAGGGCTGACAGGGCAGCCTGCTTGCCCAGCTCCAGTGCAGGGATGTGTGTTCTACTGCTCCTAGCTCCTTTGGGTTATAAAGGCTTTGAAAACAACTATCAGAAAATTAGCCTAGCTTACCGCCACGATTGGATTTTTGAACTAGTCACACAGGATCTGCAACTTATTATCAGTCTTCTGTGTTCTTTTGGATATTGCCCAGAGTCTATAGGTTACAACTAGGTCAAAAATATGCATGGGTAATTAAATAGTCATTTGGAAATTGCCAAATAACTTAACTGGTCTGTCCAGCACAGCAGTCTGGTGTGGAGAGGCCAGTACCTTACTCTTGGAAAGCAAGAGGGAGAAATAAATTGGTAATGGACGGTCAGAAAACATTCAACCAGCTGGAAATTTTCCGATTAACCCCTGTTACAAAATGCATGGAGGATGCCACAATATAGTATTTTTCTTTTTTCCCTCTGATACATATGAAAGACCTTATTGTGCAACATTATTGTAAACATTGTCCTTATTCATGTGTATTTGAATCATATTACATTGCTGACATCAGTGATATGTCCTGGTCATGCTTTCTGTAGGCTGATTAATGCTGGGAAATGATTAGGTAAATATTAGTTACATTTAATAGCAAACATTTTTCTCAGAATCCAATTGTGTATGTATGGTGCTAAATGCATGTTGGGTCATAATTTTCAGCAGTTCTCACTGCAGTACATTAGAGTCCACAGAACCAGTTCCTGCTTGGAAAATTTGCCCACTTAGCTCTGTACCTGGGAAATGGATCTCTGATGATTTTAGTCATGCCTTTTTGAAGGTCAGAGGATTATTACTTGCAGAGGCAACAGTTACAAAATCTCTCTTTTGTTAGCAAAAGTAAACCTGATTTTCTTTAGGTTACTGTGTTTAGCCTCCTTAAGACAGCTGTTGCTGGGTTTGAAATGAACCTCTCAGAAATTTCCCCCCCCACCCCCCACCCTGCAGACAAGAGAGCTATAAGGGTGGGCAGTGGCTTTCTTGGTTTTAATTCCTCATTTAGTACTACATTGCTACCATACGTGTTGTTTTCCTTTCTGCGGACTAATAAACTCAGTGCAGTTGGGCTAGGTTTGCAGAGAGAGCTGCATTCAGAGACCTTGAGAACAAGAGTAGGCCATGCCTGTAAAATATTCTCTTGAAATGGGTAGTGAGCCCTGCCATGCTTCAGCAATCAGTGAAAAGTCTGTTGACTGATTTAAAAACAATTTCACTGAATTTTGAAAAGCTTGAGTCACAGATCATGATGACCAAAGCATAACAGCCTTTTAATTATTCGAACTTTACCATCCAGTTGGAAGAAAGCTGAAGAATCTGGATCATCCTCTTTATTTGGATAATTAATTTTTTTTTGCTACCCCTTCCCTTGGCACCACCAGTGCTTGGGTGAAAATCCATTTACAGAGTGCCTGCCAGTTTAGATGGAAAAAAGTCTGCAGGCCTCAATATTTACTCTGTTTTTTCAGTTCTCAGTTTCCTCTCCTGCGTTTTCTAACCTCTTTTCTGACTTGTCCTTGCATCAGAGCCATCACAAACCCAACACCTTGGTGTTCCACATAAGACATGCTCTAAGTAAACCTTCTTTTGAAAATGATGGCAACCCCTGTGGCTTTCCTTGCTGAGTGAGGAGGTGTCTCCTCAGGGTGTGGAGAGCCATTCGTGTGTGCTACCAGCTGGTCTTCAGCAAAGGTTTCAATTGGAAAAGGCAGCAGCTTTCTATTTCATGTCCATGTCAATGGCCAGACCATGGTACTCTGATACAAGGCAGTGTTTTGTATTTGCAGGGAAAGGGCCAAACAACTGAGGCCAACATCTGCTCAAGATAAAAGCTGACTTCAAGCATGGGGACATGACTGAGAAGCAGGGAGAGGGAGCTTCAGGTTTTCCAGTTTGCCACTGCTAACACAAAACTTAGCTGATTGGAAAATTACATTGCTCCAATTCTGACAGGCCAAGTTACCTTTCTGAAGAATAGCTGGTGCCAAACTGAACCGAACACACATTGCCAGCCCTGGCTAACATGTATAAACTCAAGAGAGAGTCCCAGAGAACTCTATATACTTGGCCCCTTTGGCCTTTGGTTGGATTATTTGACAGTTGAAGTGTCTATGTCAGAATGTCTCTCAAGCACGGGTTATCTGGAGACACTGGAGAGGATTGGTGTCCCTATCCTTGGGGATGCTTGAAGGTCTTGGTCAACTGGTTCCAAGTTGGAACCAGAACTGATCCTACTCTGAGAAGAGGTTTGTGCTTGAGGACCCTGAATAGTGCCATGAAAATAAATGTTTGTAGAAATTCTACTCTTGTTCTGTAAAGCTGCAAAAGGTGGAGAGTATTCAATATGTGTTTTGTGCATAACTACATCTATTGCCTGTCCAGAACAGCTCGGCAGATCTAGAGCTGTTTGCACTCAACTCAGTTTTCTCTGTTTATACAGGTTTCACAGGACTAGGGAACCTCAGACTGCACATCCACGCAAAGCAAGTTGGCTTTAAGTGTTGAGACAATTTTGCTTTATTCACACTGGAATTTGATTGTTTTATTTCAATTAAACTAGTAGAAATACTACTTTTTTAATCTTCTAGCCCACTTGTTGGGTTTTTATCCCTTGCAGGCAAGGGAGGGATAGCTCTGGGTTAAATAAAGGTAGCAGGTGTATGGGTAGGTTAATGAGACAATGCAGCCAGTTACCAAATCCAGGTTGTTAGGGAGCCCATCACAACATCCCTGGAGTTATTGCCCAATTTTTCTTTCATTGTATGACCCATCCTTGGAGTGAAGAGTAAGATTAGAGGAGCATTTATTGTCCTGTCTATTAGGAACTAAAAAGCCCCCTTATGCTGTTATGGTGCTACTGCTTCAAGAAATGGTCCTTCCTTCCTCCCAGTTCTCATCACCTGCTTTCTTATGCACTTTGCAAACTGGATTGGAGACCTGGTTTGGTGGAAAATGAAGTTACTCTTGGTTACTTTTTTGGCATAACGACTCCTTCATTTACATTAGAAAATACTTGGTGCCTGTGAATTGATTGCTACAGGCTGAAAATTATTTAGAGGGTCACTATGAATGTTATGTTGTAAGTTTATATTACTAAAAGCTTCAGAGCATACCAGGTCCCAGCTGTGTTATTAAATCAATTCAGATAATGCCTCTTGGGCACATGGAACTAACCACAAAATGCCCTGTTTCATGGTATTTGTTTGACTGCATGTTTGCAGTAGATGCCCACTTTAAAACTCACATCCTCACAGTCCTCACCGTATAGTCACAGAATCATAGTTTGGAAGGGACCTTTAAAGGACAACTAGTCCAATCCACCTGCAATGTGCAGGGACATCTTCCACTAGATCATATTGTTCAGAGCCCTGTCCAACCCAACCTTGAATGTTTCCAGGGATGGGGCACCCACCACCCCACCACCTCTCTGGACAAACTGCTCCAGTGTTTCACCACTCTCACTCTAAGAACTTCTTCCTCATGCCTAGTCTGAATTGATCATCTGTTAGTTTAAAAACATTGCTCCTTGCTCCATCACTACAGTCCGTAGCAAAAGTTTGTCCCCATCTTTCTAATAAATCCCTGTTAAGTACTGAAAGGCCTCTGTTAGGTCTCCCTGAAGCCTTCTCTTCTTCAGGCTTAACAACCCCAACTCTCTCAGCTTTGTCTCACAGAAGAGGATGTTGTGGAAATGTTTTTCATTGCCTTTCACTGATCAATTCAGATGTTAACCTGTGCAACTTTACAGGCATTTTCAGCACAGGGTCTTCACAACCAAAGAGATTGGATTGTCCTCTCAAATGGAAAAAAAAATTATTACAAAAGAGATTTTTCAATAAAACTTTTAATTTCCTTTCTATGTAGCCATAGGCCAAAAGGAGCTCACATGCACACATATCAGCTGTGCTTAGAGACCGAAAAGGCCTGCAGGAAAAGAAAAATAAAAAAGGAAAATTCCGAGGGGTATAAAACATGTAGAACTTCAGCATCAGGGATTATTATTTTTCCTATCTTCCCATATCTTTCAAACATAAAGTACATGATTGAAAACATATTTCACAGATGCAAAGTTTTCTAATAAATTTTGCCTGAAGATGTTATGACTTTATTTACAGTTTCTAGATAAGCAGATATAAAATATAATTTCCCCACTTTTAAGGAAAGCTTATTAAGTGTTTAAATTGCAAGTGGGAAAAGTAATGCAGAGAAAACCATTTAAAAATGTAAACTTTAGATAAACACCTAAACAAAGCATTTCTGTGAAGTCAAAGGAATTGAATTACAGGATGTTGAGATTAAACATATAGTGCTTAAGACAGTTTTCTGAGCCAAAAAAATTAAATTAATCCTATCTGTAGTTTTCTGAGTGTTTTACGGTATATGATTATGTATTTTTACCTTTCTATCAAAATCCCTCCTCCTCTCCTTCTGTTTAATGGAAAGAATATGAAAAATCATTTTACAGTTGGAAAAGTAGGGCAGAGAGAAGATGGGCAACTAGTCTCAATTCCCAGGGGAGAAGCAACAATCAGCTTCCTGCTCAGCCTTTGGCTGTATATGCCACTGAAGCAGTTTGGCTCTTTACAAGGTTTGTGTGTGTAGTTCTGACCTCCGTGAAATCTTTGGGAATTCAGTTAGTACAGATGATGTGGTCTGCATGGTCAGGGCATCCCTAGTTGCAAGCTCAACCCTGCATTTCCGCCTTGTTTCAGAGGGGAAACATAAGCTGGTGCAGATTTCTTCTGGTCCCCTTGCCTCCAGCCTCAAAGTTTAGAGGTTAGTAAAGCACAAGGGAACAATTTGTAATTGATTCTGCCCCTTCCTGTTGCTCATAGTGGATCAAAGCTTGGGCTCTTGCTGTAGCGAGATCCCCTATGGAAATCTATAGGATGTTCACATAAGGGCTTCAGGTGTCTAAGAGCAACCATCTGCCTTCAAACTAAAGAAAATAAATTCCAGGTGGCAGTTCAGAAAAGGGAGTTGAGGGTGAAATTCAGGTGTCTGTGAAGCACAGATCATGATGAATGAGAAGACTGTTACTCCCAATGCACAGTTAGGAGTGTGGTACCATGAATGTGATTCTAGGGGTTGCAAACAGTATCATTAAGTGCCACCACACTGTCCAGTCAATGGAAACTAATGAAGTATCCCAGAAAAGCCTAAAACTCTTGCTTAATTTGGCCATTGTCTTTAAATAAAATCTTTAAAGACAACATACGAATTTTAAACATGTACGAGAATCTCATAAAAGCAAAAGGTTATACGGTGTGTAGTTTGGTATCCTGTGGTCTGAGTTTCCAAAAACATATGACTAGGATCCTCTCTTTGTGTGTATATGATAAAACCAGAAAGATTTACAAATGTTTATTTTTAAAATTTATACTTACCCATAAATTTATATCCATAATTATATATTTAAAGAATATACGCCACATTAGAACTAAATAGGACTGCACCTGGCACCTAAATTTGACAAAAAAAATCATATTTTTTAAATGGACATTTGACACAGGCATCATTCATTGGGAATGGAATGTGGGCTGATCCAGTGGAAACCATCTCCATGGAGATTTATGTTCACATTCTAAGTAAAACTCCATATGGGATCTGAAGAGGTAGCACATTATTTGTAGTCCCCAGACAAAATGCTTTTTGAGATAAGCAGAAAAGTTCCAGTAGAAAAAAAAAAAAAGATAGAAACCTCTCTGAGTTGCATTTTTTACTTCTCTCTTCTTACGAAAGGGCTGGATATGAAAATCAGTCAAGGATAAAGAACATGGATCTTGTGGAAAATGTAATGCTCTCATCAAAGGGATTGGGATGACTGCTGAGCTTTGACCACAGTATGGGGTGAGTTCTGAGTCTTAGGTCTGTGTCCAGGGTTTGCAAGCTGTCCTGATGCTGCCTCTTACGACCCCTGCACCTCACAGGGTCTGTGAAAGATGCTGCTGCCAGGGTGCCTGGCCTGGAAAAAGACAGAAAGGGGGAAAAAAACAGCCTCTTTTTTTGCTTGTACTGGAATCCCATCTACCAGCCCTGTTTCTGACCAAAGGAGGGTTTACCTCATTTCCCCTCTGTTGTACTTCAGGCAGTGGAAGTGGCTGTGGTATCTGCAAAAATGTACACTGGTCAGTGTCGAGATCTTTACACGTTTCAAAACAGAGGCCAGCTTTAAAGTAGAGTTCAAAGAAAAATAAGAAGATTATGCCATGACTATTTACTTAAGGATGTTATTTGGCAGAAAGGAAAATATGGAAGGAAGAGAAAAAACTGGTTCAAAAATGACCTCTTGGCAGTAAGAGTCAGCAAGTGAGAGGTGAATGATACATGGAGCAGGGCACAAGGGACTTTATAGCTAAGATGAGACACTTATCCTGGATTTGACAGGTAAGGACTAGCTCATGGACATGGCTTAACAAAAACAAGCAGCTTCCCTGGATCTTCACAGCAGTGTTATGAGTGCTGAAAGTGGAATGTGTCTTTGTTTGGCAATGCTGGAGAAAAATGCATTGCTGTCCTCAAAGTGAGGACAGACAAATAGCCTAGTTCAGTCATGCTATGGGTGCCCAGGTGGCATAGGCAGTGTCTTAGACAGGCTGGGTGCAGCCAGCTGGAAGATGCTGAAGTGCTCTGGACAGAGGAGCTGAGCAGTATCTTCAGGCTGAAGGTGCTCTCAGTTACATGAGACATCAGGCAGTAGTGGAGCTGCTCTGCATAGTGCCCATAGACACATCTGGGAAAGAGAGGACTTGAGAGGACAAATCAGTGCTCAAATGCCCAGATTAAGCTTTAGCTATTGTTTATCACAGCAGGTATCCCAGGGAGGCTGGATAAGAGTTGTGTTTTAAGGGACTTAATGTTGATAGGGGTCCTAAACCAGGTTTGAGCAAAAGAACAGAGATATTAACTTCTATGAGACTATTCTCAAGTCTCAAATAAATGAACTTTTGTTATTTTCTATACATTTCCACTTCCTTGGTTTTTGTTGGACTCCAAATGGAATTGTCAGAGGATGGTTTATAGCATTTCCATGAGAGATAAAATCAGAAAAACTACCAAAATTACCTTTGTTAATATTCTTGGCATGCTATTCCAGGTTGACTTCTAGACCAGAAAGTGATTTTGATCTTGACACTTTTATACCTTCCTTCCAAACATCTGGACATCTTGCAGTTCACTCAACTTTACTTTGTCGCTTTTAGTTATATTTAGTTATATTTCCATTTATATATGACCATTAAAAAATCTACAGAAATATTTAGAATTTCAGAGCAACAAGCTTACATAAAAATTTACCAGGAATGAAATGCTTTTGGCGTGAATGTGTGATTAAAGAAAGATGTGATGAGGACTGTCTTCTAGTCATGCTGTCCTCTCAGAAGGAAAGGGAAGTGTCTGTGTGGCAAACCCACTATCTAATTAGAAGTAACAAAGTCCTCCTAAGGCTCAGGCTGTGGCTCCTGGTTCCACTCTGGTTCAAAAAGTGTTTACTTGTGGTTTGTGGAGAGTTGGCAGAACATGCCTGTGACTCCTTTCTTTCCATGCTTTCTATTTCTTCCCTGGGGAGAGCAGCTGGAAATCTCTTTATATGTTCATAATAAACTGCAGCTACAGAGGAAGATCAGCAAATTAGCAGTCCCTGCAAGTTATGCTTATCAGCATTTCCTATGTCCCTAGTAAAGCTGGGCAATTTCACAAGAAAGAAGAGACAGAGGAGTGAGATAGCGTGCTGGAACGAGCAGAGAGAGAAAGGAGCATGGTCAGCAAACTGGGCATTACTATGAACTACAGAAAAATAATGAGTGTGCAGAGAAGGGGGCACAAGAGGACCTGGGGACTGCATCAAGGGAAGGTGTTGGAAATGCTGAGAGCTGCTCTCTCAACCACGTGTATTGGCAGGCCAAAGCACAAGGCTTTTTCTGTTAATTCCAGTGTATCTTGAATAAGAAGGAGGTTCACAATATCTCAGATGTTTCAACAGTGCAGCTATGCAATTTGATAAAGAGTTGCAAAGTGGATGTAGGTGTTTTTTGCACTCCTTTAGGCTTGCAACAAAACATTTTAGATTTTCAAAGGTTGCAGTCATATCTACAATGTCAATAGAACAGACCATGAAAACAACTTTACATTTTTCTCTGTAAAGCAAAAACGAAAAGACAGGAATTTAGGAGTACCAGGACAGTGGCCTTAGGGACATATTCCAGAGAACACAAGAGTCCTGCTCAAATGTTCAAGGAACTGGCAAATTTTGTGTAAGATAATGGGGTAATTTAAAATGTCTTTGGGAATCAGAGGGCAGGCTGTATTGATGTTGTAGACTTAGCTATATTCAGAAGAGTGTACTGAAATAGGTATAATTTTTACCTGTGAGATTTTAAATGGTACCCAATTGTAAATACAGATAGCCAGAGCAGGAATTATCAGAAGACCAAAACTGACAGGTGGAAAGGTGGAGGTGCAGAGATAATGCAAGTGTAGTCAAGATCAGAAAAATAAAGGAAAGGAAATTACATGCTGCTTGCATGTTAACCACACATGGTGAGGAATACATTTGAAATTACACATTGGAAAATTTTAATGAACTAGAAAGAATATGATACTCAAAATTTCCCTGAAATTATCCCTTATTTTTAATATATCAACCTCCATCTAGTAGTTTTTACATACATTACTTGAGAATGGGTCTTATTAATTTATCTTGATTATTTACTCATTCTAGAACTTGTCTTTTTTCTGGTTGTTGGTGAGTGGCAGGTTGAAAAATATGATGTAGTAATATTTTAAACTCTTTTAATCTGACAGTGCTCATGTGTGTGTATGTATGTGTGGGTGTTTATATCTCCATACATGTATATTAATGTACACTGGTACTATTTTGAAGCAATCAAGCACAGTACAACTGTGATATCACTGTCTTGAAAAACAGAGTATGTTGAATGTTTATTTCAGAATGTTTTTAACGTGAGCTCTGTAATAGACGACCTATAAGACTTTTGAACAGCAGACAGGGAGATGTTTAGATCTACAAAAAGCCCCATTTGTCAGTTTATATCTAACTATTTTCTTGGACACTGAAATTTCTTCTGAAAGGTCTCTCTAAGGTCATCAGGTTTCTGTCTAATCCAGAAGTGCCCCGTATCCATAAGCATCAAAGCTGACATCCATAAATTTTCCCATTGTCATAACAGCTACATGCAGGCATAACATCATGCACTTCATCTCAGTCTTAATTTAGATGTATATAATCCCAAAACATTTTGAAATGCCCTGCTCATCCAAACTCCACTGGCATCTCATTTTTCGATGGAAGCTTTCTTATATGCCTCATATTTTGCTCTCTTTGATTCCCCATGTGCCCCAGTTTTGGCAAAGCAGTGAAGTTTAAATGTGAACTGATATACTACTGCAACAAAGAAACAGGTATCTTTACAAACAGGAGAGCTCAGTCCAGAAGATGTTCCCAGGACACACCTAAACTGAATTAAAAGGATTAACAGTCTCAGGAAATGCATTACAGAACTACTAACTCAAGAAAAAAATGGGCAAATGATAGAGGGAAGTGTGCAAAGGGAGTAGTTATGTGACTTGCTGAATCCATTAAGCACAGAATCACAGGATATTCTGGGTTGGAAGCAACCCACAAGGATATCAAAATCCGACTTCTGGCTCTGCACAGGACAGAGTGCAGAGTCACACCCTGTGCCTGACAGCTTTGTCCAAATGCTTCTTGAACTCTAACAGGACTGTGGCCACTTCCCTGGGGAGCCTGTTCTAGTACCCGACCACCCTCTGGATATATTTCCAATGTGCAACCTAAATCTTCCCTGACACAGCTTCAGGCCGTTCCCTCGGATCCTGTCACTGGTTACTCACAGAGAAGACATCAGTGTCCGCACCTTCACTAGCCCTTGTGAGAAAGTTGCAGACTGCAATGAGGTCTCCCCTCAGTTTCCTCCAGGCTGAACAGACCAAGTAACATCAGCCACTCCTCATACAGCTTCCCCTCAGGGCCCTTCACCATCTTCATGTCCATCCTTTGGACACTCTCTAGTAGCTTTATATCTTTCTTATATTGTGGCACCCAAAATCACCCCCAGGACTCGAGGTGAGGCTGCCCCAGTGCAGAACAGAGCAGGACAATCTTCTCCCTTGCCTGGTTGGCCATGCTGTGCTTGATGTCCTCTAGGACAGGGTTGACCCTCCTGGCTGCCAGGGCACTGCTGACTCATGTTCAGCTTGCCATCGACCAGGACCCCCAGGTCCCTTTCCACAGTGCTGCTTTCCGGCATCTCATTCCCCAGTCTGTCTGTACATCCAGGGTTGCCCCATCCCAGGTGCAGAATCCAGAACTGTCCCTTTTTGAACTTCATTTATTTGGTGATTAGTCAGCCCTCTCGTCTCCTTTCAGGGAGTAAGCAGCTTCTCCCTATTGCCTTTATCACCGCGGGAATGCTGGAGACGCAGAAAAAAGGAGACGGAGCCAGCTGTGTTCACGTTCAGAGCAAAGGAAGGAAGGGGGGGCAACCCACCTTCTTTTAATTCTTATATACACTTTTAGAAATCACTGTTCATTGGAGAAAATTAACACTTCCGTCTTTAACTACAGTGGTCAAAAGAAATGCCCATCAAAGATCTGTGTCCATAGGAAAGGAATGCAATAACAAGATAATTCTACAATAACATAGCTATGTTTATAGAACACTAGTCCTTGAAAACTATCTAGTAGAGAGCTAGCTATTTTTAACAGTAAAAATGAGGCAACACCTCCCCATTTAGTATCATTGGCAAACTTGTTCAGTAGCCCTTCCAATCCTGCATCCAAGTAATTTTTTAAGAGATTGAAGAGCACAGGGCTGAGGATGGAGCCCTGTGGAACCCCACTAGTGACAGGTCCCCAGTTTGATATCCCCCCAGTCACTGTAACCCTTTGTACCCAATCCATTGCTCACCCATCACATGCTGTGTTTATCCAGCTGTGTGCTGGACATTTTGTCCAGAATGATGTTGTGAGAGACAGTATTGAAAGCTTCACTGAAAACCAAAAAGATCACATCAATTGACTTCTCTTCATCAGCTAAGTGCGTTACCTTGTCATAGAAGGAAACCAGATTTGATAATCAGGAAACAGTGCTGGCCAGAGTTACTAGACACAAGAAAGTTTTCAGTGAGGATGATTGCAGATTTATGCATCTTGTTGATATAATATCTCCTCTATCACTGGATAGGCAAGCATGCTTCTAAAAGATAGGTCAGTATGAATGAAAATGTGTACACTAGTACACACTTGGCAAAAGACAAATGTTGAAGGCTTCCAGGATTTTGTTTTCAGTGATGGTGTGGGAGGGTTTGGGGGGCATTTTTTTTGGTGTGGGGTTTTTTGTTGGTTTGGGGGTTTGTTTCTTTTTTTTCCCCCCCAGTACAATGATGTTGGTGTTTAATGGTGATCCCTCTTGGCCTGTCATCAATAGCAATAAATATGTAAAGGCACTTCTGCATGGTGCTTTTGCAAGCTAAACTGTAGGAAATTAGTAAGAAACATCTCTCCCTGTAGGATCTTTGTAACAGAGGCACAAGTGTCTTTTCGACAAACTTTAATCATTCTCAGAATTAGCCCAGGCACAAAAACTCCCCAAACCACTAAAGGAACACACTTAGCTTGAACCGCACCTGAATCTCTCTGATGACCTCTCTGATGACCATTAAACAATCTCCAGCAGTCTTGCCAGTTAAACCCAAAGAGAACTGCTTGCCAGGAATACCAAACCTTTTGGTCAAATGACATTTGGTTTCTTTACAAAAGTATTGGGAAGATCCAGTAAAGAAATGGTTTGTATTAAAAAACACAGGCTAATTCATTTAGTAAGATTTTTCCATACATGCACTTTGGTTCTCAATATTTCCAAAATTACTTGTTTAGACCTGTTTATACTACCAGTTTTACAGAAAAATCAATTACTTTCTTTGCTTTTTAGTGTGATAAACATCTAAATATGAAATCAAGACCTAACTCTAGGAACAGCAGAACAAATAGGATGTACTTGTGTCTTCCATGCACAGTCAGGACCCACAAGTCAGGACTCACAAGTCAGGCCTCATTGGCAAGTGGAAATGAATATTAGCTGGAAACTAACACCGAATTTAATTTTCAGACCTTGGAGGTTCCCTGAACGTTTTGTTCAGGCTGAGCTTGTTGTCTGCAAGCTCAGATTCCCAGGGATATATGGATGTTGTCCACAGGCTCTCATTAACTGAGCTTCTCACTTAACAGTTAAAAGTCTATGTTTTCAATTTCACCTGTTTGTCTTAAAATACAGAAAACATATTCACTGAAATATAAAAGCATTCTTGAAGATGATTTCCATTAATCCTAAGATGCAGTCCAAATTAGGGACTGCCACATTTCCAAGCCCTGCCAGATAATCCCTGTGCCTTCAGACACCAAAATGTCTTTGTAAGTTTGCCTTAGATTCTGCACAGTAGCTCTCAATTGTGAAGGCTGGCAGACTGATTAGAACACTGCAGACAGTTTGAATGTTAGGTGAATTTTATAAAAAAACCCAAAACTGACAAGTTTAATCTTTAAGACTGTTCTTCCTGTTCATGTTTTGTTATAAAGTACTATGAAGAGTGTCATTTGCAGCTCTAAAAGTTTGAACAACAGGAGCTAAACTTTGGCTAATTGCTTCCATCACTCATAAAAAATATGAACCAGTCCTGCAACCTGAACTTGGTCTTTGAATTCTCCCCCAGTCTTACATTTAAAATTAACAAATTGTCTTGGCTACAAATACATTGATGCTGGTTTGTGGCTGACAGGTCAAGGAAAGGGATTCTGCCCCTCCACTCTAACCCCACCTGCAGTGATGCATCCAGCTCTGGGGTCCCCAGCACACAAAGGACATGGACCTGTTGGAGCAAGTCCAGAGGAGGGTCACAAAAATAATCAGAGGAAAGGAAAATTTCTGCTTTATGAAAAGGCTGGGACAGTGAGTTTGTTTAATGTGGAGAAGAGAAGGCTCTGGGGAGCCTATTGCAACCTTAGAGTTCTTAACAGGTGGCTTAATAGAAAGATGTAGAGAAAACTTTTAGCAGTCTATTGTGATAGGAGAAGAGGTGATGGTTTTAAACCAAAAGAGGGTTTACTCAGACTAAATATGAGGAAGAAATTTTTTACAGTGGGGGTGGTGGGTTTGTCCAGAGAGGTGGCAGATGTCCCACCCCTGGCAACATTCAAGGCCAAGTTGGATGGGGCTCTGAGCAACCAGACCTAGCTGAAGGTGCCTCTGCTCATTGCAGGGGGTATTCAACTAGATCACCTTTAACAGTTCCTTCCAACCCAAAATGTTCTGTGACTCTAATGAATGTATAGTAATTGTACCTGTTATTTAATACTACTAGACTGGAGATTATTTTCAGCTAAATCATTATACTACAGAAGAATTCCAGTACATACAGAGAGTAGAAGTCTGACAAAGTTATATACAACAAATCTACCTACTAGTTTCACCAGATACTTCAATTTTACAGGCTGATACCCACAACTCCAGCTCTTTTGCCTTTCTGTGAGAGCCAGGATCCTCTCTGTCTTTGAATATCCAGATTTCAGCACGAGGTAGATGTCCTCTACTTGCACTGCATGTCTTGTCCTTCTGATATTTTCCTTTCATTTTTCTGAAGAGACTCAGAAGAAAGGCACAGGCTAAAGTCACATTGGCGGGACAGAAGCAAACCATGCCATCATCTGTCCTGGACTACCTGTGATAAGTAATTCCCCGAAAGCTAGCCATGAATCCACTTTTGGCCACCACTGAGGTGGTGGGTCTGCAGCTGAGGTATAACACAGAGTCTCTAGGAGACACAGTGGGTGGTGGAAGCAGGCAGCACCACAGTCCCATTGGTTTGCTGGGAGACTCCAAAGATGAACAAGGCAGTACCAGTAATATTTTGAGAACTGGAAAAGAATTGTGTGTGAAAGATGCATATGATAAGGAAAGGATGAGACAGTGGCTTTATGTTCTGGAAGTCTTTTAATTTTCCACATCTCAGCAAACACCCTACAGGTATTTTCATCATGCAACTGAAAACGTGAGGTCTGAGGAGCTCAGAGACCACCGCCGAACTATAAAAGAGCGTAGCCACACGAATGCACAGATTTGAATTATCATTATATTAATATTGTCGGAAAAGCCAATATTTTTCCCATGAGAAATTCTGAATCTTTTTCTTTACTGAAATCTGGCCAGGGCTCCTGCTGACAGAAAGGTTAATAAAGGAAGTGAGCTTTCCAAAGTGCTCTGATAATGTTTATTATGTTTTTTTTTTACCCACCACACAAACTTGCGTCTTAGCCTTCAGGGTCTCAGGATGTATTGATCCACAGAAAACGGATGTAAATCTCACCATAAGTTGCTGATGCCAGCTTGGAATGAGTTGTGCAAAAGTTGCTTTAAAACGAAGTGTGATTTTCACATTACGATTTGTGTAAAGAAAAGTCACATTAGGGGCACTCCTTGCTCTTTAATCTCTTTTTCTATTTTTGTCTGTTCGCTTGTTTGTTCAAAGCCCTTTTTTTTTTCCTTCCTTTGTTGGAACACACTGTGATTGGTCAAGCATAATTTTGTATTTAAAATAACAGTTAGACAAAAGTTTTCCCAGCCAAAGGCCCAAGTCCAGGCCCTGAGAATAACTTGTAGAGCTTAACTGCAGCATTTTAGAGATAATAAAGCTGAGACTTTTAAACAAGCTTTCATGGAATGGAGTTTTAACTGTTCATTGGCTCCTCCAAAATTAAAAGGAGCATTTCAAAGAAAAACTGCTGCAGCAACAAAATCTAATAAGAAGAGAGAAAACATATAGCTAGAACAGAATTTTTCTAACAAACATTTCTAGCATTAATTCTGCAGAATGCTGCAAGTATTTTGTGCTCTTTCAAGGACTTTGAGAAGCCCTGAGCTCCCAAGTCTCATCAACCATGGAACAGTATGGAAAGCATGCTTCAGTCTCCAGGGTTTAAGTCACAAGCTAGAATCCAAAACTGGACTCAAGATTCAACCTCTTCATGATGTTTTGATTTTTAATTCTGAAAAAAAGTGCCTATTTTAGAAATTATCTTTGTCACAAAATCGGGGTTTCCTTTTCAGTTCAGGATATCTTGGATTTTGGTTTGGTTTTGAACTTAGGCAGTTTGGAATCTTTGGTTCAAATCTAGCAGTTAGATTTCTACCTGCTGCTAATTTCTAAATAACTTTTTGTTGCCAGAATGAAAGAAGCAGGATCTTTCTGCTTTTATGGGTATGGAGCAGAAATCAGGTCCCTCAAGAAACTGACTGCACCTGTATAAGCTCAACACTTTACCCAGAGCTCTTGAGGCTGTGACAGCGTCCAATAAGCAAGCTAAACCCTGCTGGTGCGAGTTGCAAAGGTTTTGCAACTCTCCCAAAGCGCAGAGTTCTTGCTCCAGCAGATGACCTGTTTCTGCTGACCCCTCTGGAAATTAGAATTACCCTAGGCATGGTGTTTTAGCATCTGTGAGAATAAAACGCAAAAGAGTGCTTCTCTCAGGAATCACAGCTGTTTATTGTAAATCCAATGTGGCATTCTGAGGGTCCAAGTGAGTGGGGGAGGAGACACCCTGATAGCTGTGGAATTCCAGGAGAAAGAGTAAGTGGAAGCTCTGCAGGGGTCTTTTAAAGGGAGGTGGGACCAGGGGACACCCAATGGGAAGACTCATGGTTCAAAGTGACCAGTGGAGAAGAGAGACCTTTCCAGGACATGACCACATAGAGAGTCTTCTAGGGCACAACCATATATGGAACCTGAGGCTGGGGATATAGGTGACACAAGGGAAATGTGGAGCTTCACCACAGCTCAGGCAGAGAGTTCAAATATTGGAGGGAGAAGATTCAGAGGGCATTGCCCTCGGGCTCTTCCCACCAATCCTGAAGCTCAACAGCAGCAGTTTCTGCCAAGTACACTGCTACATAACCTGATGGAAGAAGGTCAAGAATGAAGCTGTATGTTTTCCAGAGCACTGGTATCCTTGCTTTCATGACTCTGTAGTCCCTAATTCTTGCTAAGGATTCCTCCTGCATCTCCCCTTACGTTTGTCTTCCATAACATTTTGGCCAGGGAATATGTCTTATCTATGTTTGGAAAGTGCTTTGTAAATTTACAGCACTCTATAAATCCTTTTATGAAAGTCAGAATGTAAACCTTTACCAGCTACAATAACATGAGTGGAAAATTCTATGTTCATTTCTCAATGACTGACTAAATATTGTCTTTAGAGTTATATTTATAGGAAGACCCTTTGTATGTGCCTTACTGTAAATGTTATTCTTAGAGGTGGAGTTAGGAAAACCAGCAATTCAATACAGATCTTTTACTTTTCTTGAGTGTCAAAGAACTTATTACAGTTACACTGCATCCTTCAGGCACACAGAAAGTAAGATGAGCCCTTAAAGTGTGGAATTGGAGTACTAAGAAGTATTTTTATTGTTCTATGATTTATTAAACCTATCAGGAATGGTTTAGGCTTTGGGCTTTTTTTTCAAATTATTTTCAAAACCCCTGCACTTTTCAAATCCCCTTCATTTGTGATTTTTTTTCCCTCAGCATCTAATCACCAATAATAGTGCCAAATGCAAACAAGGGAAAGTTCATGAGAGAGCATTCTGGGATGATTTATTTGTGCTTTTTTTGAGAGATCAGAAAAAGTGTCCTTGGTTACCATCTTTGTACGCTAGCCCATCCTTCTAGGCAAAGCAGCCTGGCATAGGTTGGGCAGGTGAAGGCATGTTGCTATGGGTAAGGCTATGCCTTCCCATGACTGCTGTGGATGGACACTCTGTTCAGTCCTGGGTGGAATGGGAATGCACATACCTTATGCTTTCTTTGACCCCACTTTGCACTTGCTTGAGCAAGTCATGAGGCAGTGGAAGTTGCATCAAATAAATCATGCTAAACCCCTTTACAAAACTGACATGCAGGCATGCGTCTCTTCCTGCTTTATTGCTGAGTTTCCTATTGAGATTTCCTGATTGTAATTTATTTCATATAACCTGATTTAAAAGTCATCAGAAAACAATCAAATATCTCCATAGATAGAACACAATTACAAAGATGGTGCAATTATTTGTTTGCTTTCTTTCCATGTTAATAGAACGGTTGCCACCCCTTCTTTAACATGGCTGATCATTCCTGTTCATCTCTGAAAATAAATGTGGGGTTTTTTATGTCAAGGTAACTCACAAAGACTTCTAGAGACAATGCATGTGGCAGTGCATGTGGCAAAAGTCACAGTCCCACAGGCTCAGGACTGGTGGACTCAGCCCAAGGTTGCCACTGGCTGAGCCACACTTCCCTGTCAGGGTGAGCTTTCTGGCTCACCCCCAGCATTGTTTACGTGTTTCAGTTTATTGGTTAATTAAGGCATTACTTCATGTTTGGTGTAAGGTTATGTTCTGGAAGGTTTGTGGCTGTTCAGTTCCCCATTGATTCCATGTAAATCTGTGTACCCCAATTGGTTACTCTCCCCTGCTTGTATCCTGATAAATCCCCTGCGTTCTGTGTGCTCGTTGCCTGGTCCCCGAAGCCTTCAGCTCTTCCCGATCCCTGCGCCGTGTCACAGTAATGACACAAAAGAAGAGACAGAGACACCTGTTACCAGCAAGGAGGAAAGAGCAGGAAGGGGCGAGCAAGACCCGCCTTCTTTATTTTATATCCATTTAGAAATCACTATTCATTGGAGGAAATGAGTTCTTCCTCCCTCAATCACAGTGGTCAAAGGAAATGTCCATCAAAGTTCTGTGTCCAGGAGAAAGGAATGTAAATGATAAGATACAGTTACAATAACATGGCCATGTTTACGTAGAAGAGTGTGAGAAACTAGCTACAAAAGAATGACAACATCCAGAACTGCAAAAGTCAGGGTAACAACGCCATCTCTCCTGATCCTCATGCCGCCGCTCCCGGACCCCGGACCCTCTCCTGCCTTCCCTGCTGCCTCTCCCCGGGAAATAAAAGAGCTGGAAATCACACCAGAGCCCTTCTCTCTGGCCTTTATCCTCGCCTGCGCCCGTAACATCAGCCCAGGGCTCTCTCTCCCAGAGGAGCCAGCACTAAATAGAGCTGCCTGAGGATGCCCTGCGTCTGGGGAAGCTGTGAGCTGCAGCCCCCGGGAAACCAGGGTCACTCCCAGACTAACACTGAGTGGCCTCGAGCAGCCACCTGGAGCTAGCGTTAAATGCAAATGTAGTTTTGACTTTTCTACACATATACATTCATAGGAGCTTAGAATTATTGCTTGGAAGGGATCTCTGGAGTTCACCCAATTAAAACTCTTGCTAAAATTGGGGAGTATTGTTCAATTAGGCCAGGTCAGTCACGCTTTTTTCTACCTGAGTCTTGAAAACCTCAGGTACAGAGACTCAAGAGTGTCTCTGGGCAATCATTTCAGAAGGTACCACGTTCTTACTGTAAAAGTTTGTGGTAAATTAATAAGTAATCTTAATTTTTGTCAGACTAGCTATTATAGGAAACAGGCTAATGGATGATGTTTTATTATTAATTATATACTCTTTTATAAAAATGTAGTCTGTTTTGCACTGAAGACAGAGGTTACCAGAGAATGGTTGTTAAGCACTGGAATTCAGAGGACTGGAGATAATTTCGTCAAAATGCTGACCTGCCAAAGTGTGGACCTGTTTAGATGAAATGCAAAAGCCTGGGATGAAGAATGTGCTCAGAGCAGACGAGACAAACTCAAATCAGAGTATCAGCTGTAGTGTCACCCCAGAGGGCCAGAAAGGGATGATATGACAATATGACTGTGTATTTAATAAATACATTCATATAGAGGGAGAGGAATGGAGGGAGCAAACATCTATGTGTAGGAGAGAAGCTCTGTTCATTTGGGAGTGACTGCATTACGCACAGCAAGGAAAATCCTTAGGCACATATGGAAGTCTAAGGCAAGCATGAAACAAACCCCTCTTCCCACAATCACAGAAGTGTTAAACGTTGTCAGAGAAGTGTTACTGACATCTTTCTGTTCAATCTCTGGAGTTAGAATTGCTTAATATCTTGAGTCCAACAGCATAAGCCTCTAGCAAGACAGTTATAAATATCTTCCAAATCATCAGTTACACCCACATGCTCTCTTTTCTTCTAATGATAAGTTTTCTGGAGAAGAATTCCTTGCAGGAAATAATTTGAAAGTGCATTGCTGGGGAAGCAACGAGGGAGGCTGCTTGCTTGCTCACTGGAATCAAGGCAACATGTTCTGCTACACTGCTCAGTGTTCTTGGTTAGTTTAATCAGTAGGAAATAAATGAAATTTTATTTGCTCAGCTCTGTCCTTCACTGTACTCAGCATCGTGTTCAAAGGGGAGAGGGATCATCAGATTGACGACATGTCCCCCCTGTTCTTTTCCATCCAGTAAACAAAGATTACCATGGCTGTACTTGAGGCTTTCTGTGTGCTAGTTATGTCTGCAGAATGACCAAGTCTTTTCTAGGCAGCTGTTTACAGAGATCTGCGACCTGAGCAGGAGTCTCAGTGACACGCTTATATCTTATTTCTGTAAATACTTTCTAATAGTTTTGTCTAACAGCCTCTGAAGCCTCTGGAAACTCCTTCTGTGAGGGCGATACTGAACAGTGTGTCCCTGAGCTTGCTGATTTCTTCCTCCACACAAAGGGCTCAGCTCCGCCTGCAGCACTGTGGGCAGGAGTCAGACTGGTGTGGCATTGTTCCTGGGCTTGGCACTGACATGCTGCATAATGTGATAATCCCTGTGGGTCAAATCTGTGCTGAGCTTGGCCAAAAAACTGTACTTGGAGGTAAACTTCTGACCTTGTGGCTTTTTTTTCCCCAAAAAATGTTTTGAAAAGAAGTAATTGCTATCCTTTCATAAGCCATTCCTTGCTTGGACGACTTGATTCTCCCTCCTGTGTGCTACTGTGGCTTTTAAAAGAAACAGTAAACTCTTCATGCAGCCAAGACATCCAGCACAAACAATCGAGGAGGCACAGCACCAAGGCAACACGGTCCTTCCAAAATAGATCATTTTGTAAGGCCCTTAAGTGAAAAGTCTGACCCACAACTTTGTCTCAAGCAGGGGAAATGGTGCCTTGTGTCTTGCATATTCACTATTGAGTAATCTACCGAGAGAAGGGTATTTATTATAGAAACAAGTTATTTTTATTTTGAGATAAATGATTGCACTTGAGACATTCCAACAATGAAGAAAAACTGGTATTTCTTGAGAGAATTTTTCAGGGCTTTTTGGTTCAGTGTTATATCCACTCAGAGTGTATCTACAAGTTGAGACATGTAGTGTTTCATCCGTAACCTGTGGGTTTGTGTGAGTACTTGAGGATATAATGTACTGAAGGAGAATGGACAAAAAACTTTAGCTGTGAGACAGTCATACTGTAATAAATATTGCTCTCTTTAGAGACAACCCAAGTTGCAGTAAAACCAGAAAAAAAAATTACAGGGAATTTTATATAACAATGCAGTGTTTTAATTTGCACATTACAAAAAAGAAAAAAAATCACAAAGACAAAGAAGTCTAGGTATTAACCATTATCCAAATAAGCTATAGTAATAGCTTCTACATTTAGGGGTAAAGAGTACAGTAGATTTAAATTGCTGCCTCAAATGCTGTCTCAAATTTTTTGAACATCCTTTACTTTTCTTCCTGTTTTGCATTTTCCAATTTTAATATATCTAATGATATGATTGGACCTGCAACTCCTTGTGGATTCAAGTGAGATTACACAGACATCTACCAGTGTGATTTACTGCAATCAAGAAATTCATCATTTGCAGACTATATCCTCATTTGCACTCAGTAGTGGTGTTGAAAGTTATTTGCAAGGGCAGATTTCTATGATTTAAGAGTCATGCACTAAACGTGCTTAAGAAAATCAAATAACTTGTTTCAAGAGACATGTAATTTGCATTTTAGAAATTACTATCTATATAGTTGTTGGAGTAGAGAACCACAATACTGGGGCAGTGTGGGGTAACTTAGCTTAGTTCCTACTGAGGGTGAAGACCTAAGTGATGAGGAGTGAGGTGAGAGATGGAAGCCATTTAGCCATATCGACTGGTCTTCCTCTCCATTTTAATCTCATCTAGACAAGACTGGCCCCTCTTCTGCTGTGGTTGGTGGAAGTAACTTTACTGTTCTCCCTCTACCCCGGGCCAAAGCCAGGTGCAATGAGCTGTATTTCCTACATGAATACCATGCTGCCCTCCATCCAGCCAGTAGAAGTGAAGGGGCCGCTTGCAAGCAAAGGCTTTTCCTCACACTCTTTCAAACAACCAGTTGTCCATGCTGTGCTGGCACCAGGTAAACACACCGACTGAGCTCTGGCTTTGGGCTGTAAGGCAGTACTTGGGGCTGCAATACTTTCTGGGCACCTCTGAGACAAACCAGGCACTGGCTGTTTGGTGGGAAACATGCCTAATTTTCCTTGTATCTCAGGAGCCATCAGAACAGAGATATGCAAACCCTCGTTTTAACAGTCCAAGCTAATCCAGATACACCTTCACCATGGCAGTGGACCTGACAGCGGAATATATGAACCATCTTTTCTCTATTTCCTAATATTTGCCAAGTGCTAAATTTTTGCCTACTAAATTTGCCCCTGACACCTCAGCTGGTGGCCTGAAAGTATATTCTGCTCATGGCCAGCCCTAACACCAGCCAGGAGGAGCAGTCCTGGCAGCCTGCTGCACATGCTCCCGCAAGTTGTGCCCTCCTTCACCAACCTGCCTGTTTTGGCTAGCATCCTCTGGACAACTGCCTCTGTTGTGATCAGTTCTCCTCTCTTTCCACATGCATGGGTCTGTTCATCACTTTTCCTTGATCCCTCTCTCCTCTCTGTTGGTGAATCAGCCATGTCATGAGGCGTGGAGGTTAGGTTGGAGGAGTTTCCTCTTCAAAGCTATAATCCTGTTTCTTGATGTCTACTAAGGATGCTCCTTATCCAGACTGGTGTACCACCTTTCTCGCTTGGTTTTGCTAGCAGTGCTTTCTGATCCACAGAACATCTATACATCAGAATCGACATGCTTCCACATATTCCATCTTTCACAGGATAATACAGGCATTTTCTAGTTTATCACAAGCTAATAAAAACAAATCCCTGAAACCCCACAAGCAGGAAACAGTTGATCAGCAAACATGATTCTCCCCAGAGATATGTTGTAAATTTTAAACGAATGAAGTGCTAACACAGAAATCGGTAACATTGTCTTCTTTGGGCAAACTCATGACAACAGCTCGTGGTCTGTGAACTCTGGACCCATGTCAGGCCTCTGTCAGGGTGTCATGGGACAACAAGATAGTGTGAGACTAAAGCTGAGCTGGAAATCTGCACCTCCTCTTCCCAATGATATCCCACAAGAGGTTTCCAAAATAGTCACTACGTAATCAACACAGTAGCGTGGATGTTTACCAGCATACAAACACCAATACTACATGCAGCAACCAGAGGACACACCCATGTTTGAATGCGTCTCTTGCTGTGGGACTCATGAAGCACATTTAAGTGCAAGGATGCCACCAATCAACTTACCTTGCCTGGCCTATGCAGAAGGCAGGCAGATGAGGACCCAGCTCTGTCACAGAGCAAGGAGACACCATGCAAGGCAAGCTGGTTCCTCTGCACTGCCAGCATCATTCTGGGTCCATAAGAAAGATAGAGGTGATGATTTTGCAGCAAAGAAGAATCAGAAAAACCTTGGACAAATGCGCTGATCTAAACTCCTTTCTGCGCTGAATGTAAAGAAGGCATGAACTAGGGCATACAGATCCTCATAATGCCTGTGTTTTCCCATCAACCAGCTCAGCGTTAGCAAATCAACAGCAGAGGCTGTTGCCCAGGAGGCATCCACAGCTGTGAAATGGATTTTTGGCTAATCTGCATGGTTTTCAGGCAATCAGCAAGCTGCAGATGTGCTCAAGTAGCTGACCCTCCCACGGATATACTGGGGCTTTAAGTGGCAAGATTATCCCAGGTCTTCATGCTTCTACTCAACAGGAACATAAATTATTTTTCAGGTTTTGAACTAAAAATGTGTAACGAATCATGAAAGGAAAGTATTTAACCATTGAGTAAAAGACCAAATCAATGAAGTAAAATAGAACAGAAGTCAACCCCTCCACAGTAATGGCATTTGAAATCCTCAGCAGCCAGAGCTTTGCGGAGGTGCCAGCACTCTGGCTTGCTCTGAGACAAGCATGAGCTCTAGGTCTGGATCATTCATGCCTCACATGCCTGTGAGAGGGTGAAATTGTTTGGCTGCCAGAAGGTTGAGCTGAAGAGCAAGACACAAGTGCACATAGGTTTCGTGCAGCTGCAGTGGCCTGCCAAGCACTGCTTACCACGCCCAAGGAGAACCCTTCTCATGTGGGTGGAGGATGTTTAGGATGGCAGCTCTGCAGTGCAGCAATAGTGTTAGCTCTTAGAGACATGCAGACATGAGAGAAGACATGAAGGATAAAGAATGTGACACAAACTGGAGACTATTAAGCAAGACCAGCTATTTTTGAACTTTCAGGCCTCTCCCACTCAGTAAAATGGGGACATGTTCCACGGGCTTCTGGATCAGGACTGCTTAATACTGTCTGGGTCCTTCACATCCTGCACACATCTTCATGACTTGTCCTGGTCCAGAGGGCATCTGGACATCTGGCCATCCTTTCTTCTTACCTGCCTGGGGTCCTGTAAAGTCTCCCAGAGACTTGCATACTGTCCCCTTGGCCCTGTTTTTTCCCTGATGCTGGTAGCAGTGCATTAGCTGCAGAGCTGAACTGTGGTTTCTGGGAAGCTAACAGTGCTGTATCTTACAGGAAAGAAATTTAACATGGGATTACTGTGGGATTTTTTTGTATCTGAAGAGTTAAAGTCTCAGGTGTTTCTGAACTGTCATCACCAGAGCTGCAGGTAGCAGATATCTAGATGTGTCTTCTTCAAAGTGTGATCATGACTTTGAAAGGAAAGGGCCCCACAGGAAAAGGCAGCATGGACTAGACTAGAAGGAAGGTGCAGAATTGAGGGCATCCTATTGTCTGCTGCTTTAATATTCCTCATGCACCTCTAACTCTAGGGCACCTAACAAGGAAGCAGCTGAGCCATGTGCATACGGCCCTAAGGATTAAGTCTCCTAGGCACACATGGTTCCTGTTGGCTGCTATTGAGGAATGATCTGACCATGCACAAACACAGGGATACACAAGCCTCTCATTTGTGGCACCGAAAGAGTATTTTTGAAGTATTGTTTCTGCTTAAAGATCCAGCACTTTTATCAGGGGAAGGCAAGCCACATGTACAATGTGATCAGGTACTATTCTTGCTCATCTGTGGGAGGCTGAGTGGGTATGAGTAAGTGTAGGCAGCTGGCACACTTTGTCTGCTCTGCACATGCGCCTTCCTGCCTGATTGCTGCTCACTTCCCTGCTAGAAAAAAAAGCTGTGAGAGAACATGGGTTTTGCCACCAAAATATGACCAGGTAGGTGGCAAGGAGCTGCTTGTCCACTGACCAGTATATGGCATAGCAGGCTGTAAGCAGGTGTTAGACGTTGCTGGTGCATGAACGTTGCTCATATCCTGGTGCCAGGGGAACAGGTGATAGGCAATGCTGGGATGCGATGGAGCTTGGAGGTGCAGCCATTTCACCGCCAAGGGCTGCACTAGCCTGGAACACTCCATCACAGTGCAATCACCACTACTGTTGGTAATGGCAGGCCAGTTCTCCAGGCCATCCTGTGCTTGTGTCTTCTCCCAATTTGATGTCAGCAGCTAAGTAAGTATCTGTGGGCACATACACACTGAAGAGGATCTTACTCCCTCATGCCAGTAGGGTCATTTTAGTCTTCCTGTTTTCAGGACAGATATTTTGACTTACCACTGTGAAGCTGAAACTCAGCATTCATGGAGTATCTCTGCTTGTGTCACATATAAGAAAGTTCTCTAGACCCTGCCGTTGTAGCTGTTGGAGGCAGTATTCCCTGTATCTGGAGATATTTAGGCAGATATCTGACCCAACCATGGGAAGGTGCTGGTGGCAGCTTCCTAGGGTCTTGTTGTGCCTGGTGGAGAAAGACAGGCTTCTGCCACCAACATTTTGGCACACCCCAACAAGGCAACTCACTCTCTTGCCCCAAAAGAGCCTGAGTGTGTCTGGCAAAGCCAGGATGTAGCATACTGAATTGGAAGCTACAGTGCTGATCAGACTTGCTGGAAAGGGAACTGTGGCTGTCCTTGCCCCTGAACAGCAACTACAGGTTCAGTGCCTTTGCCAGGCAGAGGTCTGAGTCTTTGCAGGACTGTGAGAGTCTGGGGATAAAATCTGTGAACTGTGATCCTGAAGAAGGTGAGATCAGGGAAGGGCTTCCTCCAGAGAATGGAGCAGCAATGTGCAGGCATACAAGAGGAGCAGACTGAGCCACAGTTAGCATGATTGGAATGATTTTAGTACTAGTCCCATTCTGGTTTAGATTGAAATCACAATGTACAGGCCTGTGGTTTCATTTCTGGGTTATCATATGGCTATGGCATTTTGAGCTAATTTTGGTCTACCTTCTGTCAACTTTTAATTACTTGTCTAAATTGAAGACAGAGAAGGGAAGGCTAACCTAATTCTTTTCACATGCTCAGTCTGGAACAATGATTCACCTGCAGAGAAAATTTTTTCTTATCACAGCAGAATGATTTCCCCTCTTGATCGTATTCTTCATGTCATGTTTAAAGACTTGTTTATCTTTTACAATGAATTTTCATTTTCAGGAAGTTTGAGTTTGGCTTCAGAATTGTGCTCACAGCTGGAAGTCCATTTATCAAATCACAGCTTGGAAACAAATCATCCTTCATACAAAACTACAAAGAAATATAGCTGGTTGGAGGTTAGCAGTTATAGAATGTGTTGTGCTTCTGCTCTTTAAAAATACAATCTATAGGGTCCATTATCTCTCATATTAATTCACCTATCGATGAAAAGTATCTGCTTTTGAGCTGCTTCACTGTACAGCTACCACCGTTCATATCATGCAGTGGAATAGACTATATTATGATAATGAAATTAATTCAGGCATATTTAAAGAACGGCTCCCTGTACACCAAAAGCATCCTGGATGTAACTAACCTCTGAATTGCAGACATGCTACAAAATGGCCGGTGTGGCTGAACTATGTAGATACAAATGTTACTGTAATATAATCTAGATATTTTGAGTGAAATTTGAATTCTTGCTTTCTACTGCTCTATCAATTATATATCTCCTAAATATAATAAAACTCAAATTAGCATCTCTTATTACTGGTTCCAGAAGAACTTCTTGCGTAGTTAGAGATAAGCACGTACCAAAGTACTTTGCTGGACTGCACTTTAAATGTTTCAGGACTTAAACTCCTCAATGAGTGAAGGGGAGGGAATGAAATAGTTCAATACAGATGAAAAAAATGGTCCAGGAGGTCTTCTATTGCTATTAATTTAATGAAGAAATCACTATAGATCCACACAATACGGTTTTGGCTGTTACAGTAACTTCTTGGGTATAGAATAGTTAAAAGCTAAAGAGAAGAAGCGTTTGTTGGACTGCTATGATCATCATCTCACCGGTATAGAAATATCCCTTACTATATTAGTCAATGCTGTTTGTTACCTGAAATCCTGTACACAGGCCATATGCTGCTCAGGCCGGCAGCTGTTGCCAATGAGACACCTTATAAGAAACGTGCCATCTCCAATAAGTCTGCAGTGAATGTTCACCTAATGTGAAGAAAGACGTACCTCTTGACTGCCACAGGCAGCTCCCACGTCTGATATTTCAATGCACAAGCCCTCCTCTGAGCTGGGGGATAGCCTGGAACCCAAAGGTTTCTATCATTTCTCATTCCTTGGCACTGGGTTGTCCACTGCCGTGGAGGCTCTGCCCCAGCCCAGTCAGTGTGGCACTCACTTCACCCCATCCCTTCCACAGGGCTTGGTGCAACAGGCACCTATGGCATGATTCCCCCCAGCAAGCACTGGGGATGTCCACCCCCGAGATGCCAGAAGAAGGTAGGGCTAGGGCCACTCCTGAGGGAAATGGTCTGGGAGGACAGGGACCTGGCACAAGGCATCAGAGTGATTTGTGATGTGATGTTAGCAGGTGTGTGTAGGTGTTGGTATCTCGTCTTCTGCTTTTGATGGTTTTTGAGACAGCATTGGTGGTGTCTCTCCCTCAAATCTGGCAAATATGTGTTGACCCAAACCAGAATGGTTGTGGGGGGAAGAAACCACAGCTTTCCTGAACACACCAGTGTAGGAGGGTGCTTTGCAGGCAGATTTTGGGGTGAAGCCTGTCAAGATGAGGAGGGACCTAGACACAGTTTCTCTGGCTCTAAACAAATGTTCTAACTGTTTGGCCACTGAATAACAGAGAAGCACATTTTCTTCCAGTTGTTCAGTTTGAAAGGACTTTTTGTATGTCCCATTTTCTTTTATGTGTAATGATCATATCACCTCAAGAGAAAGTCTGGAGACAGCCCTGTGTGAAGGGAGGAGGTGACTCGCTTAGGAGGTGACTAGTTAAAAAAGAGACTGGCAGAATGTTTAGTTCTGTTTTTTTGGTACTTGATTCTCCCCAGACCCTCCATGGGTGTAGAACTTGGGGAAAGAAAAATTCCTCCTAATTTTTAGCACAGTCCGTTCTGTTCTGCTCTCCTCCAGTGCCCCCAGTCAAAGAACCCTTGCCTGAGGGGTGTAAAGTAGTTGCAGGGGCATTGATTTGAGCCTGAAGAGCAGAAGGGGAAAGTACTGGAAAGGAATGGCACCTTCAGGGAAACCCTGGACCAATGTCACCCCAAGAATGGGTCAGGGAAGCTGATGGCTGACAGATGCCTGTTGCCCTCTTCACCATGGGCTTTGTGGCAAAGGGTGTTTCAGTAGCAGGGCTACTGTGAACTCCATCCACTGTGTCCTGTGGAGGGACCTTGTTAGGTTGGTTGCAGCTGGTTGTCTCCACAGTGGAACTGCAAGGTGGCATCATTCAGCCCCAAGCTGCCAAATTTTTTAGAACAGGTGGAGAAGTTTGTGTGGGTCTGTATTTGTGTGGTGCTTACAGTCAAGAAGTTGTGTACTGGGTGTTTTGCGGCTCTGTGCTCAGGCATTGTCTTTTGTCCCCTCTGTGTGTTAGGTTGCCTGTTGCGAGAAACAAATAATAAAACTGGCAGATCAAGGTTCCTGGTATTTATCAGCCTGTCCCCTTCCAGAGAGCTCATGGCTGAGAAAATTCCATAGGAAGATAAAAGAATATAACTTTATACACAGAATAAGCCCTGTTTCTGTTCCCAGGTTTAAGATAGGTATTACAAGTGTCAGACCAGTTTTGCAGCCAAGAGGAGCCCGGTGTCTGAAGAAGGGGCAGACAGGTCCTGCCTTAGCTCAATCAGGTTTACAAGAAGCTACTTCTTCCCTGAAGGGTACTTGACAATGAGGAGGAGCAGAGCCAGGGCTGGCCAAAGGCCCTGTGGATCTACTTCTCTAGCACAATTCAAGTTACTCTAATCTGTGCTAAGGGGATTTCACATGCCTGCATGCCTGCCAAGAGCTCGTTCTCACTGCCTTATTGTCACATTCAAACTGAATGCAGCAGCAAATTTTCTCGTCAAACCTACTTTTCCTTCCAGTGAAACTTATGCATGTATCATTCAGCAAAAGTTGGAGGAGGTGGCAGTCAGTGGGAGGTGTGCTTGATGGGTCCTCTGGGGCTATCAAAAGCATATAGGATTGAGAGGTTTGGGCATTTTTACATTGAACTTTCTCAAGACCTTTTCCATTTGCAAATATTCAGTCTCTCCCTCTATCTTTGAATAATGCTTTGTGTAACAGAATATTCTGGATGGCAACAAATGAACCTTCAGGCAGCTCTAGAGAATGCAATGCAAAAAAATAATGGGCTGAAAGAAATTTGCTTTCTTCTCCAAACCCTCTCATGGCTTTTGATTGTCACTGCCTATTTGCTTGCTGTTTCTTCTTTCTTTTGGAAGAAATCTGGTTTGTTAACGAGATTATCTTCCTTGTGAAATGATAAATGACTGTACCTCAGTTGCCAATAATCCATGATGCCTGGAAAATAAACCTGTGAGTCCAAGTTGTTCTAACAATTTGCTGATTTCTTTGGGGAAATATGAACAAAATTAATATGATGCTTATGTAATCACTTACTAAAGCTATGACTAATTTGCATCCTGGTGGTGAAAAGAGGAGATAGGAAGATGTGGCATAAATTACAGTACTGTTTTTCTCTATACATCTTTCTGGAGCCTGAGGGTGCTTGTTGGCAGCTGCAGAGGCGTGCCTCTGAACAGAGCTGCAGTCGCACTGTTGGAGAGGTGATAAAGCTGGGCTGATGAGTCTTGACAGACACGTGCTCGCTAGTGCTGGGCCAGCCCTCCTTCCCCATGCCCCTGGTCTATCTCTTGTTAGGAGGTGTTTAGAAATGGCCAGTAGGAATTTCTGTGGAGTTATTGGAAGCAGCTGTTAGAGGCAATCCAGCCTTTCCTGCTCTGGTGCAGAAATTCTGTCCCAGCCTGGCAAGAATGTCCCTGTACTCACAAGTCATCCAGACTGGGCGCAGTTTTTGATACCAAGGCATGCATTCCTCCTTCTTCAGGCCCTGAATTTGGTTTGTTTTATTTAAGGCTTGTGCACAATTGAAGGTAACAACATTGATAGTGATGAGGTGAGGTCACACCTCGAGTTCTGTGTCCAGTTGTGAGCACCTCACTATAAGGAAAATGTTGAGGTGCTGGAGCATGTCCAGAGGAGGGCAGTGGAGCTGGTGATGGATTTGGAGCACAAGTGCTGTGAGGAGCAGCTGAGGGAGCTGGGTGTGTCTGGTCTGGAGGAGAGGAGGCTCAGGGGGGACCACATCAAGTTCTGCAACCACCTGAAAGGAGGCTGTAGCCAGGTGGGGGTTGGTCTCTTCTCCCAGTCCACCAGCAAAAGAACAAGAGCAAATGGCCCCACGATGTGCCAGGGGATGTCCTAGCTGGACATCAGGAAGACTTTCTTCATGGAAAGGTGCTGTTAAATATTGGAAAGGACTAGTTAGGGAGGTGGTTGGGTCCCCATTCCTGAAGGTGTACAAGAAACAACTTGATGTGCCATGGCTTAGTTGACAAGGTTGTGGTCAGCTGAAAGTTGGACTTCATGATCTCAAAGGTCTTCCCCAACCTAAAGATTTTGTGATTCTGTGGTTGCCAGGATCCAGCTGCTTGCAGCATTAGGACCAGAGATACCAAGCAGCTTGCAACAGTAGCTGTGGAACTCAACTCTTCCAAACTTGCTTCACTGCATGAAAGTAATGGGAAAAATACAATTGCTTTTCAAGTTAAGTAATAAAAAGCCTCTGCCTTTTAGTGTTGATATCTTAAGTGGTGCTATTATATGCTGAAACATGTTAAGATGTGTGAGAAGAGTGTTTGCTCAAAGCTGCACACTTCTTTTCAGGGCTACTATTTGGACTTTCTGTCCCAAGCCATCATGAAACACTGTCAGCCTGCTTTTCTGGATCTCTCTCCCATTCATTCTTCCTACACTCCAGAACTGGAGGTGAACTTCAACTGCAGCCCTTCCCTCACTGGGAATATTCATTTGGGTTTTCTTCCTTATATGTAGTGACCTAGTGTTGTTACACCTGAAGCCTCCATCTCTGTTTAATTTAATTGACAAGAATGTCAACAGGTTCAAAAACCTTTGAGAGGCATGTGGGATTCACAGATATAAAACAGTGGTGTTACAAAAGACAGGAAGTCAGGGTGAAAACAAGGTTAACATATGATTTCTCAGTGTTGTCTGTATTCTGAGGGCATGTCTGTGCAGGGTAGTGTAGTGCCTCATCGGGACCTGAGCAAGCTCCGACTGAACCTTCATATCAATGACACAGAATGTATGAAGATAAGTTGGAACACAAGCAGCATGTCTTCTGTTTGGTGTAGTTGTGATGTTTCTGGTTTGGAAGCCAGCTTATCCTGTGTTAGACTGAGTAAGCTCTTCAGTACATTGAATTGTGCAATGCAGACATACCCAAATAATTAATCTGAATAGTAGAATTCCCTTGAAAGCTACACTCCAAGTGTGCATTAGAGGTCAAATTTGGGGTAATTTGAGCAAGAAACTTTCAAGATGCAACCCCTTTTTAAAAAAATCATATGCCATCCGAATGTTACTGCTGTTATGGTACTCCATTTACTGGTTGCTTACATCTGGACATCACACTGTGCCCCTGATCCTCTCCAGGCTGTTATCAGGTCATCTACTTGAAGTATGGTGGTTGAATCCAAGAGCACTTAGGGAGAGAATACTAGAAAAAGTAATAAGAGTACAGACTGGATGTCTCTGCATTAAGGTGAGAACGTAAAGGAAATTGGGGTTCTGTGCACAGCATGACATAGTTTATGGGTAGTTCTGGGGATATGAATTGTAGTATTGCTAAATTTCCACCTGGTATCCACAAGGGCTTCTTGTCAAACTTCAGTCCTAACAACAGAGCTGTTGTTCTCAGAGTCAATGTTTCAATGGCTCTGAAACTCCCACGCATACTCCATCTGTTCTGAAAGTTGCTATGCCTTAGCAGACAGAGAGGATAAATTTATTCCAGGGTCACTTGACACAGCATGTTCTGTAGACACTGCCTGCCCCACACATATGCTTTTCATGTGAAGATTGTTCTAAATCTCCAAATGGTCCAGCACCTATAAGCCCAAATACTGATTTGCTGCAGCGGGTGTGTTTGGCTGAGAGGAATCGTCCTTCTGTCAAAGGGTCCCTTAGGGATGGACCACAGAAACAGAGCTGTGTACAGCATTTGCAGCGCTGTCACCACTTCTTCAGTGCATAGCAGGGGAAAAAATATAACCACCAAACCTTCCACAAACAGGCTCTCTGACCTGGCACCAGTCTTCATGTATGTCATGCTATCACAGTCCAAATGTTTCACTGCCTCTTTTTGAAGAGACTTGACATCCAGCATTTCTTCAGAGACTCCTTGCTGAGGGACACTGACCCAACACTGGACTCCCTGCAGAGAGTCTATATGGACTTATGTGGGCATGGTGCTGGCAGAGGGGAATGTTCATGTCTCAGTGCAAGCTCATCCCATGACTTCTCTTGGCTTGCCAACCTCCCTCCTTCCCCAAAGGGGCAGCAGCTTGCAGGATTGAGTGTTGCCCTCTGAATTCTCTGACCCTCCCCCATGCAGAAGTTTGCTGTTGGCATCAGCAACACCAAGCAGATGTGTGAGAATGGGAAGAGTGCACATGTATGTAGGTTTTGGGCAGCTGTTCTGTATGCTAATAATGCCATTTCCCCAGCCCTTTTTCTGCTACAGCTCTTTTAGGTAATGCTGGGATGTGATGGCTGACTTGATGGGAGCCATCAGACTACATAGGAAAAACAACATTGTTGTCACATTTTTGAAGCATCTGAAAAATGAATGCTATCAGGTAGGGAGGATGGTGGTTCCTGGTACTTTCCAGACCATGAACTCAGTGCTTAAAGACTTGAAGCATAATTGACTTAAACTTCTAAATACTGGGAAATTTGAGACTTGCCTTCTGCAATACCACTTTCACAACAACTCTTAACTCTTCTCCTGTAAGAAACGCTCCTTTAACCTTTGTGAGAGTCTGCCAGACTGTCTCTTTCTCAAACCTGTGGACAATAAAATGGAAACATGAAGGAATCCTGTGAGGGCACAGGAAGGACCTGCCTTGCTTGGCAAAAAAGCTGAGCTGAAGCAGGATGTGATGAAGCAGCCGTGTGTGTCCTTGCTCACCCCAATGGAGTACGGGCTCTGTAGATGCTCACAGACAGAAGATGAGGGCATAAAGGAGTGCCTACACCTCTGAACCTCTTCGTTCTTTACCAGAAAGAAGATAGAGCTGTTTCAAGTCACTTCCATTGCCTCCTGGAGCATCTCAAGTACAGAACAGCAGTGTTTAATGACGTCCATAAATCATTAAATAAGCAAGCAAGTGATAAAAAACATGTGCAAACAAACCTTGTGCCATGATCTGTATGTACAGTGTGAGATTATAAAGCTAACACCAATGCATTAGCTACAAAAATATACCCAGCACTGTGCTGGAAATCAACACAATCTGTGTTGGGAAATACTACTCTTTATCCCATGAGCTATTGTTATTGGCTTAAAAAATGTTCATTACCATAGTTACATGGAAGTTTTCAACCAGAGCTAAAGTTCAGGCAGCCAAGACTTAGAAATGCTGGCACAGTTTTTGAAGCAGGAATGCCTATTCCATCCCTGTTTATTGCAGGGGTTTCGTATTTTATCCTAGCAGGCTTTATAACTTGAGAGTTTTGCCAATTATCTTCACTTTTTCTTGTGTTTACCAGGAGCGTGTATCGTCTCAGGTCTTTGGCAGAGCATATGAGAGCAGCCTGGCCTGATGGAATAGTAGGACAGGAGCCAGTATTGAGGGCTGTGGCAGTGGGGACTTACCTGGGGTGTTCCAGAACATCTCTTCCATCAGTTTGGGTTTCCATCTACTACTTGTTTTAGCTGTTTCCAGCACTTTACCCCTGTCACTCCTCGGCTGCTTTGTGCTCTATAAGCCTTATTAAACAAAGGATGTCACCAGGTGAAATCACACATCAAGTATTTCTTCCCTGCCTCAGCATCACCTGCAAAGTGTGCCAGTATCCAGGTGTCTCCACTAAGATGCACTCCTCTGGTGCAAGAAGCTCCATGTTAGCGCTGGACCCTGAGGAAGGAGGCCTCCCACTTTGCCTTCACATACTGGGTTTTAGAACACAAATTTCAATTGACTCTGAGATGAAATAACTGACACAAGTTTGTAGCACTTGGAGGGTCTTCCCAATAAGGCTATTTGATTTACTTCTTTGCTTACTCTTGTACAATACTGTATTACCTCCTGTGGTGAGTGCACATGCGACCAGACTTCACCAGGGTCCCAGGCTTTGGGACCCTGGTGAACCAGCTGGAATGTGATTTCCAGAGCCTTTGTCAGGAAGAGAGATGCAGCCTCAGGACTGCTCCCAATGCCACCCCTTTTCACCTCCCCGCCTCACAGCTCACAATGTGAAGGATGTTCCTAGTTTAGGTTTGCTGTTATTTTCCCTGCACTGTAGCATCACAGAAGAACCCAGGATAGATGGTGCTCTTTGATCTGAGAACCAGGGATGATTATAAACAGTCAAACAGAAACCCTTGTTATACAACCGTACAAGTGTTTCAGAAACATGCAAGAACAAGGAAGGTGGGATTAAGGTATATCGCAGATGAAATGGTTATGTTAGACTGAATGGATTTGGTTTGGACCGAAGTCCTTCCTGCCTCCTGCCCACAAACAATATTGCCAGATGGTAAGGGACTGAAAATTTCTGGTCCTGTTTGTAAAAGCCATCACTTCACCAGCTGCATTGATCTGGCCCAAAGAGCAAAAGCTATGTTGACACCAGTGAATACGGTCTTCTGCTAGTTACTAAACAATTTGGGACTGTTTCCCCATGTTGCAATGCACTGAAATTTTCGATAACATTTGATGTCTGACTTATGGTCATTCCACAGATTTACACGAAGACAGGAGATACTAGACTGAAAGGGAATTTTCTATATTGAACCACAGGGACAGCTCAAGGGAAGCCTGCAAGGATTCAGTGCAGGAGAATGAATCGGCTTTTTCCTAAGCACGTGCTTAGGAACAGTGCTGTTTTGTCACACCTGATATCCATAATATAACCCAGGAGTGTCTCTCCCAAAGATTTAGTAGCAGCTTGAATAGAGATATATTTGCGGCTTTGGTTGTCTGTAATTAAAAGGTCAGTTTTTGTATCACTGGGTACATAAGCCATTTAGTACCATGAAACATTTTACCAGCTTATGGTTCAGCTTCCAGCCCTGAACCAGGGGTTCAGCAACATTGCTTTTGGTTGAATGGTGCTAGCAAGATTATGTTTGACCCCATGCATGTAAAAAATTAATTTATTAATGTCTGATAACCCACAGACATGCAGGGTAGGCTGAATACAGGTAATGTGGTTTTAGGGAGAATGACTATTGCCTTCCCCTTTCATGGCTTAGACTTTGGGGTAGATTATGTACTTCAGTGGCAGAAGGAGGAGGAATCCAGCTCTGAAGTACCAGCACACCCACCTGTATTAAGGCAGGATTGCTGAAGGCCAAGAGAGACTCCTCTTCCTTAGAGGGTTAGGCTTTTCTCAGGGGTGAGTTTGCCAGACACATGTTGGGGTGAGTTTGCCAGAAACACGTTGGGGAAAGATGCATCCCAGGCAACATCTCATTGAGGAAAGCACTGGTGCATTACTTCACCCAGCAACACCCCCACTAATTAAAATTTCTACAGAGAAACACAAGAAAGAGATTGTGCTAAATATTTCAGAAGCCCTAAAAAATGCATTCGAGGAGAGGCTGTTGCAAACTGCAAGTCATGTTGCAGTTGCCCTGCACACCCAGGTCCTTCTTGCACTCGCTGATGCCAAAACACGAGCATATGCCCAGTTCCCAGCCCATAGGCCTGTCACAGGAGAAACAGGCTCAACTTGGGGAAATTAATTTCATTTTTTACCAATCAAATCAGAGTAAGACAATAATAAATAAAAATTAAATCTAAAACCACCTTCCTCCCACTCCTCTCTTCTTCCCAGGTTCAACTTCACTCCTATTTTCTCTGACCTCTTCTCCAAGCAGTGTCAGGAGACTGAGAATGGGGATTGTGGACAGTATATTGCATGTTGTCACTGCCATTCCTTCCTCCTCAGGGTGAGAATTCCTCATGCTCATTCCCTGCTCCAGTGTGGGCTCCTCTCCTCATGGTGTCACAGCTCCTGGAAGGGCCATGCTCCAGCACAGACTTCCTACATGGTCCCAGCCTCCTTCAGGCATACACCAACTCCAATGTGGAGTTCTCCAGGGGATGTAGGTGGATATTTGACTTCCCTCTATTTTCAGTCAAGTGTTTGGAGTTGCTCTGGTTTTAGGTGAGTGAGAAACAGATGCTGGTCCAGAAGGCAGTTGCTGATTTTTAAGGTTTAACTTTGTCAGATCACAATTAGAGGCAGGTGAAAAAGAGTGCTTTATCATGGGTCTTGCTGCCTTAAAGTGAACTCTTTTCCCCCAGTTTGTGAGTAAATTTGTATTGTAGTGAAGGAATAATTGAGAACTTCTGAACTGGTATTGTCTTGACCTTGATCAAGCTGAGCTCTTCGCTGTGGTGTTATTCAAGAAGGAAGTGGGTGATGATGTTCATATCATTCATCAGGGCTTGGAGAGACTGAGCCCACAGTCCTAAGCTGGATCTGTAACTCAGGAAACAGTGCAGTGTGCCATGGTTGAAAGCCTCTACCAACAGAGAAGGGGGATAGCAATACTTTGCTTGATTTAAGCTGTAAAACATAAATTGCAAAAACAAGAATGCTGCAGAAAACTGAAGATCCCAGGGGGATGAAGCGTAAGTCAGAAGGCCCTTCAAATGCAATATATTTGAAAAGTGAGGTTATCTGATGATCTGTGGGAAATTAGAATTGAAACATACAATGCTTCAACTCACATCCACATTGGGGAAAATATGTGTGCATGCAATGAATACACTATAACCAATCGACTTTTCTAGAAATATGCACTTGAACAAAAGTAATTGTTGGAAGAAAGGCCAGAAAGAAGGCTATTTACATCTGCTGATGAAGACAAAATTATTCACAGTAATGCCCAAATCAGAATAAACTCCCAGAGACATTCTGCTTCAACAACTGCAAGAATACAAGAGAAAATGTCTAAATTTTTCTGCTCAGGAGAGAAAGCACTAGTCTGTGGTGAGGTTGCTAAACTAGAAATATCTTCTTGATAGCAATCTCACCTGGTCAGGTTTCTCTTGCACCTTGCAGCTGTCTTGGCAGAGCAAAGAGATCTCCTGATGTAGTGAGTTCAAGGCAAGATTACACCTTGGTAAGCAGTGGCAGATTCAGACATGCTAATTGCACTGTGAGGCTCAGGGTGATAGGGGAGCCTGAGGTTGGGAGCCCAGGGGGAACCTGGCCTCCCTGAATAGAGAGCTTCTGCTTACATGGAAATGAATTAGGTGCAGACTTGAAAAACAGATGTCTGCATTTGTGTTTGATTATGGCTTCATATCTGCAGGTGATATTGCAGGGAAGATGGATCATCACCTTTAGAAGTAGGTACATAAAATACTCTATCAACACCAGCCCTTGTGGTAATGCAAATAGAAATTCACACAGGATTTTCTGTCAAACATTAAATCTTGACAGAGTTTAATCCTGTATTTGCCTTCAAATACTTTATATTTCTCACATTCCCTTACTAGTATAAGGAGAACAATGATATTTACATGTAATGAAACTGTGGATCCTTGTGCTTATATTTGTTTGGTTTTTTTCAATAAGCACAGTTCCTTCTTGTTGTTTCCGTTACTAACTGTGAAATTTTGTTGGCTGCTAGAAAATGTGTTCGCTTTTTAACTTCATCCTGGATTCCCTGAGAACACTCAGCACAGTTGTGCAACAAGAAAAGTGTCTACAAGTCAGAAAATAATGTCATCTTCAAGAGGGGCCTGCAACTCTCTTCATATGAGCCCAGTTTGGAGAAAGCAGTGGTCTTTGCCACTTTGCACAATGATTCCAGGTGTGAGCCAATTTTTAACCAGAGTAATATTCTAGGTTAGATTCCATGTACTTGCTGTTGATAAGAGGTCTCCACTCACTGTCTGTTTTCCTGTTTCATAACTCTCATGTCTTTCTTTCTAGACCTGGCAACCTGTCTTCAAAATATTTGCGCCATCATGATGTAAAGTAACAATGGCAATTCCTAAGAAAATTATTCTATTTGGATGAAAATGCTCATGAGCATCTCTTTTATTTACATAACACCAAATAGATCCAACTGTTATTTGCCTTCAGAACACCTTCTGGCCCAGTGTCTCTCCCTTTTGGCATTCAACAGCTACTTGACCGTAACCTCACTTAGAGTACATTAATAACATAGGAGTGGAGAAGCAATCCCTTTAGGAGCTGTTCTAGAGCCAACATATTTCTGGAATTGAATCCTCCTTCACTTTCAATGAAACAGACTAGCTGCAGAAAAGGAAATTTTTATTTCAGGAAAACCGGAGTATGAAAATGGAAGTTTCCCTGCTCTTTAGCTCTTTCTCTTTCCCATTCTTTACCTGATCTGTATCATGTAGGTATTACAGATCCTTTACAAGCACTGAGTGACAAACATGCTTCTTGAAACCCTGGAACAGTATTTATTCTCAGTAAGCACTAAATGTATATGATTGCAGGTTTCGCATCCAGATATTTCTTGAACATGTTTTCCTCACTTTACAGTGAAACGAAACTTAGACAGGTGCCAGTTCTAAGTTTAAGAGTAAAGACCATGGGTCAACGTGTGTGGAAATATCAAGAATAAACAAGGAAAGGACTTGGGGGCTTCAGGTGACAATTCTAACACTTGACATACAGGGTAGCCAAAGCAATAGTTTAAAAGATTGTGTAAGAGAAACTGCCTTTGCTAGTACAACAGAGACCTTTATCCTTCCTGAGAAGCAGCAGGAGCACAAGGTGGAAAGCAAGATCATTTGGATTGTGCAGAAATAGAAAGTTGATAACTTGTGCAAATCCAAGTCTCTACACTTTCCATTTGCAAAAAAAAAAAAAAAAAAAAAAACCAAAAAAAAACCAAAAAAAAACCAAAANAAAAAAAAAAACCCAAACAATTTATAGCACTTAGGATACTAGGAACTATCTCCCAGGACCTGGTAATAACTGTCCCTGGACTTGTGATACATGTAACTTCACTCCCTATAAACAATTTGTTTTAAAGATCTGATCAAAGTAAGTATGCTCACACAGCACTGGTTTGGTGCAAAATCATTCAACACCATGATGGAGTTCATAACGCCAACATGAAATGTCTATGTTTAACCTTCTGTACAAAATCTAACCTTCCCACTAATCAGTTCTTAGGAGGAAATCCTGAGCCCCGTTAATATCAGTGGCAAAACTCACAGTGACCTCAACGTTTATGTATGATGGAAATAATTGAAACAGAGCAAGCTGACTGATTTTTCCATGGAAGAATAATTTATGCAATGATTGTTTTATTCATTGATTCTATGATGCAATTAAATTTAAATATTTTCAATTTATTTTGTCCATGCCAACATAACTATTCAGTGGAAAAATCCTAGCCTTCAGGTTGGTGATTTTTTGAAAACTAAGCTAAATACTATCTGTGCAAGCCTAGTGTACAGATGTTGATTGCAAGCCAATTGAGATGGATACGCACATAATATTTTGACCCTCTTTACTGTTGGAAGATTGCTGGAAAATAGATCGTGAAGTCTTTGAATTTCACTCCTATTCTAAACCAGTTGAATTCCCTCAAGAAATTGTTTTAGGGCTATAAATGGTTTATAAACACTCACAGTTCACATGGAAGAGCATGTCACAGGATGTTCTTTCACCTAGGTGAAGGATTTGGATTTGTCCAACTTGATATCCAGCTTACTTTATGTCAGGTGCCACATGAAACTTGTACCTTCTGCTGTACAGTGTGAATTTTTGACTAACAGAACCTAAACCAGTGAGTGGATGGCAATAAATTCAAAAGATTGTAGCCAAGTCAACAATTCACTGAGTTGGTTTTAGAAATGTCTTAAAAAAGCTGCATGGAAAAGCCTTTCTAGAAAATGGCAAGGGAATGTCTAGGAAGAAAAACCAAATTGCTACTCCACCAGTTTACTGTGCTGAAATACATATGTCTGTTATGTGAAGGGGATTAAAGCTAGGTGGAAACAGGAAGGAGAAGACAATAGTCACAGCAAATAAAGAATGTACCTTAGGTAGCTCTCCTGTTTATAAATAAAATGTAGTTTACTAATTTTCTTACACACATTTTCCCTATAAAGGGGTCTAGCGGAGCTATCCAAACATTCTGAAGTTGTGGTATGAAAATATTTTCATGACATTCCTTTCAGTCTTTTTTTCAGTGCTGAAATGTTAGTTCAGTGGATGTGTCCTGGCCCCTGCAGCAGCACTGGTCTGGTCTGGTCCGGTCTGTTCCCACAACTGAAAACTTTTGGTCATCTCTTCACATGCTTGTTACTGTATTTGTCATTGTTTACATTTATTTCATGGAGCTGTAAATAAGCCTTTACTTCATTTAGATATGGTGAAATGACAAACAGTGTTCAGGTCTTTCAAACACAGGAAGCCAGGACAACAAGAGGAGTGTTTAATAGGGTCTAACAGGAAACAGTCTCCTTGGAAATGGGGATTTATTTACAAACACATCAAACAAGAGGGACCCTCAGGCCCTGGGGCAGAGGAAGAGTGCCTTTTTTTCCATAAACAGCCATCTCAACATCTCATAGGAGACCACCAGCAGGGCTGGGGGTGTGCAGAGCTGTCCAGTGGGCCCTCTTTGGGATGGCTGACTCATAGTGGATTTGGTGGTGATGCCGCTCCTGCCAGGAGGGATGCTGATGGCTCGTACCTCGTGCCTTCCTCATGGTACGGCTACCAGACACTAGTGGATGGCTTCGCTGACTGGATCCCAGGCATTGTGGAGGATGCCTGTTTACTGTGCTCATGAAAAATACTTGGAGAATATCTGGCCTCATCTCAGTTTAGGTAGGCACTTGGTGGAGATGGATATTTCAGAAAGGACATATACACTGGTGAGATGTCTTAAAAACAGACAGAATCTTAGTCCAGACCGGGGGTCCAACAGCTTTGAATTTTGAAGAAGTTCTAGTCATTACCTGAGCTTTGCTGTACCACATGTGTTCTTAGGGTTGAGATTTGCTGACTTCTTCTCCAGGAGCATTCAGAGGAGTGGAGGAGCACAGATGGTTTAGGAACAGAGTGACCACTCATCTGGTGATTGGTTATCATAAACTGCAAAATGACTAGACACACTAACTGAAAACATCCAGGCTCAACACAGGTAGCACACGACTGATAAAAGAAAAGTTATAGTATTTCATTCTTTTCTACTTCCCAGGGATGCAATGGGAATGCATCTTTTGTTTTGCTCTGTTCCAGAGCAGAGGGACATCAGGGTCTGGGTCACCAAACAGCTGTGTGTGGAAGGCTGGCTGTGGCCAGAGCCTTCTGAGAGAAGGCTCATCACTTCTGCCTCTGCTGTGCAGCAAGCCTTGACGGTGTGAATACTTTCTATGCATCACTAAACCTGTCCACTTTGTTTTGCCTTTTCATTGTGTTTCCCTGCTGTTTTTTCCCCAGGTGTTGACAGCAGCCAGGCCCAGATCAGGAGAGGTGACTCAAGAGAATCACTGAGCTGGGAGAGCTCTGGCTACCACTGACTGCCACAGCCTCCTCTGCTTGCCACTAACATTAGCATTCATCTTTGCTGGGAGCAGTGCTAGGGGTCTCCTAACAGATGCAAAAATCCCTTTCCGCAGTCTTTTCATATGCGCATCAGCTGGAGTGTCTGTACCCATCTTTGGGGCAATTGCTAGATCTGGTCATCCCAGCTGCTGGAACCATAGCTGTTGCTGTAGAAGGTGATGGCTCTCAGTTCAACATCTCTCCTCACAACCCTCAACCTTTTCCCTGGCTATGTAGAGAGTTTTGCCAGGGTGAGGGCTGAATAAGGACTCCACAGGTCAGACCTGCATGCGATATTCATCAGCTGTGACAGCTCGGGTTTGCAAGTGCTTTGACCACCTTCCAAGAGCCTTTCAGCATAACATAATCTGGTAATGAATTTCACATAGAGGTGCAATGGATGCAAATTAGCAACTCCCCACCTACTGCCACTGTCTGTATTCATTAGAGAGACAGATTGCAGAGTGTCCACACAACCACATGAAAAAGGTAAAATGCAAGAAGGCAGGAAATAAATTAAGAAAGTAGATTTATTCTGTATTTCTCCCTTTTAGAAAACAATCAAAATAGCAATATTTATCAGTAGTTTGCTGTTTTCATTTCTCATTTCACTAATTATTTTTTTTTAAATAGAGGAACTTCTAAAAATTGTATTGTGTAGAAAATAGGAACATTTCAAAACTGCATTTCAGACGAAGGGGGACTGAGATGGAGTGTGATTTCCATGCCTGTCAGATTCTGCCTGCAGGAATGATTGTCCATTTCCCAGCAGTGGACCCTGAAGAAGACCCAGCTGTCCAGGTGCCTGCCCAGCCCTCAGGGATGTGTAGTACCCAGCTGGCAAGGGTGTGATGCCTCCATGCTCAGTCTCTATGGTGAGCTGCATCTTGGCCTCCAGGTGCAAAGCGAGATCAGGTATCACATCCATGTCATAACTGTCTCACAGCAGTGGTTTTCAATGAAAATTCATCATGTATGAGAGTGATTTTTATATTGCAAGTGAAAAATATCAAGGCTTTTTCACCAGATGGGAAGATCACAGAATAGGGTGGGGATTTGTGATGAGACTCAAAATGACTGACATTTGAATGTTGCACATTCAAATTAAAAAGCTTTCAAATGTATCAGTGAACCCCCCCCTTCTCCCCTCCACCTTCCCCCAGATATAGATTTGCACAATCTGGTCAACAAGAGTGACCTGATCTGGTGCTTTCAACCATTATCTGCCATGGATTTAATGGGTGATTGAGCCATCATCATCCTGCCAAGACTTAGTGAAGTATCGTTGTCAGGAGCTAGTGGCCATCTGTTCAGCAAAGACGTAGTAAAAAAAGCATAAAGAAGTTGAAATAGGGGAAAGCAGAATAAACCCACAACTTTTCATTACTTCATATTTTGATATTTTGAAATTAGAAAAACAACATGTTTATGATTTTTGTAAGAATATTTTTCCCAGATTATTTTAAAAGATGGTGTCATAAATACCCGTAAAGAGATTTTCAGAAAAGGCACTTTCTTTAGTTGGTATATAACTTACATAAACAAATAGACAAAACATAGCTCTGTCCTTTAAACATTTGATTTTTTTTTTCTAAGAAGAATGTGGAATTGACTACTTTCTGCCTTTCAAGAAAACTTTTTCTAGTCAAGGCACTGCTCAAGCATCACTCTTCAGCAGAGTGGCTTAATAGTTTCTCAAAGACTAAAATCACTGTGAAGCAGCTATACCCATGCCAACCCAACCCAAGATATTTACTACAATTTAAGCATTGATTTAAAATATGCCCTTTTATGGGAAACAATTATAATGACAGGTTTGTTATGAAATTAATGTACCAACTGAGGTAAAACTTGTTTCGGGACTTCCAGATGAGGTCACTTGGACTGGTTGGACCAAAACAGAGTCCACAGTACCCTCAAATAAATATTATTTACATCTGAGGAGCAATATTCAGGAATGCCAGCAGTTCTAACTGACAATTAGAAAGGCACTGCCAAGTCTGGGTAACCAATCAGTTATTAGTAGAGGAGTCAGACAGTGCTAATCTCTTCACCATCTAGTCAGCACTTTCAAAAAGCCTGTGGAGATGGCAGATGCTGTTTACTTAGCACAGACATCTCATCTACTCTTTCAGTGATTCTGGGAACAGTCAGTGGTCAAGAAGTAATGTTGGTCCCTCTGACTGAGAGCAGTGTTCAAGTGTCCCCTGCTCCACAGCATGTTTTCTCTCTTTGTTTATGTTGTCTTTGTGATGTTGCATTCTTTTGGACGTCAAGCAGATTCCTTCTGCTTCTTCTTTATTGACTTGGGAGATTTATTTTAAAAAATAATCCCAAAATACCTGTCTCTTTGGCTTCTTGGGTGGAGAAAATTTTGCAATAATGTGGTTGGGACAGTGCAGTCTTGCTAGGTCTGCACAGCACAGCAAGCCCACACCCAGAGCACTCTTGGCACAGCCAACACTGCCTTTAGATGTTGCTGCTGAGGACGGGGACAGGGGATGGGAACAATGCTGTGTGCAGGGACCCCCTGGGCTACACTCAGTCAGCTGATGCAGATATAGCCATTGTTTGCATGTGAAAAGAAATTCACGTGCCTAAACCTGGGGCTTCTCTGCGCAGAGAGGTCAGGGCCCTGGGAAGCAGGAGGATGAGACCAAGGCTAAGTAAGCACCTGCAGTGGCCGCATGGGCTCGTTCCTCAGCGGCAGGCTGTGTGCCAGGGCGTGAAGCACCAGCATAGCCTGAGTGTTAGCAGGTTGGCAGCATCTGCCACAGTGGCTTTACTGTCTCACCTCTTGTTGGCCTCTTAATAGTCAAGGATGACTAGATTTATGTTTGACTTTTTGGCCAGTGCTCCCTGAACCAGCAAGGCAGGGTCAGTTTCTGCACATGAGACTTCCCCTGAAACAAGTGTTGCACCAGTCTCTGGTAATGGAGCACAGGGACCTGTGCACACAAATACACACATACACACATGATATGCACAAGCAGCAGGCAAGGGTCTCCTAGGAGTGAGGAGCAACCCACGTATCAGGGGAACTGAGGAAAAGCTTCTTGTTTGGGGAAATAGTAAACCCAGGGATTTAATTGCTGTTTTATGTAAATGCAAGTTGACAAGCAAGTGGTGGATGAAAACTGGTCCCTGGTCTCCTTGCACTCCCCAGACAATCCTTCCCAGGGATAAAGTTGTGCAGGGGTGACTCACTAATTCCCTTGCTAGGGAACATCCCCTAATTTATTTCCTTGCATACAGATGTACGGTAGCACCTGGCTGCAGACTGGGGTCTTGCACTGAACATTCACTGTCCCTCATTGCTAGAAGCAAAATGATTTCTTCTAATTCTTAATTATCTCTGGCATGAAATGTATTGCTTGGGGTTTAATTCTCACTTGTATTTGCTGTCCCACTGCTGAGACTGCTACCCATTCCATCACATGTAGGGCTGGTGTGACATTGAGGTCACCAACGGTGACAAGTGTGTCACCAAAGATGTCTCAAGACAACTTGACAACTTCCTGACAGCATTTAGCAGGACTGAAGCTGCTTCAATTATATCCATCAATTCTGAATCCATAATTTCTTTATTCATAGTACAGTTAAACCAATCTTGACAAATCTCTTCAGTTTCAAACCCATTATTTCCTCCTTCCACTCCCTTTATTTTCCTTAGAAATTTGAATCAGTTGCCTGGGAGAGCTTAGAGATCTTACAATCATAGAATAGTTTGGGTTGGAAGGAACCTTTTATAGGTCATGTATTCTACCTCCCCTGCAGTGGGCAGTGACATCTTCCACTAGATTAGTTGGGTCAAATGGTGGGTTAAGTATGACATGGTGTCAGGATCATCACTAAAATATCATTATGAATCAATTACCTGCCTGAGAGCTCTACAAATCCCTTTTTTGTCCAGCAAGGCACAATTTCTCTGGTGCAGGGCTCTACAGAGTCCCTCTAGGACTGTTGTGGGGTGATACAGCTTAGAATTAAGTTGGCCATAAAGGCTGCGAGTGGAGGACACCCAGTATAATCTTGGCTTGGAGCCAACTGGACTTGCAAAAGGCAATAAATGCATGTGTGTTCACCCCCAGAGCAGCTTTGCTCACCATTACTCTGTCTCAGATCTCTTTCAATTCAATTGAGCCGCTTTAGATTACAGATAACAATGAAGCCTTGGGAGCTAAGGTCTTCAGCAGTGTCAAATGTACATTTAATTAAAAGTAATAACTCCTGCAAGCTTACTCATGAGAACACATAATATTCAATAATACATTATCTTCCAAATGTTCCCTGTGCATTTATTATTCTCCTTTTAACAAATGGATACTTTAATATTTTAAACTCAGGAAGATATTTATTGGAATGCATATTTAAGGTTTGTGTCAGCTAGGAGTTTTTTGCGGGTTTTGGGATTTGCTGCTTTTTTTTTGTTTGGTTGTTTTGTTGTTTTTTTTGTTGTTGTGGTTGGTTGGTTGGTTGGTTGGTTTGGTTTTTTGGCTTTTTTTTGGTTTTTTTTTAAATTGAAACCATATAAATTCATGTGCATAAAAGGTATTATTAATTTCCCCAACAAAACCCAGGGAAAAAAAGAAACTCAAATCATAGGGTAGTTAATGGATTCAGATGGTAACCAAGACAGTTTCTTGAGTTGCCTGTGTGGAAATAATATATATGTGTACTGTCCAAAACGATCTTCATCCAGAAAAGAGTTTATCTCTTTGTGATGGAAGGCTAGACGGACATAAATTGTTTCAGTGACCTTTTGCCCTGTGATATGGCTGAATTATGTTGGAGCGGAGGTGGATTTAGGGATTTAGTAAATGGTAAGCCCCTCTGACCTTAATTACTCTAATGCCTCCTTTAATCCCATCAGAGCTATGTAAATGAAATGGACTTCCTGTCTTCAGAATGAAGATTGCTTGGTCAGTTTTAAGCTGCAACCAGGGCATATAATGTTCAGATTGTAACAGGAAGACATTCAAGCCACCTGTTGGGCAGCACTGCATCGGTTTGATGCAGCACTGTGCTGGGGAGTCTCACCTGGCTGCCTGCAGGGGCATGTGGCTGCTTCGCCTGTCCTGCCTCTTGAGCTCATGGGGTGGATGCCACCAGAGAGGCCACTGGAGTGGGAACTCAAGCTTCATTTCTTTTGACCTACTTCCACACAAATGTTCAGGACCAACCTACAAGCTGATAATGTGAAGGGCCCATACGTATGCTTGTTTGTGTGTCAGCAGACGTAAGGCAAAGGCTATGAAAATCTAGGGATGTTAGTAGCTGCCATGGACACTGAGCACAAGCATTCATTTTGTTACTCTTTCATATGTCTAGGACTTCAAAGTGTCATCCTCTAAGCTTCATTTTTTGTCCCTCTCCCTGTCCAATATATTTTCACTCAGAAATATATATACAATCGTTTTGATTGTTAGGCATTTCTGTGGGTGTCCCAAGATGCATTCATCCCTCACCTTTCCCTAAGTACCACCACAGGAGACAGGAGGCCAGGCTCAGCCATGCAGGGTGCTGGCATGTGCATGTAAGCATGTGCTTAACTCTGAGTGGTTACCTGCTGACTTCAGGACCAATGCACTGAGGGGCAGATCTGCCTGTGCCAGCATCAGGAAGGGCTTCGGCCATCCCTATGCCCTGATGTTCCTCCTGTGTCAAACAAGAGTGATAAACCCATTGGTTCCTGCTACATGCCAGCAGCACACCAGCAGTCCCCAGGGCATAAGCCTGCTGTGTGCTTTGTTTTCTCTAATGGGCCCGTGTCTATGTTGTTACAGTGAGAACTGATGCATCAGGCAGATGTACATCCCTGTTTTTCATGCTGGAAATAGGACATGCTTCACTCCTGCTTCAGTTTCTGTGTGTTCAGAGAAGGAAAGGTGGAAGCAATTGAATGGCAGTGGCATTATTATCAGTACCCCGGGAACAATTGCTTCATCATAGAGGAATATCTGGAGAGAAGTAAATATCTCACCTGTAGAACGGACACTTCTGTTTAAAAGGTACCATTTGTGCTTTTGATCTGCATTGCAAAAAAAACCCCAGATGGGATATAACCTGTAATTTATGTCATTTTTAGCTACTTCACATGCCTATGGTTTTGCAAGACATTTGCTATCCAAAATGGGTTATAGAAAAAATCAGATGGTACAAAAAATGTATTGACCTGGTGATTGTGAATTCATTGTTCTGAACATTCAACATTCAAAGGATATTAGTAACACTTAACTAGATACAAAGGAATATACAGAAAGGTTTCTGCTGCAATGCTGTATATGCATAATTCCTAAAATAAGATTTCGGCTGCAAACAGCTAGAATTATGAGCTTATAATTAACTTCCTTTAAAGTTCTATCACAATTAATTCAAATTCACTTCTCCGTGATAATGCGAGGCCAGTATTTACTGGAAAATTTCTAGGAAACAAATTCAACAAAGGCCTGAATGCAGATGACACTAACTTTTCTTTACTGGGACTAATTTTTGCAGGACTTTTCAGGCATTTCTCCAGTTCTATGATCATGTTCAGTTTTCAGAAGGACAGCAAAGAAGTTCTGTGAAATGAACCCACTATTGAGTCTGATACATACTGTGATCAAAGAAATATAATGCATGAAATGAAGTGAAGTGAAATGAAATGAAATGAAATGAAATGAAATGAAATGAAATGGAATTAACTAAAACAAAACTACCAATGCTGACTAAATTTGGGCAAAGGATATTAAATAGCCAAACAGCAGCACATACAAAGCTTTGCTACACTTCACAGCAGGTATATAACAGCTGGATAAAGGTTCCATTCTTCTGAAAAAGATTATTTTTTTCAATGACTGACATCTGAGATTAATTCACTTGAAGCTCATGAAGAAGTGGCAAATCTGGGATTTGAATTACGATACTTTGATCACATTGAATGAAGATGGTCAACATATCTCTGAAGAAAGGGTTAGTAGTCCATGGCATGTGGCTGCTGGGCTGTGGCACTGAATTGGAAAACATATTAGGAAACACATGCTACTTCCCAAATTACACCTCAGTTGAGAAATGTTCACATCACTGAGATATCATTGATAAACCAGACTGAGTAGATTGCAGCTTCAGAAAAGCTGAGGGGCAATTTAAAGCCAACATATTCTTTCCTCACTTGCTTCTTGCTTGGCCCACCAGGTAGAGGTGCAATGGTGAAACTCAGCATAAGAACGATGATACTGAACAGCCTGAACCGGACTGCTTTTGGTAGAACACAAGAGCTTGGAGGTGTCACTCAGAGAATAATTCTGGTCAGATACACCGAGCTTGCTTGGACTAGGAAAAGCAATAAGAGACCTCAGACACCAGCAGAACTGAGGTCTCTCAGTCACTTACATTACTGAAAAATGGTCAGGCTGGATGGCCTCATCATGTGTGAGGGGGTTGTGGATACCCCTTGGGAAGCGCCACTCACAGAGACAGCCATATGCACAGAGGAAAGGTCAAGCGCACCCAAGCTGAGAACAGAATCAGAGAGAGAATCACTGGGGTCAGAAGGGACTTCTGGAGATCATCTCATCCAATCCCTCTGTCAAAGCAGGATCACCCAGAGCAGGTTACAGAGGAACGTGTCCAGGTGGGTGTTTAATGTCTTCAGAGAGGGAGACTCCACAACATTCCTGGGCAGTCTGTTCCAGTGCTCTGCCATACTCAATGTAAAGAAGGTGTTCCTCGGGTTGAGGTGAAACTGCTTGTGTCATTGCTTCTTGTCCTGTCACTGGGCAACACTGGAAAGTCCAGCACCATCCTCTTGGCACCTGCCTTTGAGATATTCATATGCATTGATGACATCCCCTCTCAATCTTCTCCAGACTAAACAGGCCCAGCTCCTGCAGTCTCTCCTTGTAAGAGAGATGCTCCAGGCCTCTCATCATCTTTGTGACCCTCTCCAGGACCCTCTCCAGGAGCTCCTTGTCTTTCTTGTACTGAGGAGCCCAGAACTGGACACAGCACTCCAGGTGTGGACTCACCAGAGCTGAGTAGAGGGGCAGGATCAGCTCCCTCCACCTGCTGGCCACACTCTTCCTGATGCACTCCAGGATCCCATTGGCCCTCCTGGCCACAAGAACACTCTGCTGGCTCATTGTCAACTTGTGATCCACCAAGAGCCCCAGGTGCTTCTCAGCAGAGCTGCTCTTTACTAGGGCAGACCCAGCCTGTGCCGGTACTTGGGGTTATTCCTCCCAGGAGCAGGACCCTGCACTTGCCCTTGTTGAACCTCATTAGGGTTCTCTCCACCCAACCCTCCAGCCTACCAAGGTCCAGCTGAAAGGCAGCAGAGCCTTCAGGTGTACCAGCCACACCCCCAGTTTGTATCATCAGCAAACTTGCTGGGGGTACATTGTATCCCTTCTTCCAGGTCACTGATAAACACTTCGGGTGAGACTGGACCCAGTATTAGTCCCTGGGGAGCACCACTGAGTAGAGGCCTCCAACTGGATTCTGCTGCTCTGATCATGACCCTCTGATCTCTGCCATTGAGCCAGTCCCTGATCCACCTCACTGTCCATTCATCTAACCCACATTTCCTGAGCTTACCTGTGAGGATGTTATGGGAGACAGTGTTAAAAGCCTTGCTGAAATCGAGGCAGACAGCATGCACTGCTCTCCCCTCATTGACCCATCCTGCCATCACAGAAGGCTTTTGGATTGGTCAGCATGATTTCCCCTTGGGGAATCCGTGCTGACTGCTCCTGATGACCTTCTTCTACATGCTTGGTGATGACCTCTAGAATGATCTGTTCCATCACCTTCCAGGGGGAAAGGTGAGGCTGACAGACCAGTAATTTCTTGGATCCTACTCCTGGCCTTTTTGAAGATGGGAGTAACATTGGCTTTCCTTCAGTCATTGGGCACTGTTCCTGTTTTCTATGATTTTCCAAAGATGGTGGAGAGTGGTTTGTCTACAGCATCTGCCAGCTTGCTCAGCGCCTGTGGGTGCATCTCATCAGGGCCCCTGGATTTATGGGTGCTAAGTCTGCCTAGCTGATCTCTTAACCCAACCCTCAGCAGCCAAGGGGAAGTCTTCCTTTCTCCAGCCTTCTTCTTTTACCTCTGAAGTATGCGTTTCCTGAGAGTATGCCTCATCACTAGCAGCTGAGGCAAAGATGGCATTCAGTAATTCTGCCTTTTCTGTGTCTTTCATTATCAGGAAACCCATCCAACTGAACAGCGGCCTAACATTTTCCCTAATCTTTTGATGCTGATATACTTGTAGAAGCCCTCATTGTGTGTTGGCACAGCACCAGAGCTGTGCCAGCCTTAGTTGCCAAGAGCAAGCAGAGATATGCCCAGAGGTATGTCCAGGCTCTCTCTATGGTTTGCCTGGGGGGACATTTTTCCATGTAACTGCACATACACCACTCTGTTTTGCTTGTCATGCCTGTGGCAGATGCAGTGGTGTTTCCCATTGAAACAGGTTCTCCTGTCTGCCTCACACCATGGTGGGTCAGAGCCTTGCAACACACCTCTGTGCAGAGCTGGCTGTGTCTTGAGTCAGGAGGAGTGAGAAATACTGTGAGCATGGGCAGTCTGCTCTCACTGGTGGTACTGACACAGAAGTCACTGCTTCACATCAGACCAGGTGGTGAGTAGAGCAGGATGTGATGATATCTAGAATGTGGGAATTTGAGAGGGCAATTATAAACAAGATGCAGAAGAGAACTTCAGATGAGTCAAAAGTAGGAATGAAAGAGGTCAGATCATTCAGAAAATGCCTATATATTTCACATTTGTTAACTTTAAGATACAGAGAACTCAGGTGAAGTGGTATGTTTCACATTGTTGTATCCAGGACAAGCCAATAAAAAGCAATTTCCTTGTCCTGCTATCCAGATGTGCTGATAAGGCAACTGCTGCAGGAGCAGGCTGTCAATGGATATACTTGCCCCCTTACAGAAAAGTTTCACTGGAAATAAAACAAGAAATTCATGCAAACATGAATAGTGGAGGAAGAGGACGTGAGAAAACCCTGTGATCAGGGTCTCTGTCTGGAATGAAAGCACACCAGTGCCTTCTCAGCCATGCAGCACTGGAAGCCATGCTGTAGGCATGCTCTTCCTTTGAGGAAGAGACAGCAGAGGCTCCTGAGAGGAGCTCCAACATATGCACAGTTGCACGTGCAGGCTAAGGTGTGGAAAACAGAACCAGCACTTCACTCATAATCATAATGTTGATTTAATTTGTGTCATGGCAGAGGTGCCGAATAATGTAAGAAAATGCCAAGAGTTGCCTGTCCTTCTGTCATTCTGCAGAGCAGCTGCCTTGTATTGCCTATCCTATCTGCCATGGCTGTGTCCCCACCAAAGAGGAAGCCTGATTGTAGTTGCAATGCAAAGCCATGGTTGCAGGCAGCTATGCCCAGTACAATCTCATTACCAGAAGGGGTTGCTCTCAGAGATTTAAAACACTGTCTAGGGCCAGACCAGCTACTCCACATGACTGTACTCAGACCAGGATCTTCAGAACAATCTCTTTTAGCAATTCCTAGACATAGGCAGGATTTTGCACAGGTCACCAGCTCTGACCCTTATCACAGCATCCTGCTGACCTGGTGCCTTTTGGGAGCCTCTGTGCCAAGCCCAGGCCTTCAAAGAACACTGGTTGCAGAGGCACGCTGTGCCAAATCTGTCCCTCTGCCCACATTCCTGGCAGCACAAGGTGGCTGATACAGGACTGCTCAGACTGTGCAAAGCAGCTGCATGAGCTGTTTTCATTTGGCATGCAGATAGCACCTGAGAGGCACAAGAAATCAGCACCACTTAATGCATCTCTTCCCTGGTTTGCCTTTTACCCCAGAAGGTAATATCTGGGTGGAAACGTGGTGAAGCTGCTGCATTCTCTCACTTTCTTTTTCCATTTGGTCTTGCCTTCATGCCGCATCTCAGAAGATTTTGCGTTTCCATAACTTTCAGCCTCCTCTGACAGGTAAACCTCAATATCCACCCATCAGATTATCAAAGGCTCCCTCTGTCTTTTTGGTGCTAGGTTAGACATAAGACGCCAGATTTTAAAACAATTTTTTATCTAGATGGCAGCAACTTCATTGTTCTGCTTGGAAAACAGTCCTTTTATTAGCTAACTGTTTTTAACACTTTGCCGATTCAGAAGCAGACTTGCAGGTGCTGATCTTCCCTTTTTTCCTGCAGATGAATAAGGTAGTGAGCCCTACCACAAGAAATACCAGAAAAACACAGCACATGCCAACTCTTAGAGTGAAACCAAGTTTGCAAGCGGTATATGTACCAATTACTAGTCAATTTACAGAAAACCAAAGCCAAAAACCTTATAGTAGATAAATATCTTCTATCGTATTTAAATGCAGAAGAAATTCTGCTGATACCAGTTGTTACAAGGGGAACGCCTTAGCAAAAAAAAAAAGATGCCTGTGTTTCTGATCGTTTTCAGTAAGGCCACAGCTGAAGTGACAGATGACTCAGTGCCAGTAAGAGTGGTAATATCTGGCCTGAAGGTCTTCAAGTGTGACAAAATGGGGAAGACCCAGGTTTTCCAGTACTGCTGAGAGTGGTTCAGTAAGCATGTCAGTTAGGTCCTATAGAATTCTATTCAGCACATATATGTAATCTATATTTATAGGCTTACATTTGCATGTAGATTTAGATTCTTCAAGCTTTTCTCTTCATTTAGTTTTTAATTTAAATTTTAAATGTCATTTCCCCCTGTTAACTCTACACAAATCAAACACAACTGCCTTGGAGAGTCAATGGTTTTCTTTGTCTCTGTAGTCATCCATCAGTGGTTTCAAGCACCTTTGAAAATCCTCTGGGAATTTAACTGATTTTTGAACTGACTTTTGTCTTTCTAATTCCTGTCTCTATAGTCAGTTAGGAGCTGATCTAGAGTAATCACAGCAGCTGGACTATTTTAGCTTGAGAGAACAATGTATGATGCTAACACCCTCTTCCTATTGTCCAGGGCTGCTAAAGCATGGCTCCTTCTCTGCCCAGCAGAGAGAAGCAGTTGCTGCTTCCACAGAAGGGAGCATTCCTATTGTGGTTTGCACCCAAGCCATAGCTGATGGGTTTGCTAAACTAGAGAGTCTCAGTAATTTTAAAAATTATTATTGTTTCTAAGTCTATATACTGTCTTTTCTCGGATGACTGGTAGAACACAACCACAGTATCATGAGCTGGTTCTGGACTTTTTATTTACCAATTGGCACCTAAAACAGGCTATCTGAAAACAACCTATAGCCCTTTTGCAAACCATGGACGTTGCCTGGCCCTATGCTCTTTCAAATGGAAAAGCCAGTTATTGTGCAGAAGTCTGCAAAGAGTCTGGAGAGCCACTGTCCGTGGTGACACAGCAGCAACCACAGCTCTGCCTGCATCAGCACGTCTCCTCCCAACATCCAAGTTTGTGCATTTAATCTCTCCCTCGTTTCTTCCTTCACAAACTTTTTTTTCTAGGAAGACGATGCAATTTAACCTGAAAAAAAAAGTGTCTTCTCAAGATCCCCTTTAATTCATGCTTCTTAGTGAATAACCTAACAGTGTGAAGTATTGCCTTACCAGACTAATGATCTAATCTGTACAGATCTGAACAATAAGCCTTTGGTTCAGTATAAACCTGTCACAGGAAGGACTTGCAAAAATGTACCACCCAAATGGTATATATGTGCTTGAGTGTAAAGGGTGTAGGTGGATGTCACATGGCTCATGAGAAAATAATTTTATACAAAAGCACTGGTTTTGTACCTGTTAACAAAGTGATGAAGGCCACTGGAAATGAGAACTGATGAAGCTGGTAGGTTCAGGTAGGCTATATAATGCTAGAGTTTTTTAGTTTTAGGTTTTATTTTTTCTTGAAATAAGTTAAGAGGAATTTATATTTACCTGGTATCTGCCTCCACATATGCCCTCTTGCAAGTTTTCCCTCCCTCACAGTGACCACCCTTGTTTGTGCTGTTCCACTCCCTGATTTCTTTAGCACTTAGAGCTGCTGTGGGGGTGTTGTTAAACCACATGTGAAAAGGAATCCAATGAAATAGTGTACAGCCTGAAAAAATGGCTCACAGCCAAAGTTAATGGTTTCGACCTGAAAAAAATGCTTTGAAGCACAGTTTGCAAGTAAAGAAGAGAGATTCTCAATCCTATTCCAATATAAGTTTCAAAGCTTTTACTTTTTTGCATGGCACCTATAGTCAGTCTACACAGGATTCAACTGAATCCTTACTCCAAGTTAGGCTTTGGTAATTCCTTTACAGAGACATAAAATAACTAGATCTGTTCATGTGACTTATTCTACCCTACATGGAACTCCAAAGATTTCAAAGAAACCCCGTACTGGGATTCCCTTTCACATTTGCAGAGCAGAGGACTCTCTGGGGACTCCACAGCCTTACCTAGAAGCTGCTGAATTTGGGCACAATGACAATCTTGAGACTTCAACCAGTTGTAGTGGTATACTGCACCTCAAGTCTGCTCAGGTGATGGAAAACTGGTGGAAAACCAGCTAGTTTGTGAAACTGGTGGGGAAATGAAGTTTGACACACATCAAGGCTCAAATATCACAGGGTATGCTGAAAAATTGGTCAGCAAGAAGGAGGTCGAGTTGGGTTGCTGTTGTTTTCAGATGATCATTCCAAGCAGTACCAGCCTTCTGGACTGCAGCCAGCTTGTTCCTTGCACAACTACCCCCATTGCGGCTGCATAACAACTAACCCTTTTGTAACACCCTCCTAATCGATAATTTATTGTACTGGAGAGGGAGGGGGATTGATACTGAAGGTAGAAATGAGTGATGCTGAAGGCAGCCAAAGTCTAGGTACCTTCAGAGGAACATTGCATTCGGAATGATGGATTTTTGGGGCTTTAAATGATGTTACTTTAAAGTGTGTGCTCTTGTAGTCTATGTCCTCAGTGTTCACATTAAGATGTAAATAAAAGGAGAAAAATGTGCTTATATCTGAATAGCCAGGACAAAAAAATGTAGCAATATGCAATAACTTGTCTGAAGATACTGACTGACACTAACAGCAGATACAGAATGGGTTTTTGAGCTAATGAAAATTGTAGAAAAATTTGGTTATAAGAAAAATCTGGAAGTCATTTTGCTTAACATCCTGCTCCAAGCAGGAGGTTCAAAGTTAGTGTCAGCAGACGTAATAATATTCTCTATTTATCCGACAGCATTTCGTTTCTTAGGAATCAAGAATTTTACAATACATGCACATAAATGACTATATCCACTACAAGAAATTCCTGGGGAAGAAATCTCTAGTACAGTTGGGCTGAAATGCTATAACTTCTCACTTATACACACTTAGCATTACACACATTTATCAACGTGCAGCAAAACTTTAACAGGTGATAAAAAACTGTGTAATTTGTCTCCTTTCTAAACCACTCATCTCCCTCCAGTGCATGCCATCTTACTTTTCATTGTACCTAAGGTGCACCTTGAGGCTTTTTCTCTGAAAATAGGAGGTAGTTAGCATTCTGAAAAATTTTCTAAGAAAATTTCTAGGAAAGCTGCTGGTTTGCTTTAACTGCAGAACCCTGGTTTTATTTAATGGAACCGAGGAGAAATGGGGAGTGAAAAAAATCTCACAAAAGCCTTCTAATGTAAGCCATGACACATGGTTTTAGTACAGCTCAGCTGTGAAAGAACACAGGTCTCACTCTGCCCTTTAACAGGGCAATCAAAACCAGTTAAACAGTGCTAATTGTCTTCACAGACTGCTTTTTTACTGACGGTAATGCATTATCTAATTACAGGATTCATTTGTGAATTCCTATTTGGCATACAGCTTGTCATTTCAGAGACAACACTTGGTAGCTTTGGCTTGCAGCAAAAATAGAAAATGCCTTTCCCCAACGTGAAAGACTCAGCTCATACTTGTCAATGGCAGAGTGGCCCAGGTGGCCCAAGCACCATCCCACTGCGACTGGAAGGTACGTGGGCTTCATGGATTTCACCAAGCTGTAATTTGAGCAACATAAGGAGGGTGACTGCTAGCAAAAAAAGCTCTAGAAGCATTTGAATCCCCCAGGCTTCAATCAAATGGAGCAAAGCTATATTGAGACATGTGCTCCATAGCCACAGAGTGGGAAGGTTTATCTGAGCACCTTCTGCTCAGAAAAAGAAATCTGCTTGGATAATTCCTTAGTTAAAAAAAAAAAAATCTGGCCAGTGATAGGAATGCTGCAAATGCCAGTGTTGAAATTGTGTGTTGTCATATTTTCCATTTCTCCAAAGGGAAATACCAGACAGTTTCTTTTGAGTTACTGAGCAACTAACCAAAATGGCCAAATGAATGTTTTCTAAATATCATTATTGATAACACACAACTGGCACTCTAACAAGCCCATGCTCTCCTGGGCTGGGAGGCAAGGGCCCCTGTGGGTGTGGAGGGCTGGGCAACCCCCAGCACTGCTGGCAGCCGAATGTAAGATTGTGAAAATGGGGGAGGCCTGTCCTGTCTTGCTATCTGGCACAGGGATCATGGTGGAGATATGAGTAACTTCGCCTTCCAAGTTAAAAATTATTTCTGGCAGTACACAGTGAACATGTCAAACTTGGAGGAATATATTAAGAAAAGGCCCATCAGTGGTTTTTGTTCTTTAAATGGTAGCCATTGAAATATTATGCAAACACTTCAGCTGTGGAATATATAATTTGATGTCTGATAGATGTGTTTTCTCTCCTGTCCCCACTTCTGCTTTAAATCAGCAAATAAACCCAGTTCCCCAGATTTCTATCAGCAAAACACTTCTGGCAGCCATAGGCTAGGGCAAAGGAAGCTACAAAGAGAAGATGAGCGAGGGAGCGTAAGTCTGTGACTACACATGAAAATAAGCCCAAACCAGAGACAACTATCTGAAACACACACCCAGGCAAAAGTGGTTGGTTTTAATAAAACAGCTCCCTCATCCAAGACAATCCAGTTAAGTGACAGTCCAAAGCAACGTAGTTACATCAAAATTGCTCCTGTTTCTGCCTGTTTCTCATGAAAATGGAGGTAATTTAAATAAGAGATTGTTCATGGAGCCAGTCCCAGTCACTGCAAGCCTTGGGGTCCTGGTCTGACCTGTTCTAGGGTTTGATCTTGCAGCTTCCCTCCTCACCCTCTCATTGTCTTTCTCCCCACAGGTGCTAACACTTACCTCTTCACTCACAGCCTCTAGTGAAAACTTGAGGAAAAACTCATAGATCACGTCTCAAGAAGTTACTCAGATTTCCCTCACTGCCTGACAAGGTATAAAGGACAAACAAAGAAACCACACTTCCCACAGAAGCCCTCATAGTGCGTGATGCAACACACCGTCTGTTCATCTCCTGAGGCAATGAAACTGTGCTGACTATGTGCATTATTTTTATTACCCTTTGAGGGAAAAATAAAAGGCCTGATTAAAATAAAATATTAATTTAAGCTTTTCAACATGTTTTCTTTCTTCCTGTATTTCTATTCTGTGTGAATACTTACCTACTAGTTCCAGAGTTTAACTTTCTCCAAATTAAATTAATTATGAGTGTAAAAAACAGTCATGCGGCATCAAATGTCTTATACATGTTCTCTAAAATAAAAAGGGATAATACACTAAAAAATGGATGCTGAGATACTCAGTAAACAAAATAAATATGGATTTATCAGTCATGTATAATTTTTACAGGAATGACCTGATGTGAGTAGATAGATCTTTGAATTATTTGAAAAATAAAAGGGAATTTGGACAAAATCCCTGCTTAGCTTGAGAAGAAAGATCAGTGACTAAAGAAATACGTGAAGACAATGCCACAAAATACCTTGAATACCACAGTTGAATAGAGATGTAAAAATGGAAAGCCATGGAATCATTTTCTGGTCAAAGCTGCACCTTACTACACTTTCTGCTAACTGAGTTTCTGCTAGCCCATACACCCACTATTGAGGGCAAATGAAACTATAGTGGTTTGATGATGGCTATCTCTTTGAACTACATATGTTTCTTTTAGGCCTTGTATTTTCAAAGCAAATGATAATCATAATTATTCCTGTTAATTTCACAATGTTATCATTCTGAATCCATGAGCAGGCCAAATTGTCTGTCAGACATAAGGAACATGGACTGAAATTCAAATTGACGTTGGATCATTTGGTGAAGAGAACAACACAGACTTTCTTTGAGATTTCTCCTTGGCTTTGAAGCCCATTGACCTTATTCTTGGTCTAAAAGCCCGTGGCAGCTCCCTTTTGACCTGACTTAGGTCAGCACCCACTTCAGTCAGCACAGCTTTGTTCCTCAACCAGGTCTACTTGTGCTCCACCGTTTCATGAAAATACAATTTTCTGGTTGTTCCACAAAGCCTCTTTGAGATGACAGGTCTGATGTGTGAGGTCCCATGTAACACACCAGTTTGTGCTATATTCCCCTTTCTGACTCCCTTTTTCACCCTAGAAATGTACTTAGGCACATATAGTAGAATCTTCCCATCTAGCCACTAGGCATTAATATACTGAGGAATATAAAATATGTGGTATCCTTGTGGTCAAAAAAAGTTATGGAAATAAATCCAACCCAACCAGTGCATGGTGACTTCCTATGAAATATTCTCCAAACTAGTCCTTATGCTATACAGCATCTGCTGAATGAAAGAGAAATGAGGGAAGGAAGCCATAATTTAAAATACTTACAGGAACAAAATGTGTTCAGGATCAGACTCTTTCTTTTGAGAATGACTTAGACCTCACATTTCTTCCAGCATTCTTCACTCAAATACAGCAGCTATAACCAAGACATCTGGTCAAGGGCTGCAGCATTGGTAATATCCACCCTACAAAGGAAAAGCCATGCATAATTCCATTAGCTATGCTGGGGAAAAATTACTTTCTCAGTGTTCACTGACAACGAATGACTGGGTGATAAACTGCCATGATGAAATTTAACGGTAAAAAAGAGCCTTTTGCATTATGCATGCAGGGAAAAACAGCCCTAGCCTTACATACATATGGATAGACTATAAATGAGCAAATATCTCTCAAGAATAAATCCAGGAGGACTGGAATCACAGAAGAAAATTCTTTGTTAGCAAAAGCCCTATACTAAGAAAGTTGAATGTAAGGATCTGTTAAAATGTATAAAAAGCAAAAGAGAAAGCATCACATGACACCATAGAAAAAAGAAACCTACTTGTTATAGGAATATTGCATCCAGTATCCATTACCCCTGCTCAGAAAGGAAAATGTTATAAAAAACTGTGGTGGGGCAGATATAGGAGTACAAAGTAGCTTTGGTGCAAAGAGGGTGATCAATGACAGGACTCTGGCATGGAAAGCAGTCAACAGTAAAGTGATGCACTGGGCTTCAAAACCCCCAGCCAGCCTGAACTATTTTCTGGATCCAGCAGGGTGTCTTCCTATGAGTGGTTTGTGTGCTCCACAGGATGATGTGGAAAACTGGGGATGCTGTATGCAAGCAGCTGTCATGCCCAGTCAAGACAGCCAAATAGGCAAGAATTCAAGCTCTCTCTGGAAGGATTCACTGTGAGGAGTGAGGGTTGGAGAGGAGGGAGTTTGAAAATGCACCCCCTGGTCTGGGCAAGGGCTGGCAGGCAACTCCTGGCAGGGGGAGCACAACCCAATTCCCTCGTGCACCACACCAGTCACAGCACTGGGCAACTCACTGGTGCTGAAAAGTGCTTTGCAGGGTGGGCAACCTCTCAGACTGTGCTGGTTTGTTGTTGGGGTGGGAGAGAAGGACCAGACCCCTTTCTAGCCCACCTCCACACAGGGCTGAAAACTCAGTGGAGATAATCTGCTCTCCTTGTGCTCTCACCTCTGCATGTCACTGCCAGTGCCAAGCTCTCCCCTCCTTTCCCATGATGTGCAGCAAGGGCAGGTCAGAACCCTGTCAGGGTTTGGAGGCTTATCAGAAATGCATCAGAAGAAACACAGCCTCTGGAAAGTGGTCTGAAGCTCCCACAAGAAAAGATTTATTGTGTTCCTTTCTTCCAGCTGGGTTGGAGTAGCTGTCCGACCATTTTTTTTCTCTCTCCCTTTTGACATCTGACAGTTTGACTTCTGCCTGGAGCCTGGGAGCCTAGAGGTTGGTAAAAAGTAATCAAGAAGTAATTACTCTTTCAGAAATAATTCATTTCAGGTTTGGATACAATTTTAGATGGAGGCTTGAGGGCAATGGAGATTTTTTATTGTGTTGTAGTATTCTGGCTCTGCCTTTGGCAGCATACACGAGGCTCTGTTTCAGCTTGCTCATTAGGGCAGAAATAAGCTGGCTTTCAGGATCGCATGGGAACTGTGTTCGTAACACAGTTACACTAAAAATCAGTTTTCATTAACCTTCTTCTGCTCTCGTTTTAAAGAGAGTAATTTTCAATTTCCAAGCCCTTCCTACCTGCCACGAATCCTTCATTTTTAGGGGAAGCATTTCCTTCTTTTATACTCATGTTTCATCAAAAATGTTTTTTTATTGAAAAAAAAATGGTGAACTGGGGTCAGTGGTGTTGCTCATAGAGTCAAAAGAGGGCCTGGCTATTGCACCACACACTCTAATACCAACCAGTGTGCACTGCCTTCTCCTTTAGGTTCCAGTGCACAAGGAGACCTTTGATGCCCCACCCCAGTTCCCTCTGCATTCCAGATGTTTGCCCTGAAAGGAGGAGGAGGGGGGACTGACTGTGGCAGTTAGCACCCAGGTGCTCAGCCACTAGTGGTGGTGCTGCATGCTGGTTGGCATAGTGTTCCCTCCCTCAGGCAGCAGCAGCTGTGTGTCCCCCAGCCCAGCCCAGTGCCAGAAGCAGGTACAAATGCTTTGGAGGCTGAGCATATTCCTGAAGAACTCTCTCCAGCTCTCTCTAATACTGGTAAAATATCTGCCTCACCACCACTGCGTGGACCTCCCATGTCTCCCCATCCACAGTGAAGGTCTCTGCTGCTCCAGGGATGCTCCTGGTGGTCCACACTGCATAGGGGCTATGGGGATAGATGTCAGGCAAGGACTGCACCTTATGGCTCCTACATGGTGTGCTGCTGTCCTTGCCAGATCCCAGGGCCAGTCTGAACCATTAGGAGGCTGGACTGCAGAGAAACATGGAGCTGCAGAGAAACACAATTTGGACAGTAGCTGAATTATGGTTCAGTATCTAGTTTGTCCTGGTGAGTAAATTGTTCTTCACTCCAGACTAGAGAGTACATCTGCAGTTCAATCCTCAGTGAGCCCAGAGAAGAGAGATAAAGCAAACCAGATGTGTGATTTTCTGAGTCTCTGGCATAAACCTCACAAATGGAGGGGTTGCTCCTGGAGGTAGCTGTTATAGTTACACTGCTGTTGAAAAAAATTGTTTTCGTCTTGACTTAGCCTACATTTTATTGCAGCACACAAGGCACCAAGTAACACAACATGTTGATGCAGGAGTTGTGTGGCAGTCACACTAGTGTGGTGAATGAGGGCAGAGCAGACAGGAATACTTTGGCCATCAAACCAATCTGAGCACGGCTCTGTAAATGTGCCATGGGCAGGGGTACACCTTTTTCAGCTGCTCCACCAGCTTTCTTGTCAGGACATTGTCGTGATGCCAGTGCATGCCATGCTGTAGAAGGACAGCTACTGGTAAGAGTGCTTTCTTTATGGAGACACCAAGTGCCAAGCTGGTGGCATCTTGCTCACCAGGTACTTTGAAGTGGATTTTCAACAACCTCTTTTCACTTCTTAATTAGGTTGTAAAATTGGCAGCCAGACCTTCAGCCTGAACGTGCACCAGTCCCAGCAGGACTCTGGCCTAGGACTGGTACATGTGCTTTGAGGGCGGTGTTTTCTCAGGCAGCATCCCTCCAAGTCTTACAGCCATCCATTTGTGAATGAACTCAAGCACCACCCTTTCTCCCATTTTATGGGCCTGAAGCAGAGGAATCTGGCTGCAAACCAGCAGAGCAAGCTAGAATATGCTAGCAGTTAAGCGTGTGTTAAGCACCAGTGGAGCTGACAATGGAACTCTCCCCCATTCTCCCTCTGAGAGAGCTAAACAGGACCTTGTGTCCTTGCATCTGCCAGATGCCTTCACCTGACATTCTGGAGAGGCTCCAGATCCAGCCTGTTCCACTGGGTGCTTGCAGACTGCACGCACAAGCCACACAGAAGCTATGCGCCTAAGGCCCACCAAAGGCAACTGGAATGGGCATTGCTCCCTCAGTCCCACCTCTCTCCGAAGGAGGATCTGGGAACATCACAGGTCCCAAGATGTAAACACCTCCAAATGCCTCTGCCTTTCCCCTTCACTTTCTTTTACCCTCTGTTATTGTAGGGGTCTCTCAGCCCTCCATCAAATCTGAATGAATGGCACCAAAACCAGTGCCACAGCCCAGTTTTACATCAGAAGAAAAGCAAAGTCCCTTTTCCTGGAGCTTGCACATATGTACTTCCTCTTGTCACTACTGCTGACTATGCCAGCATGAGGAAGGACAGGTCCCATGACCAGCTCACTGCGTGAGTGCAATCTGCAGGGCAGACACTCCCTGGGATTCCAGACTTCCTGACTCCCAAGTGTAGCTGGGGCCTTGTTCCCACTTCCCTTGTCTGGCCCATAGATTTCAGCTGGTAAGTCCAATAGTCCAGATTTGGCTTTCCTGATGTGCCTGCAGCCAGCCCGTAGTGCTTTGCAATCCAGCATGCAATCATTTTAATGGCTAAACCCCGGTTGCTCGGTGTGCCAAGCAGCTCCCAGGCAAAAAAGCTGGCATGTTCCTATGTGTCTTGCTCTCTGTGTTTCACTGGGACACATTAGCAGACCTGCATTCAGCTGCTGTATACCTGTATCCAGTTAGGCAACTTTAAGTCTTTCCTCAGGCTAAAACCACACTAAGGCATGGATTAAATTCTGAGGACTGTTCCTGGAGATTTGAATTTTGCTTCCTCCTTTTTTTTTTTTTTTTGGACAAAGATCCGTTATATAAAAAGAAATTTTTGCAAACTTCAGCTACAAACAACAGGATTTCACCTGACTGAAGACCCTTGCTTTTAAGACAAGCCAAAGAAAATTAAATATGCTCTGTATTAAGTATAAACACTTCATTATATTAGGAATTTTCCAGCTCTGCTAGTAATGTGTTCCATAAAAGAGCAAAGATAGGCAGATAGACAATTTTTTTTTAAAGTGTAATTCCCTAGAACACCCCCCAATTATTTGAAGATACCATCTTGGCTCTGGTTGAAATTATCAGTTAAACAGAAATACACCATGGCTTACTTGTCTGATTTGGGTGTAACTCAGTGGTAAATCATTCACAATGCAGTTATAAAAATTAATGTGTGCATTTCCTGCACTGGCAGTTATTGCAACATATATGCCACTATGACATGGTATAGCTACAAAATTACCCCACTTGCCACCAAGCATCCTCATGTATTTGTAGGGCCCCTTGTACCATGGTTATTGATAACACTTTGATTTCACAGGCTTAGAAATAGAGTTCTGTGGGGTTTGGGCTTTTCTTAGGGGATGGAGAAAATTCCAACTTGTATCATGGAACGTTGCAGCCATATGGAGGTTTTGCTTCCAGGCTGTGTTTGCAGGCTACCAGCACTCTAACTACACTGTGGACTTACAGTAAATTAAATCGTCATTATACTATACTGTCCTTAATTCAGATCCTTATGCCAACTTCATTAACAGTTAATAATGCAGTTGATCTGCATTAGCTACAACCCAGTAGCAAAGTGATCATGAATAATTTTTTGCGTATCTCAAAAGTTTAATGTATTTTAACATGATGGATTTGCTACCTGAGACTTTTTATCAGAAGCATGTGGTTTGGACTGACTATCCATCACCTATCCTTCTCTTTTGAGTATCTTCACTAGAGAAGATCAATAAAAAGGATTGTTAACAGATCAACTGAAAAAAATAATCTCTAGGGGACAGAAAAGATGAGCAATTCTTGAAGAATATTAGAAAAATAGTTGAATAAAGAAAATATTTCAGAGTAGCAAATCGGGACAACCTGTGAATCACTGAGTTTTAGTCTGGAAATTCTGCAAGAAGTCAAGTCAGCTTTTACACAAACACTGTATCTTTACACAGTGCTGATTTCTTATGGCTATGGTATAAGCAGCAAAACTCTTTCATAGCACATTTTTGTACAGATATTTTACCAGAGATGATATTTAGTCAGCCACCTGTGTTCTATAAAAGAAGGATTTTCAGTAGACATACTTAAATAATGTTAGCGTCTACCATAAAATGAGAAAGCACGTAAAGATATGTTAGGAGCACTGCAGAAAGAAACAGAACTATACTTTGTAAAAGTTAATTCTGCACACTCTTTAATCCCTACCTTCCAAAGACTCCATGTGCTTTAAGCTAAGGGCTTGTTTGAATTATTTGTGAATGTGAGTGAAAGAGTGCAAAACAATTTATTTTGGACTTTAGTCCCCCCTTCTCATTACCTCATCTCCAGAGGCTAATGAAAAACTGTAAATGTTTTCTGGCTCAGTAATGTGCTGTTATGGATTAGAAATTTGCCAAGGGTATGGCCAGATGACTATAAATGATCAAATTGCTGCTTGCATGCTTTCAGCCCACCCTAGTTGTGAAGCTAAACTTATAATTTAAACCCTGAAAGTGGCTGAAACTTCAGAGTTTTATGCTCTGTGAGAAGTGGAAAGACAGTGTTTGGGAAGGGTCCCTGTTTGCCACAGGCAGCAGGTCTGTGGCCAGGCAGCCAGGGAACTGTCCATCAGGGCAAAATGAAAAGCTCTGACCACTGGAGGAGAGGTTGTTCATTGGCTCTACCTGATAATACTGGGAGCAGCTGAAAAGGGGACAAGAAGGAAAGTAGCACTGTACCATTGGAAGAGTGATCGGACTTTGCAGGAGATTTTGTGGCTAGATGTGAATTTGCTCTGGTTTAGAAATACCCCTTCAGCCTCTCGCTTACACATTAAGAACATCTTAGGAAGTGGAATATTTCAGAAAGAGACCAAACAAGCCATCACCACATGGATTTTCCCTAAGGGGTAAAACTCTCAGGTCTGTGATGTCTCATCTCAGAGAAAACCAGGTACCTCAGTGCAATCAATGCTCCGAGGAATCCTCAGACAGACCTTTCCATTTACTCCCCATGGGGTTCAGACATGAGAAGAGCACCAGAGAAGAACCAATGACCACACTTCATCTCACCTTTGATGGCCACTATTTGTCTGAACTTTACCAAGATTAGATGGGGGGTGCTTGACTGATTGTTCAAGTGTTTTGCTAAACTGATTTAAATTACCTTCCTTGTGCTGTGCTTTAAAGATGGATGTCTTTCTGATTTTAAAATCAACTAAGTCCTCAGACATAGCTCTCTGACTTTTATTTAAAAACTTAAGAAAAAAAAAAAGGTGTGTAGGCATCCTCTAGTGCTTCTAGATAGTCCTTCTGCTACTGATCATTTTAGGGTATGAAATACTAAACCATTTAGACCCCTGTCTGATAAGGGTTTGATAATTTTTCCTTTGCTTAAAGCAGAAGAGTCCAGATAAACCTTTTCTAAGCATTTCCACTTCATGGTAGTTGAACTGTGCATGGAAATTTTTTGGGTGGCGAATTTCCTTTGTAGCATTCAGACTGTTGTCACGCAGTGAATGATGGCTGATTGCCACTTCCATGTTTCTTACAGCTTTGACTTATTACCACTCAGTGCTTCTGATTCATTGCTTAAGTTAGTGTGTCAAACCAGAGCAGAACATATCAGTTCACACATGGCAAAGGCATCAGTTGACAACAGCTGGAAGAAGGCATGTGAAAACACAGTTTACTGAAGTGTCTTATAGCTTGCAAGTTTGTTAAATGCACATGCAAGCTTTTATTTTGCAGTGAACTTTCTGTGGGTGTATCCATGTGTTGCCTTATTTTAGAAGCAGTCTTTGCTTACATCAGTTTTAGAGGATTTATTTTCTGAAATGTTGGGCTTATACTTTGCACACAGTCAAAAACTTCCTGCAAAGTTTCTTCAGTTTCCTCCCTTATACAGTTCCTGCCATCCCCTTTTTTCATTCTTACTGAAATATGCCAAACTCTTCATCAAGATAAACCATTCATGAGAGAACAATTTTTATCTTCATTTTTAATATAGCAAACAAAATCTGTGAATTAAATCTAAATAATTTCTTCTCTGTGTGACGTAATATATAAAATGTTCTTCCAGATGTGCAATGAAAAATGAAAAAATTATGTGCCTGAAAAAGATTTGGTGTGATTTTGCAAATGCATTCAATGGCAGCGTTTTCCAACATGCTTTAGCAGCAAATGAAAACAGAATGAAAGATGCTGTATTTCAGCCAATACTACCCTATGGAATCTTCCTTTAGGCCATTAAAATTTGGTTGTGACAGATATTACAACTTGAAAATACTTCTCATCTTAAAGCCATTCTGTGTTATCTTTTCACGTTGCCACTACTTGCAAAGCCTAATGAGCCATAATCTTCTTGAACTGCAACTGGACAGCTAAGGTCTGGTATTTCCATCTTTCTTTCATTCCCTCCCTCATTTTGGCTCCTTCTTTGATGGTTTCACTTTAGTCAGATTAGGAAAAAAGATAAAGCTGCGTTTCTACTAATAAGCCTCTTGGAGTCCCAGCCAATTGGTTGAAGGGCTGAGGATGTTGAAAATACATATCCAATTATGATCTGGCTGTGGTCCCTGTTTGGCTAATGTATCAAATGTCATTTCCAACTGAAAAAAGCACACCCTGTCACTAATGTTGTTTTATACATAGCACAAAGTGTACTCTTGAGAAACAGCCTGATCTTCTGATACACTGCAAAGCTTTGTCAAAAATAGGATAATCTATCCAAAATACAAACCGAGATATACAGGAAAAAATTTATGTGAGATGCTCCACCAAGCTAGGTAAAGTACAGGCAAGCATATTAAAAGCCATGATTAATTTCACGCCAGGGATTTTTCAGGATATGCAGCAACATGTGCCCAAATATCAAAGATTGGCATAAAAATCAACCTTGAAAACTATTTTCTAATTGCAGAAAAAGCACTAATGACATACACGTGTGTTACGCACCAAGGAACAAGGTAGGAATTCAAGAATAAAAAATCATGGACTGAAGGACCTGTGGTTAGGTAAGAAAGCTGTTTAGGGATTATGTATTATTTTATTCCTCTACTCCCAAGCCTTTCTGTTCCAAGCTGTATGACTGCACTGAACACTGAAGAATCAAAGTCTTGTTCTCTCCCTTAAGATGCTGTGACTGTTTTTCTGTTGCCTTTTTCCCTTTCTACTGAAAGATTTCTGTAGTGCACTGGAGTTTTGTGTAAGAGTCAATATTACTGTTTAGTTTTCCAAGATGAAAGACTGCTGGACAGAAAAGATCCTCCCCTCAATTTGTGCATTGTGCTTGGTAAAAGTTTATTTACTTTTTTATTACTTGGAAAGGAGACAAGTGCTGTGGTTAAAAAAGGTTCTCTTTCCTTTGGTTGCTGGGGAAAAAAAAAAAGATAAAACAACTACAAGCTGAGGCAGGAGAAACAAGAATATGCGAACTTGTTCCAAAATTTTAGTCCCAAATCAGTCAGCTATAAATAAATGCATTAAGTCTTCAGTGAACTGGACTCTGTCATTTGTATATCTCATAAGCATGGTTTGCTTTTGAAAACACCAGACCTTATGCACTTTTCTTTTTGATGTCCACTAATACTTGAGCACACAAAGTACTTGTACTTATTCTTTATTCCACAATACCTTTATGAGAAATAAAGCACATTAGCTATACAAGATTGCCTCCACCTAAAAAAAAGCCTCCACTTTCTTGCCCTAGTAATTCCTCTGCATACGTTGTTTCAAAAGGGAAAAAAAGAAAAAGAACATTGTTAAACATCAAGCAATGGCGATGTCTTCCTTACACTTGAAAGGACCTGTTACTCACTTAAGCCCAAATGTTTTGTCACCTTCAAGTGGTATCTAGTATGTGTGCCTAAAAATTATGTAGGCTTGTGTCCTACATGAATTTCCATGCATAGAAAAACAGCTGTTGGCAATAACCTGTCCTTTAAAAGTCCTGACATTTTCAACTCAGCCCCTGGGCAAGCTGGACCCCCAGACAGCCCGTGGGAGTGGGAGCAGTGGATGGTGTCCTGAGAGAAAGGAGAGGCTGCAGGACTACTCTGGAGAGACAAAGAGAGCAAGTTCTGGGTTAGTTTTTCTCTCAGATGTGAACTTGCACCACTGCTAGATCCTGGGGGCTTGTTTTCCTCCTTTTCAGTATCCAGCAGATAACCTGCAGGACACACAAAGGGAAATTCCAGAAAGTGTCACTGTCCCATTCTTCTGGACTGCCTCACACAGAAGAAGAGGCTGATGTGTGTCTCAGATTTCCTTCTATCGACATTTCCCTGACTTCTGCTATGTCTTTTTAGAGCCATTGGCAATGTACCAGTTCCAGGGGCTAGGCCTGGCAAGGGCAGGATTTTGTCACTCTAAAAGGGTTTGAGGAGAGCTTAGCTAGCTAGTTATGGTTTCAATTTGTCTTTCTAAAACTAGGCCTCTAGGGCCTGGCAAATGGCCTGGAAAAGTCTGTATAGACCTCGTGCTGTCAGCTTGGTTTTAGATCTCATTTCTGTCTGGCAGTTTTCAGGCTGCCCAGGGAGAAATTTGGCCAGTGGCTTGTTAATGCAGAGGACACTTTCCAAGTGGGAATGAAGCCAAGTTATCATGAACTTTACTAATGGAGGATGGAACACATTGGCTCTAGGTTGGAGATGTTTTTCCAAATATGAAACTAAAATCCTGAGCATACAAAAGGGAAAATACTGCAACAGACCGTGTAAGACCATGAACACTTAGTCAGGCCACCAGTTTGTTAGTGCACATTCATGAGCAGGAATCACACATGTCTTTTTGCCTTCTGTTCCTCCTCAAGTTAGTTTTTAGTGTCTCTGCAAGCCTCAAGTGGTGGGAAGGGACTCATAGCAGCTCCCCATTTTGGAAGCTGGTGGCTGGTCCTACTGAGATGGGATGGGAACTAGCACAGCTGGCAGTGGCTGGGTAAGGGTCTGACTCAGAGAGCTCAAAAGCCAAGTCCTCAGTGAGCAACAACATTGTCTATGCACAAGAACTGACTCCAAAGGGAGCTCTGTGCCAGAAAGAGTGGGCAGCTCAACCTTACCTCCTTTCTGCGTATTTTTAGGCAGGTAATTTCACTTCCTCTTGGTGATAACACACTGTACTTCCTTAATTTTCCATTGCACTAATATAAATTTACAATGATTGTATTTGTGTTGTGTTGACCCTGTCTGGATGCCAGGTGCCCACCAAAGCTGCTCTGTCATTCCCTTCCTCAGCTGGACATGGGAGAGAAAATATAATGAAAGGCTTATGGGTTGACATGAGGACATGAAGGCATCACTCAGCAATTACTGTCATGAGCAAAACACACCCAACTCGAGGAAATTAGTTTAATTAATTACCAAGCAAAATCAGAGTAATGTAATGAGAAATAAATGCAAATCTTAAAATACCTTCCCCCCATACTTCCCTCCTTCCTGGACTCAATTTTACTCCCAATTTTATCCACCTCCTCCCACTGAGGGTTGTATGGGGAGGGGAATGATGGTTGTGGTCAGTTCATTACACATTGTCTCTGCTGCTCCTTCCTCTTCTGGCTGTTCCCCTGCTCCAGTGTGGGATCCTGCCCAAGAAAGATAGTATTTCACAAACTCCTCCATCATGAGTCCTTCCCACATACTGTTGTTCTTCATGAACTGCTCCAGCACGGGTCCCTAAGGGGTCAGAAATGCTGCCAGAAAACCTGCTCCACTGAGGGCTTTCCGTGGGATGACAGTTTCGTTCAGATGTTCACCTGCTCTGGAGTGGGATCAGGCTGCAGACAGATCTCTGCTCCACTGTGGCCCTCCATGGGCTGCAAGGGCACAGCTGCTTCTGGCGGCTTCTCACAGATGCCACTTCTGTAGCCCCCCATGTTACCAACACTTTGACATTTAAACCAAATCCAGTATTATACTTCTATTTGACAATTAGATGAAAAATGCATTGTGCATATTAATCACTGCAGGAAAAAACTTCTCCTGTTCTCCTCTGAGCACCTACACGTTATAATCTCCATGACCAGATCCATACACTTGCATGATTTGTGAGATGAATTGTGCGGTCTGAGCACAAATGGGAAAACTGTCTCTGGAGATGGTGTATGTTACACACAAGCCTGTACACACAATAAATGAAAGAGCTATGATAATGAAAAGGAATTCAATAGCAACCCAGAAGCAGAACAAAACTCCCAAATATTCTTAGTTTGGGATTACTCAGATTTGGAATTTGAATTAATTCACAATCCATCATTACAATCTTGTTCTAGGGTAACCCAGTGCAAGAATTTGAACTCCTTTTACTAAAAAGCACCCAAAAACCTAGAAGAAGAAACAGTTGTACATTTTTCACCTTTCAGGCTGCAAGTTAAATGTTGGGTATGTCTCAGAGCCCTCCAGGTCTGTGGGTTGTTTAACAAGCAAGCAAACAAACTAAAATGCAGCTCTTTGGAAGGATGTGAACTTCCCCTTCAGCTTTGTAACTACACATTAATATTGCTATGCTGTTGTGAGAGCTATTAATGACATGCTGAAGTAAGTTACCTAGTACTTCAAAAATTATATATTTGATAGCTTTTTAAAGAGTTTCTGACATCTTTGCTACTCTCAAAAATCCTTGAAAGCCAGTGGGTGAAACAGCTACCTTTCATTTCTCCCATGAAATTCATTTTGGGAGTTGTAAAGAACAAACTTATTGCAATTCATTATTACCCCCACTCTCACTTGTGTTCTCTGAAAAATAATAAGATAAGCTTCTGTGAAAGCACTGAGCAAAGGAGGAGAAACAGCCACTGTATTTGGATCATGTCCTGGACCCTTATTCCTATGAGTAATGTCACTGAAAATGTAATGGGGATGTGAGCCAAAAGGGTTCAACAGAACCAAAAGGAGATGTTACAGAAAGTCCACTGAAACACATGCACTCTATTTTAATGCAGAGATACAAAAAGTTTTGAAAATTCCAATTGCATTTACTAGGAAATTATATATGTGATATAAGAAACATTATGGTTAGTTAAACAGTACTTCTGGAAAATTATTGGTTCCAGTTACATTCTCCAGGGCACTTTAAATCTGAGAATGAGCCCTAGCATTCCTTCTGAAGGTCAAATCTTCTCACTAGATCTCAGATAAAGACATATTTATATACATTTTTAAGGTATGTAAAAGACAATTCTCCATCTCTTTAGTCAGGCTGAAGACACGAAGGAAGGTATCACAATGTTATGTTGATCAAGAAAACAGCATGCTGGCAAATTAGCAGTGTTTGTGATTCTGCCTGGTGTTCTAGGGTATATTTAAGCTCTGTGTACTATTTTCACATGCAATTTTATACATTTGAAGGCTATAATTAAATATAAAAATAATGAAAAACTTATTTGAATTCGAATTAGATAGAAACCATGCCTTAGCCTTGAGCTTTTTCTTCCTGAATTTTTCCAATTGTGGTTTTTCGTTGTGTTTGTTGCTGTTTTAAAGGAAGAACAAAAAGACAGTGGAAAAATTCCATCTGTGTTTTAATAGCAGCTTTTGGATTTCAAAAGGACTTGGATGGAACAAAGGTGCTGTCAGAAGTGTGGTATCAGAGGCACAGAGAGAACCTTTTCAACATTTCTCTGATTTAAAGAATGTCTCCATTGAGAAGAAGGACTCTTTAATTGGGCAGATACCTGGGAGGTGGGAAAAAGAGTCTGATTCCTGACTCTGCCCCAGATGCTCCTCTTGAGCTTGGGTGCTCAAGAAGCAGAGCAGAAGCCCTGCACTTAGCTGAAGTAATCCTGCAGATAGGTATCTCAGGTAAACTAGCTATTTAGGTCTCCTCTATCACTCAGGCAGGTAGACAGGCGTCTCTGGAGTACAAGTCAATGTCTTTTAGGATTGTTGTCCAAGAAAAGAGGAATGAATCACGCTCTGGAGGTACCTGTCTTTCTTCAATGACTGTAGAGAGAGCCTAGATGACTAGTTCTGATTAGATTCCTGATTTTGGGTTTAGGTGAATGAAGGTGAGCTCAGTCCCACCATTAGCTTCTCTGCACCTCCATTAGTATGTTTGTGAAACAGGTTTGGAATTCTTCCATACAGAAATGTTCAGTAGAAGTGATGGAAAACATCAGATGGGGTAGTCATGAGGGCCACTTGGGCCTCTGACAGGGCTCTGGTGGCAGACATCTCTGGTGTTCAAAAAGGGGAGCAGCTTTTTAAGAAGTGAAAATGTCCCATGTGGGAAGAGCTTGTGAAGTGCAGTGACTGTGTCTAGAGGAGGAGTCTGTAGGTAATGTATCTCATGCACATGGAGAGGAATGTCTCAGCCTTTGCACACAGCATCTATATTGATGTCCAGCAGGACAGCTGCATTAGAAATAGAAAATATATGAAGTATCTTAACAAATGGCCTTTTGAGGAGGATAGAGACCATATTCTGGAAATGGAAGACAAGAGAAACAACCAATGGCTCAAAAATGTTCAGTCCATAGGGGAAAATTTAGAAAGGAGTCCCACATCTAGGAGGAGAGGCAAAAGAAATTCCAGTGAGAAATGTTCATCATTAGTAAATAAAGAGGAAGTGAAGTGCTACTCTGTGCAAGTGGTTAAGCATTGCAATTAGTTGCTATCCTTTGAAGAGCCATTGAGCCTTCTGGACAGCATGCCAGGCTTGCAGCTTCCCACTCCCAGATGAGTGCTCAGAACTTACACACTTTGAGGGCTGTATTCATAGCAGCAGATACCTTATAAATGGAGAAGGCATGATTCTGCGTTAGAAAGGACAGTGTCTCAAGGGATGCCTCTGTCACACACCTCATCACCCATGACAGGATATACTTGTCAAGAGACCCATTTCTCCTGTACGCTGCCACTGTAGTGGAGATCTTGTCTCATGGGATTTTACACTTGTCACGCAGGTCATAGGTCATATATTGTCACATATCTTGCAGGACATCCCTGGTACTGCTGTGAATCTTGTAATGAGTTCAGTCTAAGTTTGGTAGGAGTCACCTCTCCTTTCTTGTAATTGGGAGATGGAAGTTGCCCATGGAGAAAAGCTGAACAGGGCATAATTTGGAAACAGGTTTCCAGGTCTTTTGGTTCTTAGGCCATATACTCATCATGGAGAACAAATTATTGCCTCTCCCTGATGTGAGTCCATGTTTTCACTCCAAACTAAGGATCTTAGTTCTGGTATAGTGTTACAAAATTTAAAAAAAAGTATATATGTATCATCATGAATTTGTGCTTCTGCTGCAGGCTAAGACGTGGATATTGAAGGGTGGTTTAACAACTCACCTGGGTGCAGTTTTCACCAGGTTAGCAGGAGTCAGGTTTAAACCCTACAGCAGCAGTGCATATCTCACATTAGGCCCCAGCTCATGGTGCAAGACAAGGTCCAGGCTAGCTGCAGTAGTTGTGTAGCCACAGCCGTGGTAATTTTTGCCTGTATAGCTTCTAATCCATGGCTCCGTTTGGCTCCGTTTGTAAAGTTTTACAAGGTATTGGGCACTTTTGTTGCAACAGACTCCATGCCAGCAGGCAACTTGTTCATTTTATGTTCTGAACATAACATTGTCCACATGATCTTCACAGTTGGCTGCCACCAGCAGCTGTTTTTCTTTATTCACCAGCTGGCATACTGAACACACCCAGCTGTAATTCACTTTTTCATTCCCACTCGTGAATGCTGATACTGCTTTGGAAATTGAGTTTACATTTCGAGTGCTAATTTTTACTTGAATTTGCAGGAAGAGGGGAAAGAAATAACATTTATTGCAGGACTTGTCCTGTATAGAGCTACCTTTTGTAAAAGAATGACAGAAACAGTATGTATGACTTTTTTATAAGGGCTTCAAAGTCATCTGCAAACCTGTCACTCCTGGATGCGAGTTGATCAAAATCCTATAATAGGCGTTTAGTCAGAAAAGTTCTGCCAGTATGATTCTTACAGTATTTGACAAATTAAATCAACAGACATCACCTTTTCACATGCTCTTTCCTTCCTAATTACTTTCTTTTCCTTTTGCCTCCTTCTCTTGTCCCATTGCCCCTCCTTTTTATCATTAACATTTTTATCTGATCTAGCTGACTCATGATGCTTTGCAATGTCACCATTGCTCATACATTTGCTTTTCTGCTACAGTGATTTTATGTGCTCCCAACATAAGTTAAACTCATGCTCTTGGCATATCAGTGCCTACAGGAGTCTGAGAGAGCAGTGTTTTTAAAATGACGTTTCAAACCACCAAGTGACCTAGATACTTTGAGTTTAGGCAAAAGCTTTGGGTCAAAGATGAATGGTGCATATTGTAAAAATGGGTATTTAATTTAGAATCTCTGCAATGCAAAAGGTTTCTACTTGCCTGGTTGTGGGTTTCTGGCTTTGCTTTACCAGCATGCAAAGTTGACGTATGTGCACATTTTGTTTACAGTTGCCCGGTATCCATGCCACAGATGATGCTCAGATCCTGTGGCTTGGCAGACAGAAGTGGCATGTGGTTTTCCAGAGAAGGGGAACAAGACCTTATCCCTTTCCCAAAACTAGGCCCTAGGCAAAGAGTTGCCCAAACTTCATAGAGCAATAGGAAGGGGAACAACCAAAGCGGCAAAGGCAAAGCCATGTGAATTCTTGGTAAGTCAATCTTACGCGAGACTTCATGTTTATCTTTTTTAACTTCTTGCTACTTAACTGCATCCATGTTTGTTTGTTTGGGTTTTCTGTAAATTCTTTCCTGAATATTCATTAAAGACTGTTCTCACAACACAGCTTTTAGTTCTCCAATGGATAAATAAGCTCCAACAAAGAGGAAAATCAAGCTCCATACAAACTTCTGTGCCTCAAATATGAAATGGCCAAAGAAGTGACCTGTTGAGATATAGTGTAGTCAGGACTATGATGCTGTTTTTTAGGAAAGCACTAAAATTCCATTAAAAATACTGATTTGTCCTTTTTAATCTGAAAAGAGCACAGGAGACAAACAATAATACTAACTTCATGCCAACTAACTTCAGGGGATTTCTGAAGAAAGTTCTATTGTATATATGTGCCTGCCCAAAGGCCTGTCTCATAGCATGAGAGAGTTTAGATACCAGGAAATAAATTCATTTCCTCTTGTAATACCAGGAGGAATTACAAGAATTACAACAGGCACTATATGTTTTGGGACATTGTCTGTCTGTGTTAGAAAGATGCTGACTCAAAGAAGGACAACATTGTTTTCTTTCCTGTTTTTTTTAACATGACTCCCTCCAGATGGGTCAGGTTATTTCACATACAGCTTCTTTCTCAGAGGAACTTGTTTCTAATGAACTGAGGTGAACGGATTCTAGTAATTCTAGCCAATCCAGAACACAGGAAAGTGCCATATGATTTTCATTATGTGCCTTGTCTCATATTTGGCACCTTGGTGAACGAAGTTCAAACATGGAAGATGAAGTGAGCTGTAGCCTGCAGCTGCTAATTGAGTAGCCAGAGCAAGCAAAGCACACCTGTGAGATTTCCAGACATGGAGGCTTTGCAGGAAAAAATGGAAACTCCTGTTCACTGGTGTGTGGTCTTCGAGAGGATTCAGGCTCAAACCAGGGAGCAGGTGGAATTTTGCTGCAAGGTCATGAAACATGTAGAAATTAATTTCTGCAGCCTGATAAACAGCACTTAGACAAGTAACAGCTGCGACGTCCAAAAAATTGATGTATTATAATGTTTCACTTCCCCTGACTTTCATTCCCTATCATCACCCACCACTCCTGCAAGATCGCTTGTGAAAGTCTCAGATGTCGTAACTGAGGATAAAAAGAACAGATATTGTCTACATGCCATTAGCTGTTACCATGCCAACCAGTAGACTGTGCTTAACAGCAGTCAAGCTACAAATTTGATCTTAACCAATATACTGAATCCTCATACCTCCTTAAATCAAACTAGTGGTCTTCTATGATAGAGTGACTATATAATTGGACAAGCAAAGAGTTACAGGTGTCATTTATCTGGAATTCTGTAAATGTTTTGACATGGTCCCACCCAACATCCTTCTTTCTAAATTGGAGAGAGATGGATTTAATGGGTGAACTGTTAGATGGATAAAAACTTGGTTGGATGGTTGTATCCAAAGGATAATGGTCTACATCTTGGAGTCCTGATGGACATCAGTGACAATATGGAACGGTCAGTGTCCATATTGGGATCACTGTCATTTAACATCTTTATTAATGACATACACAATGGGATTTAGTGCACCCTCAGCAAATTTGCAGGTGACAGCATCTGGGTGGCCTGGTTAACACTCTTGAACAACTGGATGCCATCCAGAGGGATCTGGGCAAGCTCAAGACCTGGGTATGTGGCAATCTCAGGTGGTTTAACAAGACCAAGTGCAAGGTGCTACACCCGGGTCAGAGCAACCCTGGTATCAACACAGGCTGGGGATGAACAGATCAGAGCAGCCCTGTGAGAAGGACTTGTTGGTGCTGGTGGGTGAGAGGCTGGACAAGACTCAGCCATGTGCACTCACAGCCCAGAAAGCCAAATGTGTCCTGGGCTTCATCCAAAAGAGAGTGGCCAGCAGGATGAGGGAGGAGATTCTGCCCTCTGCTCTACTCTGGTGAGACCCCACTTGAAGTGCTGCATCAGCTCTGGGGTCCCAGCACAGGAAACACAAGGACCTGTTGGAGTGCATCCAGAGGAGGCCACCAAGATGATCAGAGGGATGGAGTACCTATCTTACAAGGAAAGGCTGAGAGAATTTGGATTGTACAGCCTGAAAAAGAGAAAGCTTAGGAGTGGTCTAATTGTGGCCTTCCAGTGCCTGAAGTGGCCTACAAGAAAGATGGAGAGGGACTTTTTACAAATGCATGTAGTGACAGGACAAGCTGGAATGGGTTAAAATTGAAAGAGAGTAGGTTTAGATTAGATGTTAGAAAGAAAGTCTTTACTGTGACTTTGGTGAGGGACTGGAACACATTGACCAGAAAAGTCATGGATGGCAGTCCTAAGGAGTGTTCAAGGACAGGTTGGATAGAGCTCTGAGCAGCCTGATCCAATGAAAGTTGTCCCTGTCAGTGTCAGAGGGGTTGGAACTTAATGGTCTTTACAAACCAAAGCCATTCTATGATTCTATGATTAAGCTAATCTGGACCTACGCCATTACATAGACACCCAGCTTTTGTTTCACCAAACTAGGCAAATGATGTAAAGCAGGACAGCCAGAGAGAGCCTGACAAGAGCAGGAATACCTTTCTCTGGAGTGAGCTTTCCTCCCAGGAATACTGCAGAACAGCACAAACTGGCAAAGAGACCAGGAGTTGTCAGGACAACTGATGGAGAAGTGACATGACTTCATGGAAATACTGAGGATACCGTCTACTTGGGCATTCTTACAAATTGCCAATGTTCTTTTTTCTCTTTAAACATGCATGGAGGAACATGAATAGATAAGCAAACACACAAGCTGACTAAATACAGAATAATCATGTTTACAGTTACCTGTTTCTTCAGACAAATAAGATTTTTTTCTGCTTGTGCAGCACTTGAAATGATCGAATAAGATCAGAACAGATTTCTGTGCCAAAACAGATACAATTTCATCACACATGATGATGCTTTTAATAGAATCATAGAATATGCTGAGTTGAAAGGGAACCATCAGGATCATAAAGCCCCTACTCCTTACCCTGTGCAGGACACCCCAAGAATTACACTATGGGCCTGCGAGCATTGTCCAAACACTTCTTGAACCTTATCAGGCTGGTGCTGTGACCACTTCCCCAGGGAGCCTCTTCCAGTGTTCAACCTCCCTTTGGGTGAAAAATATTTTCCTCATATTCAACCTAAACCTCCCCTGACTCAGTTGTATGCTGTTACCTCAAGTCCTCACTGGTCATGAGAGTGAAAAAATCGGGACCTGCCCTTCTGTTTTCCCTTCTGAGGATATTGAAGACCACGGTGAGGTCTGCCCTCAGTCTCCTCTTCTCCAGGCTGAACACACCAAGTGAGCTGCTCCTCATACCGCTTCCTCTCCAGACCCTTCACCATCCTTATGGCTTTCCTTTGGATGCTCTCTCTAATAGCTTAATGTCACGAGGTGAGGCTGCCCCAGTGCAGAGCAGAGTGAGATAATCCGCTCCCTTGCCCAGCTGGCCATGCTGTGCCTGATGCATCCCAGGACATGGGTGGCCTTCCTGGCTGCCAGAGCACTGCTGACTCATGCTCAACTTGCCATCAACCAGAACCCTCAGATTCCTTTCCATGGCACTGCTCTTCGGTCTCTTGTTCCCCAGTCCATACACACAACCAGGGTTGTCCCATCCCAGGTACAGAATCCAGCATTTGGCCTTGTTAAACTTCATAAAACTGGTGAATCCTGCTTCACTCCAGGGTGAAACAGTTCTTTAAATGGCACAACTGTACAAACAGAGGCAATGAGGGACTGGAATGGTCTCAGGTCTCAGGTCGTTTAGTCCTTGCCCCTAGCCCAACAGGCAGAAGCAATTACCCTTGCATTATTTCTGACAGTTGATTGTCTAACCCATTGTTGGGAAATTTTTGCAGATGGGACCCTATGACCTTCCTAGTCAACGCAGTGCCTTGCTTCTCTCTCTTTACAGGCAGAGAAAAAGAAGGCACCATTCTCAATCTAAACCTCTTTTCTTGCAGTTCCTTTCCTCCTTTCACTTGCTGTGCTCTTTCTGATGGATCTGGAGAATGGTTTATTAGGACCGCTAGGCAGTAATTTTTATAGAGTAGTTGGAGACAGTGTTGTCTATTGTTATCTTGTGCTACCTGCAATCTAAAGTGTTGTTACAGACTCTCCACCTGAGTCTGTAACACAATATTTATTCTTAGTGGTGACCCCCTTTCTTAATTTCATATGTTATGTCATAGGCGATTTACTGAATGCTACTCACAAAACGTATAGAGCAAGTGTGGTGGGAAATTTATAAAGCACCTACACCAGCAGAGGTTGCTACGCCAGCAGGTCTGTCCCTTGCCACCTACCTGTGTAGAGACTGACCTGAAATTTCCTTAAGAAACACCTAGCTGAGAGAAGAGTTGGCTTGGCAGTAGAGGATTCCTGAAAGACCAGTTCTTTGACTCAACAAGTCGGATAATAATTATATTGCTGCTCAGGCTAATAGTGTGTGCATATGTGAAGAATTCTGTTCATTATCAAAAGACACAATCACGACACTGATTATTACCTGGTTATTGTGAAATACACCATGAGACATATTATGGGAACTCTGGGGTGAATGGAGTCCATAAGACCTGACAAAAAACAGTAGATATATGCAGCACAAAGATTTTTTTTTAATTTATTAATAGAGATGTCTGCTCCTTAAGTGCAGCCAGAAGAGTGGGGATAAGCTCTCTTCAAACCCTAAAATAAAGACTGAGAAGGCCTATAAGTATCCTTGTTATCCCTTGTCTTGGAATCTGAGCCAGATTCCACAAAAGAAAAAGACACCCTTAAAAACGTAACCTGCTTATTAAATGCAACTGGGAAATAGAGATGGCATGTAAACAGCAATAAAGCAGAGCTGGGAAATGAGCTAAAAAAATCTACTCTAACTGGAAACATAAATCAAATGCAATATAACAAAAGTGCTCTGCAAGAATTTGTTTATGGCTGAAGGCTCCAGAGAGCCAAAGCCCTGTGGTTGACACAGGGATAGTCCACAGAAGTTTGTCAGTCTGTTTCAGTGCCTTGCTAGGAAACTGTCTCTGAGACTCATGTACTTGAATCATTCCATTTGAAGGGAAGGATAACAACACAAAAGTAGTTCAGCATTTATGAAGGAGGCATAGAGCACAGAAACAAACCCTAAAAAACTTGATTTCTTCCAAGGTTAATAAAATAAAATGCTGACATCAATATCCACAACAGAGCTAAAATGTAACAGAGCTTAGAGCAATTCATCCACCAGAAAAAAAAACAGTCTCAGCAGTTAAGTCATCTTCCCTCCCCACTCTTGAACCCCTAATCTCTATTCCTGTTTTTCCAGTGTCCTTGAAAATGTGATCATTTTCATGGTCTAAAGTTCTAACTATTTGGACCGTTTATAATCTTTTGTGATTTTGAGCTAGGCTGCATGAAACTTAACCATAACAGTAGAGAAAGACCTGAAAACCCAGCTCACCCAGCCCCAGGCCTTCTGCTGATCTCAGCTGTGGCACTGCTGCTATACAGCTATCCCATTTTGGCTAAGGTTCTCTGTAGATGTTGTGGAACTTGCCAAGACAGTTCAAACTCTCTAGAGGAAGAGTAAAAAGTCTATTTCTTTACTAAACCTGTCCCCTGTTCCCCATGCCCCCCCCTCCCCCAATCCCCAAAATAACCAATAAGCTAGAAGTCAGCAGCTGATGAGAAGTAAAAGACTCCTATGTTTCTAAGAAGAACACAGAGTTTGGGACAAGTGCCTGCATCAGCATTTTCCTACTGGAAATAACAACATAATCATTGCTGTTTATTTTTGCCACCTTCATGTATGAATGGACATTACGATTGCAGGGGGCTGTGGGAGGCAATCTCAAACAAAGAAGCAGTGGGAGAGGTGGAACCTCTAAAGAATCACCATTGATGGAGGAAAAAAAGCACACAGAAAAAGAACACTGAATACATTTTGAAGGTGGAAATATCTCAGTTTGCTTCCATGGCAACCATGTCTATGAAAACCCCAGATGAATAATAGATACAGAGAAGAAAGTGACAAGTTGCCTTACTGGTGGCTTCCAATCGTTGTCCTGATGTAAGAGGGCACAGATTTCTTAGGAAAATTGAAAGAAACCCAACAGAATAACTAATGGGTTTGTCCTGGCTGATCTAGATGTGATCATGGATCCATATCTGCATGGAGAGGCATGCTCAGGTGTACCCACAGCAGTGCTTTGCCAATCTTAATCAGTTTATTCAGTTGCAGTTGCGGCTGTTTTCTGCCCCTGTAGTGTTTTCCTGCAGTCAAAGCTGAGGTTGGGAATAAAAGGCAAAGCTTTTTAAGTCTCTGGATTGACTTGCATTTCTCTGTAAAAAACAATGTTCACAATAACAGAGGACAAAACCCAGCCCTTTGGACGAGAAGCTAAACCAACCGTTATTTCATTGAAAGCCCCTGGCAAAGTCTTTGTGTCTGTGACAGTGTCTTGTGAAGTTCACAATTTTCTTTCTGTTAATTATCTTATTTCAAATGAATTAATCTTGTATTTTCAGAGAGGAGAGTCAGACTGGACTCACTTCTTATGTAAATCTGCTTCTTCCCTACCCCCAAGTTCATGATGTGAAGAGAAAGCTTCCTACCCTGTTACGGCCTTTGGATTATTACCCATTATTTGCTTTTTTTCATATAGGCTGTGGTGAAGTTGCAATAAGCAGTCCAAGGACAATTGAGAGAGACTTCAGGGCCTTGGAAGGACTCATTAGGAAATCAAAAACACGAGAAATATTCTTTTCTTTCCTTACAATTGCAGGGAAAGATGAAGGAAGAAAGGAAGACCCAGCAGAATCAACACCTGACTCCAAGACTGGTGTCACTGGCAGAATTTGTTCTTTTTTGTCATGAGCTGGTCTACATAACACCAGGCCTGCTGGCAACATATAGGGTGCACTTTTCTCAAAAGGAGAAAAGGATCTTCGTGCAAGAGTTCAGGATGAGCACCAACCATAGCAAATTTAACTAAGACAAGTACTGGATTCTCCACTGGGGATGAGGTACCTGATTACGACTACAAATTGATGGAGGAGACACTGGAGAGCAGACCCTGCAGAAAGAGCTCTGGTGGTTTGCATTGATGGAAAGTTAAATATGGGTCAGCAGTGTGCCCTGGCAGCAAAAAGAGCCAGCTGTGTGCTGGGGGGCATCAGGCACAGCATCACTGTGAGAGGTGATTGTCACAGTGGCCTTACCTCAGGTCTTGTGTGCAGGTTTGGGTGCCTCTACACCAAAAGGACATCCAACTGTTACACTGCATCTGGAGGAAGCAGCCAAGATGGTGAAAGGTCTTGAGCAGAAGACCTAGGATGAGTGGCTGAGGTCACTGGGTTTGCTCAGCTTGGAGAAGGCTGAGGGGTGACTTCATGGCAACCCACAGCTTCCTGCAGGGGAAAGTGGAGGGGTGGTTGCTGATCCCCTCTCTCTGTGACTACTGACAAGGCATGAGGGGATGGAATGAAACTGCATCAGGAGAAGTGCACACTGGGCGTTTGTCATGGTTTGAACCCTGGCTGAAGACCAAAGCCACCACGAAAGCTGCTTCCCCCTCCTTTTGCTCATTTGGCTGGACAGAGCAGAAGGAATTTCTTAATGATATATTCTAAGAAGATAAGTGCTATTCTGAGAGAAAAACATTCTAAACAGGCAAAACCAGGCTCAAACTTAAAAGTTATAAGGTGAATTTGCTACAAACTTAGGAGGAGTATATAAAAAAAGGCAACATANATTTCCAAGGTGTTTTCCTTCTTATTATTAAATATTATTAAATACTGAAATTATTTGGGAGAGGAGGCAGTCCATTTCAGCAAACACTGTGGCATCTTGCAACATGAATTTTTTCTTTCCTGGCAAGCAGCCTACCCGGGCACCACTGCCTTCATTCTCCAACAATAAGGTGCAGTCCTTCAAGGCCGGGCTGGTCTAAAACTCAGGATGGAGGGGAAACAAGGCCTTTTTATCAAAAATTACTCCCTCAGCTCTGGGAGCAAAAACCTCATTACTCATGTCGGCCCCCCTACCAGACCATAGTCCCTCCTCTAGGATCCCACCCCTCCTGCTCCAGCATGGTCTCCTTCCCCACGGCTGGGGATGGACCTCCGCTCCTTCGTGGACCCTCAGGGTGCAGGGAAACACTTACTCCTTACCAAAGGCTGCGAAGATGTCTCTTAGCCTTGATGTTTGAAGCACCTCCTCTCCCTCCTTCTCCTTCTCGGCTGACCTTGATGGTGTCCATATTCGCTGTTTCTGCTACATGTTGTACTCTTCCTTCTTTGTTTAGCTACATCTACTGCACGTGTGTGTACTAACAGTGGTTCAATCTTAAATATGTTGTCACAGAGGCGTTACCTCCCTCTTTAATTGGCCCAGCTGTGGCTAGGAGCACATGCATCTTCAGAGCTGTCAGAGATTGGATCTGATGGACATCTGTGGAAGCTTTGAGCAGCTTTTCACAGGAGCCATCTTTCTGGCCCCTATCATGCCCAAAAAAACAGACCCTGTCAAACCACCACAGCAGTACAAAAAGATTCTTCACTGGACCAGACTTCCTGGGGAATGTTACAGCTCCAAGCCTGTCAGAGATCAAGGAGCATCTGTATGACACTTTTGGTCATATGGTTAAGTTTTAGGTAGTCCTGTGAGAGGTGGGGAGTTGGACTCAAGGATCCTTATGGGGAAGTTGGCTCAACAGCTGCCTTGAGACTGCCTAGAGGACACAGAGGAAAAATGGCAGGTGGTGTTCGACTTGCTGCAAACCTAGTTTTGCTCAGGTGGGACTTGGCCAGAGCTGGACTCAAGATGCTGAGCCTTGTCCTTTAGTGGTCAGGCCAGCCAGTGGGGATGCTATGACCATGAACACAGAGAAGAAATGTAGAGATCGTGGACCTGCTGTGTGACTTCAGATTAATTTGTATCAATTTATTAAAAAGCACAAAAGAATAAAATTGATGGAAACAAAAACTGATCCTAAAAATTCCATATATAAATTAAGCACCTGGAACTCTTACAGCTTCAGCTCACATAAATTGGTTAAAAGCTGTTCTGAATGTGCAGAACTTCTACCACTCAGTTTAATACAACTCTAGATCTTTTACCCCTGTTCAAAATTCCATGTCTCAAAAACCTCTCCAAGATGGTTTCCATTCTTCCAGAGCAACAGATTCTTGGAAACTTCATCACTTGCCACCAACTGACCAACACACCCTTATATCTTCTTCTCTTCTTCCCAGGTTTTGGAGTTTCAAAGCTACAGTTTATGAAAAAGGATTAAAAATAATTATTTCCTATTCGATGTCAATTTGTGGTTTGCCATCCTAACTACGTTTAAATAGCATGACTTGTACATCAGGAAAAAAATCTCTGTGATTCGTTGTCTTCTTATAATTAGACCCTTCTGCATTTTTGTTTTTTTCTTCTCTACTCATTGTGATATACTTAAAATGCAGAATAGACTTCTTCCTCATCAACTTAACAATGTTTTCAAACACATGATTGTGGCTTTTTTTTATAGTACTAAATTAGTTCCTTTCTATACTTTTGGGAAAAAAAAGGAAAAAACCACCAAAGCAAAGCAAAACAAAGATCTCTGGAAATTTAAAATAATTTGTAACAAGTATTGAATAATCTTGCAACTATTCTGTGAACAAGCCAGCAAAAGAGCTGTTCTGAATCAGTCTACTGATCAGTTCTACTTAGTCCCCTCCTTTGTTTCTAATAGTACTGAATGCTTATAAAAGTATAAAGTATGGAGTACATGTCCCTAGTATCCCAGACCTCCTGAGATAAAGATTGCATGGGTTTTGCTTGATGTTTCCTTTGCCTAATACCTTTTCACTCTGTTTATGCTTTTTGACAGATTATCCTCTGGCAACGCATTTCAGGGTTTGACTTTGAGCTGGCTGTAAGGGGATTTGCTCTGGGGTTTTTGTTCTTCCTGTGTGCCACTGAGTATTTGTGCTATGAGCCACAATGAATTAAGAGATCACTATTCTTCTGTGGTATTTCAGAGGCCTCTTCTACATCACCTCTGTGCTGCATTTTTTCCAGGTTGGAAATCCCTTAATTTCAACTCTCTTTGTGTGCAAACCACTCCTCACATCTCATCACCTCAGCTCCCTTCCGCTGTGCTGACTCCAAGGTGCAAATGACATCCCCACCCCCCACACACTCCAACTGGTGTTGCAGCATCCCCTGCTGCAGCTGCAATAGCCCCCTGGCTGCAAACATGCTGGCAGTGAGGCCGAGCCAAGCAGTGTGCCAGCAGAGCAGCCTGCACCTTTGTGCCCAGCCCGCCCCACTCCAAACAAAGCTCCTTTTCAGCAGGACCTGGGGGGCTTCCTGCACGTATCGCTCTAAGCAGGAGGGACAGCTGTTGGAAAGGGCCATTGCTGAAGCATATGCTCTTTTGATGTCCTTCCATGCTTTGTGGGTCCAAGGCATAGCAGCACCACATCTGTGCTGCAGAAGTCCAGCACCTCTGTGACATGTCGTGGTACCCATAGCTGTCGGGAGCTGCAGGCACCAGAGCAGGATGGGGTCAGCAGGACCCCTCCAGGTCAATACGTGTTTCACTCCTGCCCAAATGCATGCTTCTAGTTCCTGCACACCCAGGGACTCTTGAATATGCAGGGTTCTTCCACAGTACAGCCCCTCTGATGTTCTGGAAGTCCTCCAGACCAAGAGAGATAAACAGGAACTCTGTTTGCTCCCCACAGCAACCTGGCCGGTCCCTTAGAAGTGACAGACAAAAGCAAGGTGCTGGCATCATTTCAGAGGAGGAAAAGCACATTTCTGTACTACTTGATGCAGGTACCTAGGAAAGGAATTGGTGCCTCTCAATAGCGAGGAAATTGCTTCTGGGCACATCTCTACTTCTTTGGCTTCAGCCCAAGCATTGTCCCTGGCCAGAGGCAGAGAGGTTGGACATGGAACAGCATTTCTGGTGCTCAGGGGTTTCTCTGTGTAGCCTCCAAATCCTGCAATACTCTTTGTTGCCTGACCACAGAGTAGTTGTTTACTGTTCTATGTCTATTTTTATAGTAGACAAGGACTGAAAGACCTGCCACCACACAAACAAGTTCCAAGACTGGCCAGGTGCTCCTGACCAGGTGGCATCAGCATCCAGTTCTGTGCTATGCTGTAGTATTGCCTCAACCCCAGCAAGCTATGGCCAAAACTCGGCTAGGGGGCAGCGGAAATACCCCTTTGAGTTTCTGCACCTTTATAAGGTGAGATTTTAAAAGCTGTCTTCATCCTGCATACAGTATGGGCTAGGTCAGTCTGCACAGAGTTTTCCTTTCTCCATTTTTCATGACCTGTCATGTTTACAACAGACTGGAGAAAATAAATTGAGCTTTCAGAAATGAATATTCTGAAATGTGTTTTAAAGAAGAAACAATGTATGTCAGCCTTATGTGTGTGCTATTTTCAAATTATTCACTGAAGTCCAAGCTACAAAATCACTGAGATATGCAAGCACCACAGATGTGTCTCCCATCCGGCTCTGACAGCATCAACGTGCAAGCAGCTGTAGTCACCTAATGAAAAACAGTGTTTCAGCCAGTGTTGCTGAAAAATGCCAAAAAAAAAAAAAAAGAGATGTAGTCTAAGAAAAGAAAAGGAAAAAGACCCTTGTACATTTATTAATAATGAGATTACTTGCCAGCTTCTTTTTTTAACTTTCAGTATGAGGTGGTAGCCATACATTTTAAAGTTTTTTGCAGGAAAATATATTCAGCAAAGAACCATCTAAAAAATAAGATATTAAAAGCCATTGATAACTGACCATCAGGATCCATATTCTAACTAAAACAGTACTTTCATTATTATTCATAAGTTTTCACATGAGAATTGAGCTGATATGAACACATTAACAGGCCAAGTGGCCTGACACTGAGAGAGAGAGAGAAGCGAGAGAGACTCTACTGAACAGCCAGGAAGTGTCCTTTGTAGTTCTAAACACAAACACATTTATGAGCTGAAAGTGTGTTTCAGATTGTATTACAAAGCGGGATTCCATATGGCAGCTGAGGTCCAGAGCTGGGATGACTTAGGAAGTCAAGATGAAAAGATCAGCACAGTTTACTGAACAGGACTGATGGTTCCTGCGTCGCCCTCAGCTTCATGGTTTGAACAGACAGGCTTACGAACTGGCAGAGCTTGAGACACCTTTTGCAGTAGCTGAAAATCATGACCACATTTTTCAAAGATTTACTTTCTAGTAAAAAAGTATATACAGCAGTCCAGCGCGTATTAAGGTGTTTTTTATGTGGGATTTTATACAGGGAATAGACAATAGGACATCTGATTGTTTACAGCTGTAAAATGTCTCTATAGAACTCTGGTAATAAAAAAGGCCAGAAAAAATGCATGAAACAAATATTTTGTAAGACTTGTGAGTTTTGAAGCAACTTTTTGAACAGGTTTTTTTTAGGTGATAAAGAAAGCAGTAAACGTATTTGTTTCACATATATGAAAAATAGGTAAACACAGCACTGCCCAAACTGGAAATTACTTGTATTTAGTCCTGACTATATTTCTACTTGGACAGTTGTTTTCCTGCCTTTGCTTGCTGAAGCAAAAGCTGATTTCTGTGCAAACCGCCTCCAGTAATGGCACCTAGAGAAAGTTGTGCATCACTCTAAAATCCTCTGTGGTGGGCTCTGTGGTGGGCTCTTCAGCCCTAGAAAAGTCAGCTGTGTGGCTTGAGTGGAGAGTCCCACCTGACCTGGGGGAAGGAGAGCTCTTCTTGGAGCTGCCCACCTCTGCCCACAGCAGCATACCATCCTCTGCTGCCCAACAGATACTGGTCACTGCCGGAGTTCAGGCTGGGGCCTTGGCCCCTGGCCATGGTAGAGCTGGCTCTCTGGGAGTTCTTGTAACAGACACTTGAGATAAGCCACAGCAAAAAAAACTTCAGAGTTTCTTCGGTCTTGAGATGTTTATTAAAACCTTATCTACAAAACAGCTACAGAGAAACAACTCTCCTGATGTTAAGGGTAAAAATGGCCCTGAGCACACCTTGTCCAGATTATTTATACCTCAAATGGTCCAATTAGGGAGGTGTTGTGTAGGATATTTTCAATAAAAAACCCAATAATCAGTTTTTCTTACCCCACATTGCGGAATTTTCGAACCCATGGCAGAAAACACAAAATTTTTTGAGAAGAATGGGGAAGTAGCCAAGGCAAAAAAGGAAGTCAAAGAACAACATCTAAACCTTCCATTTTGGACACTAGTATTATAATATATCATAAACCAAAATTTTTACACTTCTACCTAATTAACCTAGAGACATAACCTTAACTATACAGCAGTGTTTGCAGGGTCATCATTTAACCGGGGAAGTCTTTTCCAGGATCTAAGATCAAATGAGGTGTATCTTTGGGGATCATAACTTGTTAAAGCAGAAACAGTGAAATTCTCAGAATTCAGGATTCCAACATCTTCCCCTCCTGTTTGACTCATGAACACTGCTTTAACTGCTCTGTTAAACCACTGTCGGATACACTGAAGAATATAGAGTATGAACACCATGCTAATTATGATAACGATCAAAACATACAGGCCCCATTTCAAAAGCTGTCTCCACAATGGAGCAAGGCTCAGCCAGTCAAACATATTGTCTAACCATGACCCTCTCTCAACTTTAATCTTGGTGACATTTTGTTCTATTTGTTGAATGCTCTTGTGTATTGATACCAAATGGTCAGAAAGATTCATGCAACAGATCCCTTCAAAGTCTTTGCACCCATGACCGTGCACCAACAAAATATCATCTATTGCTACTCTCTTCTGCAGCACTGCATGTCTTTTGCTTTGAACATCTGCTAACATATTGCTCAAATCAAGAGAGACAGCACGAAAGTTCTTACTGAGCCAACAGCCTAGTTGGTCCTATTGTTTTAAGGCTACTCCTGAGGCAATTTGAGGTGTAAATAAAGCTGCAGCAAAGCTTCGTCCAAAACCCCAAGCCTTAAAATTGTCATCACAATTAGGTGTATATTGATCAACAAATCTTTTTTCTCTATGCTTATGTTCTTTTGTCATTTCTATGGTAGATGTTAGTAAAGTAAGCCTCCCAGTGCTACATGGTCCGCCTTTGGGATTGGATGGAATGGCAGGGCAAACTCTATCTCCACAAATGAAAAAGTCTCCCTGTGGCAATTGTAAAGGAGCATGGTTGGATGCTGTGTTCAAGACTGAGGTGAAATTGCACCAAGACGTAGTATTTTTGTACAATGCATGATTTGGATTTTTTGTACAATGCAAGATTTGGAGTAACATCTGTGATTTTGTTTTGATCCTGTTTTGTCTTGGGAGAATCAAATAGTGTGGAAAAATGCACTTTTACTGAACCAAGCATTTCCAATTCAAAGGGTGTCTTGGGGAGAAATTTAGTCCAGACACTCCATTCCTTTGCAGGGTTCATAAGGAATCGTGAAAGATCTGAAAAGACATTTTTTGGTAGTGGACGATTGTCTACTGGTAAACCAACCAAGCAAGCTGAGAATGGTTTTTCTGGACTTGAATAAGTCATGCAAATGGTATCTAGGCCTGAAGCATTGTCTGGGGTAACCCAGACATTGATCTTTGGTTGACTCACAGGCGGGAGTGCGTTACTTAAGGCAAATAATGAGATAAAAAGGCACAAACATGATACCTGATTTAGTTTCATGTTTTCTTTGGTTTCTTTTTGACAAGCCAATTGTAAGGCACAAAATTTGTTTCTTTTTGCGTTCAATTTTGCACATTTGGACCTTTTTGGATTTTCTGTGAGGTTTTTCTCCAATTATTGCAGAAACTGAATCATAACACAATCCATACCACGCACTCATCAACAAGGTTTTACAATACCAACAATTCCCACACTATTATGCTGACACAAAACCCAAAGTTCACAGTCTCTGCATGTAATATAAAAAGATGTTCTTTATCAGCGGTGGTCTCTGCAGTTCAGGTCTGCTTACTCCTGGAAGCGTCTGTGTGTTGCTGCAGTTTGTAGGGCTTCACATTTTTTGAAGGAATCTACTTTGGACCAACACTTGTAGAGACACAAGCATACAATTTGCCCCAGGTTATTACTGGGAACGGGCCTTCAATTTTCCCTGTTCCTGGATTTCTAATCAAAACAAAAGGATGTTCCTTTAACTTTGCTTGTGAGGTGTTGGAAAAATGCCTGATTATTGGTGGATTTGGTTCTGCGAAAGAGCTGTTTAAAAAATTTAAAACATACAGCGCTTTGTTCAGGTGCATTTGAAGGTGGCCTCTGACTCCCCCCTTTTTTGTTTGTCCAAAAGGGATTTCAAACTGTGGTGTGTCCTTTCAATGATTGCTTGCCCTGTAGAAGAGTGAGGAATACCAAAGGAGTGGCGTACATCCCAATCCCTGAAGAACTTCTCCATTTCCTTTGCTATGTAAGCTGGACCATTGTCTGTTTTTATTTCTTGGAGTACACCTAATGCTGTAAACACTTGCAGAAAATGCTGACATGCATGTTTTGCTGCTTCTCCTGTGTGTAAGGAGGCAAAAACTGCACCCAAAAAGGTGTCTACTGACACATGGATGTTTTTTAGTTTTCCAAAATATGGATACTTTGTGATATCAGCTTGCCACAATTGTAGGCTTTGCAATCCTCTCGGATTGACCGCTCCTATTGATACAGGATGTTGCACAAGTTGACAGTCAGGACAAGCACTTATGATCGCTTTTACTTGATCTTTGCTGATTCGAAATGTTCACCTAAGTGGCTGTGCATTTTGATGAAAAAATGCATGACTCAACTTTGCCTGTTCAAAGATGTTCAGCAAGGTGTTTGTAACAGGCATTGTCAGCTTATCTGCTTCTGCATGTCCTTCTACCAAGAATCCTGGGAGTGAAGAGTGTGCTCTGATGTGTGAGATAAAGTATTTGTTCTTTCTGTTTTGTAGAACTTGTTGCATGCATGTGAGATAACGATACAGATTATCATTATCAATATTTTTCAAGAGTGATCCTTCTATTCTTTTGACTACATTAGCTACATAAGGTGAATCTGTTATTAGATTGAGGGGTTCCTGAAATAATTGAAATGCCCCAACCACAGCTGCCAATTCAACAATTTGAGGAGAGCCTTCTACCATCTTAATATGACTCCCACGTTTTTGTTGTTGGGTCTTGCCACGTTACCACTGATTTGTGTGTTTTTCCTGAACCGTCTGTGAATAATGTTGTTGCCTCTAGAGGCACTTCACTTAACATAGGTTTTTTCCTGAAACTCAATTTTGTTTGTAATAATTTGTGTTTTGGAAAATGAATTGAACAAACACCTGAGTATTCTAATAATGCAATTTGCAATTCTTCTGATTTTTGCAATGCCCAATCGAAATATTCTTTTTTCAATGGCAGATAGATTGTTGTAAAATCTTTCCCTACCATTGACAGCAGTCTAGATCTGGCTCTGATTATGATTTGAGCTATCACTTCCAGTGTTGTAAAAATTGTCTTCGAAGATCGGTAGGGCAAGAAAATCCATTTGATAATCAGCAAAGGATCTTTATGTGATGCTTGCCATTGAAAAATGAGACCATACAATTGCAGTTTCTCCCCCAACACTGCAAGATGAAATGGTTGTGACATCACACAGCGATGTGCTTGTCTCTGTTGAAATGCTTCAGAGACTCTCTTGAGGGCTTTTTGAGCCTCAGGTGTGAGAGTTCTGGGGGATCTGATGTTACAGTCTCCTCTCAGTAGATCAAAAAGTGGTGCAAGTTCATCGTTGGTGATTCCTAAGACTGGCCTAACCCAACTGATCTCTCCTAAGAGCTGCTGTAGATCTTGCAGATTGTTGACGCAGGTTCTGATTTGTATCTTCTGTGGTTTGATTGTTTGCTCTGTGTTTCTCCATCCTAGATATTTCCATGGAGACACTTCCTAGATTTTCAATATAGAGATTTCCAGTCCTGCTTTCTGAACTTTTGCAATTACACTGTCACATACTTTGTGCATTTCTTTGAGTGTTGGTTCTGTAATGAGAAAATCGTCCACATAGTGCATGATTATGGCTTTAGGGTGTTCTTGCCTCGCTGGTGACAAGGCTTGAACACATATCACTGGCAGATGGTTGGCAAATTTTTGAGCCCTTGAGGAAGGACAACTCAATGATACCTCTGCAACTGTTCTTGTCTGTTGATGCTTGGGACAGAAAATGCAAATCTAGGAGCGTCCTTTGGATGAAGTGGGATATTGAAAAAGCAGTCCTTCAGATCTATAACCACAAGTGGCCATTCTCTTGGAATCATTGAGAGAGAAGGAAGTCCCAGCTGTAGTGGTCCTATTTCTTCAATGACCTCATTGATCTTTCTGAGGTTATGGAGAAGTCTCCACAAATTGGAAGCTTTCTTGTGGATAACAAGCACAGGAGAATTCCAGGGACTACTTGTTGGTTTAATGTGGCCTTTCTGCAATTATTCTTCAACTAAATTTTTGAGGGCACTCAATTTTGTTTCTTCCATGGGCCACTGGTCCACCCAGACTGGCTTGTCTGTCTTCCAGGTCAGTTTTAAGGTGGTGAGTGCCTCAGTGGCCCCTGTTAAAATCCACTTCTATCTTGGTCCCCCATTGTGACAAGATGTCTGTTCCCCATACTGTGATGGGTTTCTGCACAACAAATGGATGAATGATGGCTGTTTTTCCAACTGGCCCTGTGATGATGAGCGGATTTCTGCTCTGCAGACATACTGTACTTCCTCCGATAGCTGTGAGAGAGTTCAGGGATGTAACTAAGTCCCACTCTCTGGGCCAAAAATCCTGAGAGATGACTGTGACATCTGCACCAGTGTCCAACACGCCTGTTATCACTGTTGTCTTGTTGTACGTCACATTGCAAGTTATCAGTGGTCGGTTGCGGCTTATTTGTTTTATCCAGAAAACGTCAGTTTCCATGTCTCTACTTTCAGGTGGTGTCTGTTGATTCACTACTAGCATGACTTGTGAATGACAAGGTACCTACTTTATTTTGGAGTATTGAGTGGAAAAAAACATGGTGCTTCTAGTTCTGGTCATTCTTGTAATTTTCTCTTTTTGTGGTCATTTGGAATAAATTAATTTATTTCGAACTTGAGGAATAAAATAAAAGCCATCACTGTTTTCCCAAAGAAACCATGATCTCTCCCTCTTTTTCTCACAGTAGTTTGTATGCACAAAAGATCCTCCCCAGGTTTCTCCGTGAGGTTTAGAGACAGTCTTTTTCCATATCAAGGGCGGAAGACAGGATCTAAAACTGATCCGTCTTTACAAACATGTCTGAGTGTAGCCAAGAAGAGATGTCAGACTACCAAGCAAAACAGCAAACAAAGGTGGGCCTGTGGAAGGTGTGTTTGACAGCAGGGTTATTCACCACTGCCCTCAGATCACTAGCGAACCATGGCAAGGATCGGTCTGAACTTGAGTGAGGTCTTTGGGTAGTTCCACAGCACAACTATAGGCTGCACTACCTTCTCTATGCAGCATTCAGGATAGAGACAGCTTTCTGGAAGACAGCTATCCTGACCCCTCAGGCTTTTTGCCGAGCCCAGTACAGCATGCCCTCCCCGCCCCTGGGCCAGGCTGTCCAACCCGAGGCACGCCAAGCTGTGCTGGAAGCAGCATCTGGGCTGGTCCCCTGGTGTGGGGAGCCGCTGTGGTCCTGGACGGATGTGCTCTCCCTGCCCCACAACACCCTCAGAAGCACACCCTGCCCGCTACACTGGTGCCCCATTCCCGCATGGACTTGTCTTTCTCTGCGCCACATGCGAACTGGGAACCGGGACATGCTGACTGAGCTCCGCGGGTGGTGGCATCAGCTCAGCAGGCAGACTTTGAGGGAGCAGCAGCAAATGCTTCAGAAAGCAAGGGAAAGTCATGTACAGATCAGTGGAGCACACAAAGAAACAAAGGAGCACAGACATTAGAACTGATGCCCATTCAGCAAGCCATGGCATGAATGCAGAGAGGGAGGGAGAGGGCAACTCCAAGGACCTGTAGGATGCCTGAACCAAAGAACAGTGGATCAAAAGGAGCTCTGGGAAAGCCACCAGCCCATCTGGAACAGTGTAAAAACCTCAGGGAGTAAAGAGTGAGCTCCTGGTGAACTTGTTTAAGATTTGACTGTAGTATGTTAAAAAAAAATGTGTCCCTTGGTAAAGGAAGGAGGTGGCTGACTGGCAGTCCACAACCCAACAGAGCCACTGTGTCTGTCCTGTCATGTGTGAATCCATGGTACTCACCAGAAGATCCCTCTGACAAGATTATTCTATCAGCGTGGATGTGAGGTGATGAGTGCCTGCTTTCCTGCTTCACCATGGGTAGTCTAGGTGGGGATGGTAATAGCCTGAGCTTTAGGGAAGTTTTAAAATATCTATACTTTTACAGTTGCCTGTTGTCCTTGACTTTTTAACCTTAAAACTAAGCTTTAAGATTCAGTAGAATCTTAACATGTCTCTGTGTGTTCATAATGTTTCTGATGCCAAAACACAAAAAAATTATTAATAGACTGTCACTGAAGAGTTCAAAACTGAGTCTGTCAGGAAGAAAGGAAAATGTACTTTCTTCGTCTCATTTTCACAGTTGTTGTTTAACTTCATATTACTCTTGGCATTTTAGATGGGGATCAAGATATCCAAAACCCATTCTTTCTTTTTTATTCAGTTCCGCAAGTTATATGTGCACGACATCATCCTCAGCTTTGAGTTCTCTTTCCAACAAGCCTGATTAGGGCATTTCCTTGTGAACTTTCTTTGATACTGCTCAGCCTGAACACAGCTGTGGATGTGCAAACTCATAGAAACATGGGGCTGGTGAGAGAGAATGGCAGAAGGAAGTCCTCAGTCCACAGAGGATTGAGCTGCACTTAACACCTTCTGCAAGCCTTTTCCTCCTCTCTTGCTTTGGTGTTTACATGAACAAGAAGGGGAGGAAAAACTCAAGGGAAGGCAGCAACAACATGGAAGAAGACTTTACAGCAGCAGAGCTTTTGGCAGAATTAGGAAGCTCAGCCACACATCTGAAGTCTTCATCATGCCAAAAGTTATCTTCCTACCTACAACTCTGTGTGTGCCTCCATGAGTGTATAAAGTCTGGAAATAACAGAGGGTGTTGACATCTTTTCCAGTTTTCCATTTAGACCAGCCCACTGAATGCTTCCCATTTCCTTTCCAGCTCTGCATTTCTGCCTGAGGCTGGGGGACACAGTCTCAGCTTTGGGGAAGGGAGATAGAGGTAGGGGAACATGGTCTCACATTTGCCATTGTCCCTTCATATGCATAGGTGAAAAAGGGTATCATTTCAATGTGCTGCTGTTTTCACAACTTTTTGTATATCCCTTCTCCTGTCTTGTTTCCTGGCTGAAACAGGGCCAAACCTTCAGCTAAAGGGGATTCATAGAGCTTTGACACTGACAGAGCTACCAAAATGCCTCTTTGTATCTCTAGGCTCTTAACTACCATCTTCTTCCGCATATCCCCAGATATGCAGATTCACAGTGCATGGGAAAGTGCCACTGGGAAACCTGGCCATGCTGTGGTGGTTTTTGTTTAACTGCAGCTTGACCTGGAGCCTATAATTTTACAGTGTTTTACTATAACAACAGTGTAATGATGTGTTGGCAAAGAAACAATAGAGAAAAGACAGAATGAGGAGGAGTGAGAGGCCCATGTGCTGGGGCTGTGGTGTTTGAGCGGACAAAGGCATGGACAATGTTTGGTCCCCTTCATCTGCTGTGAGTGCCTGCTCTTTCTCAGCACAGCAGTAAAGCAATTGCTGGGACCTGGCGGTGTTCAAAGCTCACAGTGGTGGTGCAAGAGATGTGTCTGCATCCTCAGGGAGCACTGATGCCATGCTGAACCCCCATCCTGGGGCTGGAGGGTGGCTGGACAGCCAGAGTGGGCACAAGGGGTTTGGTGCTGGAGGCTGATGGGCTCTGGTACATTCCAGGAGGTGCCTTTTAAATGCTAATGTCTGAGAAATTTGCAGTCAGTGGATGTCCTTTCTAGGTTTTACCCCAAGGGATTTCTCCTCAAATCAAGATTTGGGGCTGCTAATTCATCTTCACATGTCTAAGATTCAACAAGATGAATTCTCCTGTAAGATTCAATGACATTAATTCATTGTTTGCACTCTGTGAATCAGATAGAATCTGAAAAACTACATTTTTACTATTTTTTACAAGGGCAGAAATAGCTTCTAGTTTATTTATTTTACTTAGTTTTATATTATTTAATATTATTTATTTTATTTGTTGCTTTTTTATAGTGTTACTCAGTATTGAATATAGGAAGGACCTTGGCTGGCTTTCCATTTTTATTTCCATTTTCCTTTTAGCAGACAGACAGGGCTCAGCAGGAAGCTGTGACCAGTGTAATCACTGTTGTAGATGAAAGGGTGTCCCCAAAAAGGGATTAAAGGGAAAATTCCTGTCATGGCAACCATTAGTACAGGAAGTCTGGACAGCTGAGATGGCAGAGTATTTTGAAACCAGATTAGGAAAGAGGTGTACCTTTTGACATTGATGTCCATATGTGGGTGTTGATTAGGGGGAGGAAGGGCTAGCTGGAGCAAGATGGCCACAAAGAGTCCTCACAAAGAGGTTCTTCTGGTTTCATCTGGTGCGTGAGGACATCTCTTGTCACAAGGTTGGGTTCAGTTTAGCAATTAAAAGTTCAGTTAAACCATTCCAAGAATGTCTTTCCTAACACAATGTTTCCCAGCATCTTTCTGGACATCCAGAAACTCTCTCATCCACTTTACATTCCCTATCCCCATTAAAGAAATAGAAAACCCAGAAGATGACACAGTTCAAACCTAACCTTCCCTGACAAACCATAGGTGTCTTTCTGTCTGAAAAACTGTCCATTATGGTTTGCATTAAGTCTATACATTAATCCACTTAGATCTTTGTTCAGAACTTGTCAATATTTGACGGTATTCTCCCAGTTTGCTCTTTTCTTCAAGACTATTAAATTGAAATTTTTCTTATCACAGACACCTTAAACCCTGATCTTACAGAAAAGAAGGGACATAGACATAAGCAGATGCCATAACCCGAATTCATAACCAGTAGGTAAGTATTCTCTGTAGAAATTATGTCCTTCTCATTATCCTGAAAAGTAGCACAAAATGCACACCGCCCACATATTTGAAAAAGACAGGCATCCGAATCTCTGTCCAAAGCCAGGTCAAAGGTGAATCTCACAAATCTAAATCCAAAGCCGGATTTGCACAGCTCTAAATTTAATTCACTACACCAGAAAATACTCTCAAGGGCTCAGACATCTTGAATGCACTGCTGTAGATTTGAACTCCAGGGCACCAGGCTGCTTTTCCCACACAGCTCTTCAGCAGCAGCAACAGTAAATTTTGACTCTGTGACGAAGTTGTGCATCTTTGTCATTTGCTGAACTATCTGGTTACTCTTTTTGAGGGAGAGACTTTGCGATGATGGTGTTTGGAGTAAAGGGGTTTATCTGGCTATGTAACAATCTATAAAGGTGTTATAAAAGTGGTGGAGAGAGCTCAGTAAAAGTCATCTGAGTCAGGGATCTGTAGGAGTTGCCCTTTCCTGATGGCCCTATTCCTCTGCTCAAAGGCAGACAAAGGCACTGGGACCCCACCTAGGATGACTGCAGCTGCAGGCCAAAGTGTGTTGCGGAGAGGAGGGTCCTAGAAAGCATTTTTGGCGTGGGAAAATGATCATGTATGAAAACCCTGGACTGCTCAACAAACAGTAAGTCCAGAGCTCAGACATTGGGGCATATTGCTACAGAGATCAGTTGCAAAGGAATTACAGTCTCCTGGGATAGATGAAGCATTACTTAATTTTTTCCATCAAATTCTGTATTCAGTATGAATGATGAAAATCTTCTTAGACATGACAATTTCGGTTTGGTACTCCATCTGGACAAGAGGTCAAAATAAAAAAAACTTCTTGATGGATTTGGAAGTTCCAAAACAACAATATATTTTATTCAAACTCTTCAGCTAAATAAAATGGTTCAGAGTATCTGAGAAAAAACATGCCTGCTTCCTTTATAAATTTCTTTCAATCTGTGACCTGAACTGAATGAGCCTTGACTCCTTCACAGAATTATGCATGGTCCTTCCTGAAGTCTGACAGCTGTCTTAGCACAAGCCTGGCCATAGCAGAAAGGCAGTGCAAGGTGCACTTTGGACCTTGACCCAACCTTACTCCTCAGCTGTTCTCAGAAAGGGGGAAAGCCATCTCAAGACTACCCTTCCCTCACACCAGCTCTAGCAGCTGCAGGACAAAAGAGATGCAGCTTTGGCTTTGGCCTTTGTTAGCATTCCTGCAATGATGGTTGCTCAGGAAATTTGATTTATATATCATTGTTATTATTATACATAGTAATAATTGGTGCTCAGGAAAATGTACTTCATGACAGCCCTAGAAGTCAAGTAGTCTCTTCTGATGAAATATTAAAGTTACCAGGCATCACTGCTTAGGGGGAAGCGGTTGCATTATCCCTTTACAAGGCATAAAATTATTTTATTTATCCAGCCTCCAGCAAAAACATCTTTTTTTTTTTTACTTACTTACTTCCAAACAGGGAACATGCAAGGAAAATCAAATAAGAAACCTGTCCAGTCTCTTGTCAGGTGGGCAGGACAGGTGGCTTGCCCTAAATGGGACTCCGAGTGCAGAAAAAATATATTTATTGTAAAAATCAGATAGCCTTTCTTCATGATCTTTGAACTACTGAACTCATGGCATGCTGCTGATGTCAGGACAAAACTGGAGGAGATAGAAAATGGGTAAGACTAAGTCTAGGAAAAAAATTTAACACTAACTTCTGTAAGGCCTACATCTGACCATGACTGCCCTTCTCACACATGTTGAACCAACCTTCCACAGGAATGTACAAATAATCGATTGTAAAAAAATCTGGTGTGTTTATTTGTGGTGCTACAAGATAAAGCACTATATGAGTCACAGGAGAGTGGATAATAAACAGTGAGTTTTCCTAGCATTGATGGTCAACAGCTTACTGATACTGCGGCTCATAGTTAAGAACACTACCTTTTTATCATGCAAGAAACTTAATTGAACTCCTGTCCAAGTGTGCTTTCTTGTTAATTTGCAATTACATGTTCTTGATAGCTGCCTAATTTCATTATTATTCTTCAGTGAAGTGTTTGTAATTTTCTTTTCTTCTTATCTTGGAAGGACCAAGGAAATTTGCAAAAGTCTTTTGATTTCTGGAAACATTACTGCCTATAGAAAAAATAGTCAGTTGTAATTATATCTTTGTTGTAACATGCTGAGTTTTTGTTCTTTTGTTCACTTCAGACTTCTCCCTCATATGTTGATTTTGCTGCTACCAGACTTTAGGAGAACTAAATTTCTTTAAACATTTGTATTAGAGGAAATATTTGAATCCAAACTGTAAGAGGGAGGAAACAGAGAGAAATTAAAAGATGCAATAAATGCCTCCAAAGGGCAAATGAACAGCCTTGAAAGACTCAAAGTACTGCAGTTTCTGTGTTTAGATGAGACACTGCATGTCCAGTCATCTGTAAACAGTGCAGATTTTTCATCTGCAGCCCGAAGGGCAAATAGATAAACGACGACAGGCTCTGAAATTTGGGATAATCAAAATTAACTGGTCTACAAGGGCTTCTACAAGGAGAAGATGATGACTTTCAGATGATTTCTTGGTCACACTCTATTGATTAATGTAGCAATATCACGTGGCTCCTGCGTACACACTACTTGATCTAACAAAGAATTTGGTAAAAATCCTTGTTTGGGAGCACAAAATTGACTTCACCTCTGTGGCTGCTGAGCAGAGACAGCTGTTGCAACTTGTGGCAATGCTTTCAAGCATCCTCATTCTGCAGAAAAGCTTATTGGTCTGTGTGCGGGCAGGATGGGATGTCATTCCACCACATACACAGTAAGCATGCCTTATTGCTATTTTGGGCTGTGGAACAAACTGAAGCCATGGGAATGAGCACTGCTGTAAAAGAAACTTAAACTCAGCACTTCACAAGCTGATTCTTCAACTCCTATGATTTTTCACCCTCATGGGTGTCACTGAGAAGGACTACAGATGTCTGTGAGATCCTGGGATCCTGTCCAGTTTCTGCAGAGGAGCCAGACACTTAGTTCCCAAGGGCCATGGGGAGAAGGAAGGGACAATGAAGTGAAACACGGCAGGAGGCTTTGGGTGAACAACACAGGTGAGAGGTGAGTGAGCTCTGGGACTAAAGGACATTTGACACAAGGACTGTCCTGCTGCATGGTCAAAAGAGAAAACTCCACTTTCCTAGCTTTCTGCTCCCTTGTTCTCCCCATTTCCTCATACTAGATTTATTTCCATCAAGTTCACACTGAGCTCCAGAAGGACTGGTCATGGAGTGGAGGAGGGCTCTGGACAGGAAATGTCACCTCTCAAGCCCTCTGGCATGGACACACACATCAGCCTTCTGCCCCATGAGGCCATGGAACACCACTGGCAGAGCATCTTCCAGTGTGCCACTTCTGATTTTGGTCATCATGCATCTATCTCAAATCTCCACACATGCCTTTGGAAGTGCCATCTCACCAGCCTGATATTTTTAACCAAAGCCCAATTATTTCTATCATAAAAAATTTTAGGATCATGCTAGAGAATTTTCCATCCTTTATTTGTAGTGCTCTTCACTTCAGGCGGAACATGGATGACCTAAATGAGCATGAGATGGATGACTCTCATCCCTCAAAAGCTCCAGAAGGTCCTAAGTCTTGTGTTGAAGAGCCAGTACCCCCAGGTATGATGGGAAAGGCTACATGGGAGATGCAGTCAGCTCTGAACAGGAGAGACAAGACTGCCTGTGAGCACCAACATCCAGAATAACCCACAGGCTGCATTGCAAATCAGTTCCCACTTCAGTCTGTGGCACTTCAGATTTGTGCCAAATTATTCCAGAACTATCCACTCTTTCAGTGATTTGGGGTCATTTCCAATCACCTTCTATGGCCATGACAAAAAACAAGGTACAAATTATCATAAGTAGATGCTCAGTTCATCAAAGGATAATTTTAATCTAAGAACCCTAATTGTCATTTTCAACCCTATATACCCAAGTGCAATTGGACTTATTCTTGACTGCGAGAATTCACAATATCACACAATATTCACAGTATAATATGAGGGACTTTCTTGCCAGATTTTGTACAGAAACCAAAAGTGACAGAGTTATTATGTTGCTTTTAATAGAAATAATCTCAAAATTAATGACCTACTGTCTTCATAAATATGTATTACAAAGTTACTATTTTAATGTGATTAGATGTTAAATAGCAGTGTTCTGAAATACCATACTTGGATAAGGAAAATTTAAATTTTATGACAACACCAAGTTTTAAAAGTTTTATTTGTAATTTATTTTTTTTAAGAAGGCAACTATAATATTACTCAGATGCAATGCCTTTCTAGCACTTTTTCTATCTGCTTCTGTTTCTCTAAGCATACAGAAATTTGTGGGGGTGAAATTTCAGGGTCTAAAGTACTAACCCAGTCTGCTTTGGAAGGTGGGCATAATTTCATTTAAGCTTATTCTTCATTCTAGTATTCTTATAGGATTTGTACTGTTACAAATCCCAAAGACTGTTCAAGTGACAGTTTGATTCTTGAGAAGTGAGGCACTAAGCCCTAAATAGTTATTCCTGCAGGTACAGAAGGTAAAGTTCCTTATCAAGGTCTGAAAAGTTAATAAGGAATGTGTGAATCACAAAGAAGAGAAATATTCCAAAACAGAGGAATATGCTGGACAATCCCTTTTTTGAAGTTAAGTTTTACAATACCTGAAGGAATCTCAGTTTGCTCAAAGCATCACTATTATTGGCAAATCATGCCTTTGTAGACATACATGGAAAAACGTCACACATATCAGGTGTTATTTATTCCTATGCAAAAACCAGGAGGAACAAGAGGAAAGAGCTGCACAGGTCAACTTTTCAGAGTCTTTTCAAATAGTAGAAGAGGAGAGACAGGAAAGAATAATAAACAAATAAAGACATTTTGAGGCAAATGGCCACCTCAGAGCTGATTATAGAAATAAGGATAATGTAGGCCCTCAAGGGCAATAGTGTTGCAGATCCTAGCTGGAGGGAAAGTACACTCTGAACAGAATATGAGGGAAGAACAGATCCAAGGGGAAAAAATCTGTATGGTTTGAGTTTAAAACCATAACTCATTTACATTAAGAGATCAATCAGTGGGAAAATCCATTCTGCAGTGTTAGCCCATCAGTGAACAAGCTAATTGAATGCAGAGCAAGCGAGAGCTTGGGTGGCCTCTTTTCTCTTTTATCTGCACAGCAAAGCTAACAGCAGCTGCAAGATCCCCCTCTCTGCAAACCAAGTGCCTTCAGACAGGGAGACCATCTGACTGAGCCCAAGGAACTTCATCTGGGAGCACGTAGCATCTTTAAAACTTATTTCCCTGCTTATGAGGAGGGCTGAAGAGCTTCGGTCAGCCCAGCACTGGCTACTGTGTGGATCTGGTGCCCTGGCCATGGGGCAGGAGCTGGGTGGCCGTGCTGGACCTGGAGCAGAGGTGGCTTTGTCCAACAGTGCTGCAAGCTCCTGAAATAAACACGCTTACGTAACATGCAGAATCATCTCATCTTTCCCCTATGTTCTTTTGGCAGAAATGCTCACAGGAAATATCCTGTTAGTGGAGATAAAAGGGTTGATTTACTCTGTTCCTGGTAATGCATAATTGCTTAATCGCAAGCACATAATTAAACTCCATTGGGAAGGTTACAGCGACAATGATTGCTGAGCAAAGATCAGTTCCCCCAGAGAGGCAATATTTGCATCAGCTGTAGTTTCTTTTTTTATAATGGGAAAAAGGGAAAATGCACTAAAAAGCCTGAATGTTTGGCAAGAACTATGGAGGCATGGGGCAAGGAAGGCTGAACACAGTCAGAGAGGCACCAACAGAGGAAGGGGAGATAAGATTTTAACTTGTACCGCTTGCTAACTGAGCTGTTGGTGGAAGCCATGTCTCTGGAGAAGCACCTCTTGTGTGCTGAGGTCACAGCTCAGCAGGCTGTAAAGAAGAGGAGTTCAAGGTGCTGAGCACACTCCCAGGCAGTGTCAGCACAGGGGCACACCTGACCACACCAAGCCAGGGCTGTTCACTCCCAGAAGGTTGTTCATGTGGATGGCATGAGGCCCAGGGGACCAAGGAACTGCCATTGTCCAGAGCAACTGCAGCACACCCATATCTGAAATAGCAGGTTCAGTGGGGAGTCACAGCTTTGCAGTGCAGAGAGACCTCTGGCTTCCATGGGGCCCAGTCTGTCCCCTACTGTAAGGAAACAGCCTGAAAGGAGCAAACAGAAAGCTGTTCCTCCCAGTGACAAGAGGTACTTTTGCAAACTGGTGCATGAGTCATAACTCCTTTATTGAAACTTGTTCTTCAGTCATCTGGAAGTCAGAGCTAAAGATATTTTTCAATTCCTTTGTCATGGTAATTCTGTGTCACTACTGCATTAGGCACCCATCACCAAGGAACAGTAGTTTACTGAGACTGACAGACTTGTGTGCATGTCCACAACTCCAAGACTTCCTTAATAACTGTGCAAATGAATGAGGTCCTGTTTGCACACAGAATAACACTGCTTTCATTTATATCATTGATGATGAAGAAAGCTTATGAGAAGCTAAAAACAAAATCCTTCAGTGCACAAGAGATGCTGTGTTCCTAACAGAGAGAAGACAGTTCCGTTTTGTGGGAGACAGTCTGTAAGTGCAAGTAAAGACCCTCACTTTGCAGCCTTCAGAGCAAAAGAAGAAAAATCTCTGCTTCAGAAAATGGTACTTGCTTGGAGCTGGCAAGAAATATTTCAATAACAGGTTGTGGAGAATGTAACTTCAAAGTTTGGAAGTCGATGGAGTTTTGGAAGCAGTTGCTGAAATTTGTGTCCAAAAGTGATTTAACTTCACCAGTAAGTGATGTGTACACATGGCACACACCACTAAACCACATGTGCACGCAATGTATGAATTCCCACTTTCTTGACTTCCCATTCCAGCTTTAACATTTTTTCCAGCGCAAAAAGAAATGAATCAATCTTGCAATAGGATGTGTGTATAACTGCCAAAAAAAAAATTAAAATCAGTTGCTATTTGAAAATTACTGAGCCTGGAGTACTTTGGTTGGATACTTAATGCCTTGTAAATCCTGTACACCGTTGTGGGTAACCAGTTAAAGGAAGAGCTCTTTAAGCCAAAACTATTACAGGTTTGTTTGGCTTTTTTTTGGTAATATGACCCAAATCATCAGGATCCATGGGGCAAACTGTTCTTCTGTGAACTAATTTCTTACAGTATGGTAATTCGTTTTAAATGCATTCTCTTTGCTCCTGCCAAAGAAGAAACATTCTGGACAGAAAAGAGAAAATGGAGGTGGGGGAGGGAACATGCCAGAGAACGCATTGCCTAATATCTTCTTTCTCCCATCTTACTCTCCTGAGAAAGTGAGATTTGCTGGGACCATATGGAGGCAGAATGGCAATAGTCTGCAGTATGTGAAAGGTTTCTGCAGCAAAACAGAATTCCTCTCTCTCAGCCTAAAAGTACAATCAAAGCATTTCACTCAAAGTTTTTAGGAGAGATCTTTCTTTCGAGAACTTGTCAGCATAATTATGGTAGGAACAAATTTACCAAAACAAATCCTCACTTCATGAATGCTGGTAGCTGTCATTTCAAAAAGTGTTTAGATACAATACAGGAAGAGAATGAGACAGAAAAATTCTACATCTTGTTTAATAATCTAAAATTAACATCATCACTGCTAAATAAGAAAGGACACTTGGAAGAAAAACAGGCAGCCATTTCTCTCTTGATACTAGTTAGAGCAAATTCATTTGTACCTGTACAAGGAGATTAAATGGTAGTGAAAGATGCAGAGACATAAGTCTTATCTCATTAAGTAAAAAATTATTTCTGTTACCTTTGCCTCCACTCCCTTTTTTTTATATTTTTTCTTCTGAATAGTGTCCTATCTTGCTTGAATACATGAAAAGGTGTGTGTCCAATCACCATGAAATATGTAGAGGCCAAGAAGGTAAGAGACACTTTGAAAGCAGAGGTGCATGTCACCTTCCATGCTGCAGGAATAGCAGAGCCACCTGCAGTGTTTCATTTCCACAACCTTGTCCTTAATCCTTCCTCTTGGTGGGAAGGGCAGTGCTAATGGAAGATACAGGCTGGCAGCTCTTAATTTGCATCAGGATTTGATAATATTAGTTTGCTTCACAGTTTATCCCAGCAGTGAGGTGAGGAAAGCAGCATGTGCTAGGGAGTGTCTACCCAGCCTCTGCCTGCTGCAGGGCAGGGGAGTGCATCAGTGTCCAGTGAGAAGTGACACAGTAGGAATTAGGAGGAAAAAGACATGTTTTTCAAGCAGAGCAGTGAGCATTTATCTCTGACCCTAGTTCTCTCACATTTACATTTTTGAAGTCTGCTACCATCTACCTAGCAAGCAGGTTAGATATTTTGCTCAATAACAGCACACTAGAAGCAAACAGGAATGCTGTTATTCAGAGACATAAACCATGTGATGCTGGACATGAACCCTGAACTTATCTGCAGCATGCTGGGCATCTTTTCGCTGATATCCCACAGAGTAATCACAAACCATTTTGAGGTAAGAAAACCCTCCTGGGATAAAATGCAATAGCATTGCAGTAAATTACAATCACTTGGCACAGTTAGAGTTTCGCTCCTACTGGGATGGGAACAGGACTTGAAGTATCAGGGCCTAGTGAAATACCTCATGGTGGACATCAATGATGGAAATGCAATTAATATTTCTGCCTTGTGTGTAATGACTCTGCTCTCCTAATGCAGCAGAATAGCTAGAAAAGCAACGGCACATAATGGCACATAAACATTTTCCAAGTGGCTGTCCTATTAAGGTTATGCAAGACTCAGGGCGGTCCTCTGCAATGTGATGTCAGCTCTGGCTCCCGGCCTGACACATAGTTACACAACAGGACAAGGCAAGGGCAGAAAATGGAGATGCTCTGGAGTTATCAATTTTTGAAATACAGTTTAAACACATACCTTCTGTTGCCCTCACTGGGAAAATGTCAGATAGGTAAACAGGGGGGGATTTATGGTCAAACTCAGACATGATAATTTTTTTTCCTTTTCTATATATTATTCTTTATTCTTCTTTTATTGTATCTGTCCTGGTTTGTCCTCTCTGAGAGTCTTGGCAGGGGAGCAAAAGAAGCTCAAAAGTACATAGCTTATGACTGAGTAATATTCTACTAAAGGCAGGGAATTTCTCTTCTATTTTTTTCATTATTTCCATGTTTTTTTCTTGCTTAGTGCATGAGTTGTTAGCCTAGGAGCCCTACTGATATTTAGCATTCTTTCCATGCTGGTTAATTTGTGTTGGTTGCAAGAAGCACATGGTGGGGATTTGGGGCCAGCACTAGTGGAGATCACAAGCAGGGAAAGGAAATGTCATGTCAGCTTGCACAGAAAAGAAAACACAGGAATCAATACAAATCTTTTTTCCTCATTGCCCACTTAAGTCCACTGCATCATAGCAATGAATGTTGAACATACATGGGTATGTGTCTGAGGTGGAGAAGAACTCAGGTGCCACCCTTGGAGGATGGGTTGTGCTGCTCTCATTTCCCAGTACTGTTCGGAGAGATTGGGGCTCTCAGCTGGGAGAAATGGTCATCTTTCCTGCATTAGCCAGCATTTTTGAATGCTTTTTTGTTCTCTCTCCATTTAAAACTGTGTAGGTGACCGTGGCTGAGAAGGAAATTACACAGGATTAAGTGGGGATTACATGCTTCTCAGAGCACAGACACAGACATCCTGCAGAACGATGTCCTGAGGTTCCTCAGGGGGCCAAATGTGTGTGAAGGAACTATGGATTCTCTATACTGGTGCTGGTGAGTGAGGTCTTTGTGGGTTGGGCACATGGCTGCTGGCCTTGCCAGCTGGGCTCCACACCACAGGCTGGGCAGAGGAATGGGCTTTCAGCATGACCACAGGCAGGAGAACCAGGACCTGCAGCCCCTGCAATCTGAGCATGGGGAAAGATAGAGAAGAGGAGTAGCATGCACCAGTATCTGTATTCCAGCTCTTTGACCTACTACTCAAAGGGATGGCCTCTGCCCAATCAAGAGAGTTTTCTGGCAAACTCCTGATTGTCAAGAGCCATATGGAGTCCGGGTCTTCCCTGTTGCTCCTCAAAACACTCAGATTGCTACTTAATTCCCTTATTTCTCCATCAGGCTCTCTAAAGAGTTTCACTGTTCACTCTATCGCTCAATCAGGAGACTGCATTTGGTTGATATGTTGAAGTCCCACCTACTCGTATGTGCAGTATCCTTTCCACTTACTCCCAGATTAGGCCTTTTCAGAATAAAGCTGTGAAACTTTTCAGTCAAAACCAGTATTGGTAATGAAGATTTGAACTGTAAGCACTAATAAAGTTCAGTGAAATAAACAATTTGTCTACAATTATCTGCTACAATTTTATGTCTTCTTTTATGTCTGATACATGCCAGCTTACTTTACTTTATTTTAGTGGTATCTTGGAAGAAGACACCATGGGAAAATCACTCAGCCAAAGATTTCCCTACAGGTGAAGAAAATCACACTTGAAGCACAAAAGCACCTATTCCACGTGAAACCACAAAAAGAAAAACCTCGGATTTTAAAAACCCTAGAATTTTGTGGAATGTTTGATCATGATCTGACCTGTGTGGCTCAAGACTTTGTGGCTCATTGTATGTTGGGGATTTTTTTATGATGAAGAAAGTACACAGTAAATCCAGGCCTGTATGGTCACGGTCCCTGAAAGTATATGCATTACCAAAGAATAAATCAATTCAGAAAACTGGTTGTCTTCCTTTTGTTCCATGCTACATCCTCAACATCTGCCTTAACTGTCCTTGATAAGATTTCCTCTGCGACATATATATTTTATACTCTGACAACTTGGTACAAATATTTTATTGTCAGAATTGGGACACAATTATGCTTGCAATCCAACTACCTATTCTGAATTGCGTGTGTCTGAAATTGTGCATATCTATGAAAAAAATTAAGCTTTTGTGTTCCCCCTCTAGCCTTCACAATTCAATCAGAACCATCATTCAAGCAAAATAGACCTTCTTAGAGAAAAGCACCTTGCTTTATCATGGTTTATAAAAAGCCCCTGGATTTCTCTTCTCTGAAGAAATACAAATTCCTTGCATTTTATAAAAATCTATTCTGCTTGAATGTTAATGCTACCTCTAAATGATGTGTATGTGTGTGTTTGTGTGGCTTTGAAAGAAGTCCTTAACAAAATGTTTGCATCAGAGATGCAACTGCTGAACTTCCATCTGAATGTTGCTATTGTTCTCGTCTCCATTGCATTTGCTTTTCCAGTCATTCTCAAATGTGGCTTCCCAGCCACAAGAAATTGTTTTGAGCTGGCACCAGTCTAATTCATCTAGATTTTCTTTGTTTGAAGGAAGATTTTAGTGCCGAATGAAAGGAAGGGATTTTACTGCTTAGTCTTAAGTCACTGTGGGGCAAAATGCAGGCAAGAAAGTAGATGTCCACAGTTTAAGGCCCATAGGAGAGGACAATTTTTGTTCAGACTACTGGCTTTAGTCTGCCTTGACATAAATCATCTTTACTTTGCTTAGAAAGAATAGGAATCAGGCCATCTGATGCTAAATTTAGCTCTCACACCTAAGTCTGTCAATCCTGACACAAGTTTGTCTAACCTGTTCTTCGATATCTGTGAATACCTCTGGAATAGCTTGCTCACCTCAGCAAGCCAGTCCAGCTTTTGACTGTCCTTACAGTCCCCACTTTCTAGCCTATATCTCTTTCAGGCAGTCTAAGATCCTCAGTTTCTGGGAAATTAGATGAGTTCAGCAGACATCAGTGAAGTTTCACCATTAAACATGCTTTGAAGATATGACCTAGTACTGTCAAAACTCAATCCTTTCACTTCCCTCTTAATTTTTCTCTGTTCCTACCCTTTATCTCTTGATAGATTCACAATGTTCCTTCCACTCACTTTAACATCTAAGCAATGTGAAAGTGCTGATGCTCACTCCTACATACCATCATCAGCATTCAGCTCTCTTCTTCTGTTCATATTTCTGAAACTTTCAGATCTTCATCTTCACACATGCCCACTACATCATTCTGCTGGGATTCTGGAAAACACATCAGACATATAAAGAAGTTTCTGAGATCATTTTCCAGCCTTTTCTTTCTGAGCAAATAAACCTCCTTTTTGTGACCCTCGCCTGGCTGTCTGAGTTCAAATCTTCAGGAATTATCTTTAATACCACGCACAGGGCAAGAGCTCTGCCATTTCCTTTGTTGTTATGTGTATCTACCCACCTTTGTCATGACCTCAGTCTCCATCATCCATCTGACCTGTTGCCCAAAAGAAACTTTTATGTTTACTTCACATTGTCCTTTTTGAATGCACAGCTTTTCAGAGGTGTCCTACTTCTGGAATGAAGAAGGCTGGTCTTCTCTGTGATTTCAGTCCTTTCCTTAAAAGCCACTGTGACTACAAATGTCTTATTGTAAGATATGAGATACTGTTATCTTTTTAAATTAACTTATTTGGCAAGTTTGAACACAATTAAACCATAAATCAAGTGCCCGGGTGCACGTGTTAACTCTAGCAAGAAAGACTTCCCTGTCACTGCTGCTCTAATCTTCCCCTGCTTCTTCTAATTCCTCATTGTACATTCCACAAAACTAATATCATTCCCTGTATGTTTGCACAGATGTTCACACCTCTATTTTATTTCCCACCTCTGCTTATATTTTTGTTGTATTAGAAGGCCAGTCTGGCCTAAGAGTTAGCTAAAACCCCTACAGCTCAACCTGCATCTTGTCTTGACATCTTTGGGATGTACCTGCTATGTGCTCCTAGGTTTAGCAGAGCAGAGTGTGCCAAAGGTCTCATAGTCATGGTTCAAATTTCGTGCCGTAGCCATGGTGCACAGGCAGACTGTGCTGGCACCAGCAAGGCACCTTCCTTGGGGAAAAGCCTGCCTTTTAATTTTGACCACTGGGTAACATACAGATAAGATGAGCAATTCTTCCTTAGGTTTGGTCTGAGGACAGCTGACAGTCCCCAATGACAATGGAAGCTCTGAGCCATAGACTTTGCAGTTGGTTAGCAGTTCTTGCAGCTTAAGTTTTCCTTTCTTGGAGGCCTGCTATGGAGACTGTTTATCTGATTGTTGTCAGGCTGATTATTTATTTTGGACTTTGATTGAATAAAAACATATTAACATTCAGCACTTACACAGAACTGTTTATAGATAGCAGTTTGCAAATGATTTAAAGACTAGAGAAATCAGAAGCTTGTTGGAAAACCCATTTGGTCATAATTCACATGGTCTCAAGGTCTTTTTAGGTTTTGGTTTTGCTCCTTTTACTGTTTGTTTTTGTCCTAGCAAGAACTTTACATAGTCTTGCTTTGTCTATTAGGCTCTGACTCTGTTGTTATAGACATCTATGCTGATACCCTCCACATACTTAGGCAAGTACTTTAACACAGAGAAAATTTTGAACTTGTTGAGAAGGGACCCACAGGGTCAGAGATGCTTTAGTGGGAGTATTTGTGTTCAGGAACTGCTGGAATGACAAGATATTGCAGAATGGACCAATGCTGGTAAATGCCATATAGGAATAGCAGATGTCCTCAGTTATCTCAGTTGAAAATGCAATCAACCTCATATTGCTCCCTATCCCTCTGAGAAAGCATTTCTGCAAGGCAGCCACAAGCAGTTAAACATCAACGAGAGCCAGGTTTCACTAGTCCGTTCAACTCTTCCAGGGAAGAAACATTCAAAATGCTGTCAAAAATCTAATGGAAACCCTTCTGCTTTGGGCCATGGGCAGAGACCTGGAGGCAAAGGAAAAAAATAAAAAGCTTCTTTCTGTTTTGTTCTCCACCTGCAGAATCACTGGATATCTAAATGAGAACAATATGTCCTGGCAGCTAGTCCTGAGCACAGGCATGGCTCAAGGCAGAGCCCAGCCTGGCTGCCAAGTGCTCCAGTGCACTCTGTGCACTCATGCACCAGTGATCTCTGAGACTTGCTCCTCGCAGGGTACTAAAGATACAAAAATCTCCCCCCTCACGCCTTCCCTGCTTTTTCTCAAAAGCAGGCCAGATGCACATAATTAAATAGACTGTCCTCCAGGAACATCCGCATCTACCCTGAAAACAAAGGAAACTAGAACTGTCACAAATACCTTGTTATTTGTAGCACTGCTGACAAAAGCAAAAATATGCAAGAAAAAGCAAAGCAAAGTAAAGTATAAGCAGTTTTAGAATCATAGAATATCCTGGGTTGGAAGAAACCCACAGATATCATAGATTCCAGCTCCTGAGCCTGCACAGGTCAAAAAATCATACCATGTGAATTTTTTCTTTTTTTTCTTTGTGATCACCATTTGATCACAACTGTGAGTACTGTTCAATGGATGGGGATTTTCTCATTGTGATAGAAGAAAAATACTCTGCAAGCAAACTAGGTTTTTCTCAATTTCATCAGAAATGTGTTGTTACAAACACAAATACAGTGAAGAATATTTTCACCAGCTGGGGTTAACTTTGAGAAGCTCTGACAAAAAAGAAAAGAAAAGAAAAGAAAAGAAAAGAAAAGAAAAGAAAAGAAAAGAAAAGAAAAGAAAAGAAAAGAAAAGAAAAGAAAAGAAAAGAAAAGAAAAGAAAAGAAAAGAAAAGAAAAGAAAAGAAAAGAAAAGAAAAGAAAAGAAAAGAAAAGAAAAGAAAAGAAAAGAAAAGAAAAGAAAAGAAAAGAAAAGAAAAGAAAAGAAAAGAAAAGAAAAGAAAAGAAAAGAAAAGAAAAGAAAAGAAAAGAAAAGAAAAGAAAAGAAAAGAAAAGAAAAGAAAAGAAAAGAAAAGAAAAGAAAAGAAAAGAAAAGAAAAGAAAAGAAAAGAAAAGAAAAGAAAAGAAAAGAAAAGAAAAGAAAAGAAAAGAAAAGAAAAGAAAAGAAAAGAAAAGAAAAGAAAAGAAAAGAAAAGAAAAGAAAAGAAAAGAAAAGAAAAGAAAAGAAAAGAAAAGAAAAGAAAAGAAAAGAAAAGAAAAGAAAAGAAAAGAAAAGAAAAGAAAAGAAAAGAAAAGAAAAGAAAAGAAAAGAAAAGAAAAGAAAAGAAAAGAAAAGAAAAGAAAAGAAAAGAAAAGAAAAGAAAAGAAAAGAAAAGAAAAGAAAAGAAAAGAAAAGAAAAGAAAAGAAAAGAAAAGAAAAGAAAAGAAAAGAAAAGAAAAGAAAAGAAAAGAAAAGAAAAGAAAAGAAAAGAAAAGAAAAGAAAAGAAAAGAAAAGAAAAGAAAAGAAAAGAAAAGAAAAGAAAAGAAAAGAAAAGAAAAGAAAAGAAAAGAAAAGAAAAGAAAAGCTCTTTGTGTCTGGTGCCTTCTTTTCAAAGAATATTGCTGGACATGCCAATACAGGTAGACAGAGCTTCATGAAGGAGTGTTATGTGCAGTTAGGTAGATCTGGCTGAATTTGGGTGGTGTGTGGGCCTTCAAGTCCCTTGCTGGTAAGAAGACAGAAATCAAAGGAATTTGATCCTTCACTTAAACAGTCACATGTGAGAGAGTGTGGTAGTTTGAGGTAGCTTTTTGGGTGTGGTAGGGGCCAAAAGATGGCTCCTGTAAAGAGCTGCCAGAAGCTTCCACAGTTGTCCAGCCAGGGCCTATTTCTGATGGACGGGCTGTTAGCCACTGCTGGGCCAATCAGAAAGGAAGGTAATGCCTCTGTGACAGCGTATTTAAGAAGCAAACTCGGTAGTATGCACTCGTGCCATGTAGTCATGTAGTTGTAGCTAGGCAGAGGAGAAGGAGTACAGCATGTAAAAGAAAACAACAGATATGGACACCAGCAAAGTCAGCCAAGAAGAGGAAGAATGGAGGAGGAGGTCCTTAAATCATTGGAGCTGAAGACGTCTCCACGGCCTGTGGTAAGAGACAGTACCAAACGCAGTGGAGCCGCGATCCACCCCACTACAGGGCAGAAAGATGTGAACTCCTACAAGAGAGACTGTGTCTGGTGAGGAATTGACACAGCTAATGAGGTCTTTGCTCCTGGAAACCAATTAGGGAGTTGATTAAGTTAAAGGAGGCCTGGCTTTATTCCTACCCTAAGAGAGAGACCAGCTTGGCTGTGGGGGAGCCATGGGAGCAGCGGCAGAATGGGCGGGCTTCCTGCCAAATTCTGCAAACCTGCCACAGGGCCAGAAGAGAGAGAAAATGTCTGTAAACAGAGAACAGAGACGGAGAAAACCCAACCTCCCCTTCCAGGTATTTTGGCCAAGAAAAGGAAGAATCTGAGGGATGAACTGACTAATTAGAAACAAAGAAAACCCCAATCCTCCTTTCTCTCTGAGGAGAGAGGAGGGAGGGCTGTGGGCTGCTGGGGATGGGAGGAGGAGAAAAGAGGAAGAGTGTTTAAAAAGATGTTTCTTGCTTGCTCCTTTAACTCAGTAATAAATTCCCTTTATCGCTTATAAGTTTTGGGCCTGTTTAGCCTGTCTGTAATCAAGGAGTTCCCTGTCAGTATTCTTATCGCAGTTTGGTGACACATTCCTTTCTCCCTGTCCGTCAGTGGAGGGAGGGCAGAAGGGGGAAAAGTGGCCTTTCGTAGGTCCTTGGCCTTTGGCCAGGGAAAAACCGCGACATAGAGCTAGGATGAGCTTGATTATTTCAAACATAACTTTGAGTGTGGTAGCATGGCTGTATTTGTGGTGTATTAGCCTAAGAAAGTTGGGAAATTGGAATAACACCTTGAAGCTCTTCTCTGGACTCTTTTCTTAGTGCTCTTCATCCCCAGCTCTTCAATTTTGCAGGTAATTTACACATCCCCTTAAATAAGAAATTTTCTATTTTTAAGAAAAAAACAAAATGTCAGAAATTAACAGTAAGCTAAACAATACCACCTATCTATTCCAATGGTATATATATTTATGTTACTTCAAATTTCTGACTTCTAATTTTTCCATTTTTGTGGTGTTGCAATGCTTTGGAAACTTCATTGTAGCTTCTGAGGCCCATGTGCTGCAAAAAGCTTTTTCAGTAAAACAACTTTGCTCAGAAGTAGGTTCATTTTCCTATAAAATCAATCAGAGCACTCACCAAAATAAGACAAATTCTGAAATGTCCTCCTTCACCTTGCTGTCACACAGAGCACCTTATCACTTCTAGCCATGCCAAATGCTTGCATGCCCATCACCCTTTCTAATGAGCTTTTAGGTGAGGAACACACTTCATGGTTATCACCTGTGAAACCAGAGTTCCAGATCCTTTGTGGATCCTGTGGTGGAATGAACTAAATCTTCACTGTTACCTCTCCTGATTGCTTTGGCACACAGTCAGACTTGGAGTGCTTGGCTTATACCTTTTTCACAGCGGTTTTGCAAATGCTTCAAAAAAGGTAGTACAAATTTCTCATTGTTCTTTCATGGCTTCTGCACTTGTGTTCATCTCATTTTTGAGAACCAGCTACATAGCTGAAAATATTAAGCTGCTGAGTAATGAAAGTACAAAATCATCTGCATGTTAGGTCAAAGGTCCTTCAAAACGGATCACATTAGCAAACAAAGTGACAGGCAGACACCAAAGAGGAGGTCAAAACGGGCAAATCAGAATCACTGGCTTTGTCTTCTTAAAGCTTTTCATCCCAGGATAATGCAAGTGCATTTGGTCTGCATTTGGGTTTTGGAGTACTCCCTGAGGATATAAGCCTACGCACCTTGAAATGCATCTAAGACCAAGGACCAGTGAGAGGTTATAAACGGTTTTTAACTGATGTACAGATCTTAGACCCAAATCATGGAACATTCTCATTTTCTCTTCGCTTGTCTATCTATCTCTTTTTTTAACTCATATTTTCTGTGGAAACTAAACCTTGCTGAGAAGTAAGATTGACAGAAATAAGCTCTATTTAATGGAAGGCAGAAGTGCTTTATTATGCAGCTCTAACTCTCACACTGTGATCAAGTTTTTCAGGAAATGACAATGAATGTAAAGACTTGCTGTCCTTGTGCAGGACTGTCCTCTGCTTGTGCTCCTTTTCCTGGGAGGAGAAAGACAGACCACTGCTTTTGACCTTTTCAGTGCCTCAGGAGAAAAAGACTTTAATGCGATAAAGAACCCTGAAAGTAAGAGATGTGACCTCCAGTGTTCTTCTGAGTGGTCTTCTGAGTGATCTTCTGAAAGAAGAAGCAGTTGAGTTGCCTCCTAAAATCTGGAGCAGTTTGAGAGCAGCAAAAAAAGAAATCTTGTCAAACCAGATGCAAAGGTGTGAGAACTGTATAGAGAGGATGGAACTGGAGAGAGGACTGGGAGGAGAAAAGGTCCTTTGCTGTGTGGAACAAATTTTGATGCTATAGATCTGTGACTTGCTTGAAGTATATCCTTTCTGTATACTTCTACCAGGCTGTCCTTCTAGGACTTGAATGTGAGAAATTACTGCAAATACAACAGTCCCACTGCTCAGATATTTTGATGTGTTTGGACGGTGGCTTCTGATGCTTGAAGAGCTGTTGCCTTCACTCTTGGAGACAGACAATGTTACTGCAAAGGTGGGAGAGGGACTCTGATCTAGTGCATGCAAAGAGAGAGGATATTACTCGTTGCTACTATGAAGCAGAGACATTTTTTGGAAAAGAGTGGTAGAGACTGTGACCTACTCCATTCCCCCAAGTCTTAGGGCAGGAAGTAATCCAAGGATGATGGAATAATAGAATAATTTCTTTCCTTTGTTACTATCACCGAATGCTTTGGAGAGATGAAGAAAACCATTAAAATCTGAATGGATTTCCATTATTTTACCCCCAGAACTAAGCCCTTATACAATATAGACAATAATACCTATCAAGCACTGATTTCCTTCCTGCCTGCTGTCTTCCTCCACCACATTTCATATTTGTTTGTAAGAACAGATTGTTCTTCTGAGATGTCTGTGAACCTGGCAATGCCTCAAAAACACACTGCTCAGTTATACAAGTGACAGTTACGAACAGTGAAGCTGGCTGGATACATTACATGCCCAGTTTATCCAAGATGTAATTCAAGACAGGCCATTTATTCAGTTCGACTACATGTAAAGCAGAGCAACTCTGTGCAGGAATGCACAAGATCAGGAAAAAGGCTTTAAGTAGTGTTCATTCATGTTTGCACATGTCTTGTAGGGAAGTACAAAATGTTGGGGATTTTCTGGGCCAAATGCTTCAAGTTGCTTCAGTTTACTTTTTGATAGATAAACACAATAAATCACAATGTCGTTTAAAGGTACAGCAAGCCAATTTCTGTGATAAGCACAGTAGCCTCTGTGAAGTTATTTCCTTTTGGTCCAGTCTTGTTTGCCTACTGCGAAACTAAACCATGTGACATTTAATGAAAGAGCAGGAGAAGATTAGGAGTGAACAGTGCAGCAGCTTAATATTTCTTCCATTGCCCATTGATGTGGGAAAAAAACCCAGATTTTGAGCTGTGTGCTCAGCTACCCAAAGCCAACCACACTGTCCTTGATTTGTATGTTAACTCTTTTTCCTGCTCTCACCTCATTTCTGTACTTACCAACCTGGTTTTAGCATGTATCTGCACATTGTTCTGTAAGTCAAGAACCATCATGTGTAAACTTTTGGGAGATACTGATCTTAGAATCATAGAATCATTACAGTTGGAAAGGTGATAATAACTCCATTGACTAAACACAAGCAAAGAAAAAGAGCTGAGCGAAGGATGGGACCTCAGGGCAAGGTCCTTCTGTGTTGATCATCAGCAGAAAAGGTCAGGTTAGCTGTATAGTGGACAAGAAAATCTGAGGGTCTACTCAGACCAGATCAGGTGAGAAAGAATGACAGGGAGACCAAATAGCCCCTTTGCAAAGAGGCAGAAATAGACCCTGTTCACACCACCTGCTTGGGTAGGGGACTTGCAGAGGTGGTGTCTCAGTGCTGCCAAACACAATCCTGAAGACTTCAGGGCTGTTGAGCCTTTGCTGCCAGGTACTAGGTCCTCTGCAACTGAAGAGCTTAGGCTAATAATTAATGAGAATTAAGCCATGCAGAAGGCATAAAAGTCCACATTAGATGGCTAGTTTATGACACTGTTCATTAGGCAATTGCTTGACATAAAAAACAAACAAACAAACAAAACAAACAAACAAACAAACAAACAAAAAACACCCAAAAAACCCCCAGACCAACAGGTCTTTTCCATTATCTGGTTTTATTATACTGTGGGATTTTATAAACTATGTACTCCCTGCTGGGAAGTATGACTTCTGAATGGCTTCTTCACCCTCCAAGGGTGTTAACACTCTCTCAGGTTTCTTGAAATGAGTCTTGCATTTAGAACACCTCCATAAAGACTTTGACTAATGCCCCTACACAGGAAAAGAGGGGGGTTTTCATAGGAGCAGTAAAGTCATCCTGGGCCCTCACTTGATCTTGGAGGCAAAGCCCATCCCACCAGTTTCCTTTAGCATGGAGTTTTTTAATATGTCGACACATTCATTTCCATACTCCCACCATGGTATCTTGGATGCTTTCCTAAAGGCAGTGTGAGAGCCAGGAACTCATGTTCAACATCATTGCCCATCGAAATGGAAGAAGTGGACAAAAAGGTACTGTGATGTTCTAGCCACTTGTGAGCAAAATGGAGCACTGCTGATCTCCTGTGGTTAAGGAACATAGACCAATAGCAACACTGGACAAGTACGAAGTGCATGAAACCATTTAAATCCTTGTATATGTACATGTATGTGCACAGAAGTATGCTACAAAACAGGAACTACAGGTAAAGAGACTTAGGAGCAGAGGAACAAACTAAGAAGAAGAAGAATAGGGAAAGAAAACACTTGAAAAGAGGCAAAAAGGCCTCATTTATGCCATTTTAGAACCATAAAAATGTCTTGGTTTGTCACTTTGCTGGAGGGAGGAAGATAAGAATGGCAAGTATTATATTATTCAATGCATAACCATTGCAAATGTGAATCAGATTTTAAAAATGAGTCATTCTCATTCTCATGGTCAATTACCAAAGTCTGCTGAGCCAGCTGATGCTAAAAGTTTCATCAGTGCAATTTCATGATCTGTAGTCCTGAGGGTGACTCGGGTTATGAGCAGTCAGACTTTGGCCCATCATGTGAGCTGGAAAGGGATTTCCTGCCCTTACCCAGCTGAAGGACCAGGGTTATGACAAAGCCTCTGCAGGGGAAATGCTAACCCTGTTGCAAAACCACAGCACTGCAAAGAAGTGTCAACACCACTGTCCATTCTGGGTTTTTTTGAAAGAGAAGGGTGGAAAAGAGATGGAGCACAATCCTGAATGAGCATTAAGCCTGTCTCTTCCTACACTTGGATGGGATATTTTTCAGAGCAAAGGGGGAGATGGGTAGGATCTAGGATTTGTCTTCTCGTCTTTTTTTCTTCCCATCAGTAAATACAGGGCCTTTGGGGCTAGTTTCTCAATAGGAACAGGAATCAAGACAGATATCTCAAAATATTTCCCTGTGATCACTTGAGTATTTACAGCAGTTTTGATTGCTTGGGTATTTACAACAGTCTTGGGTCCATGAAAAAGCACAGAGGCAATTTCACCTCTCAGAAAAAAAAAATCTACACTTCTCATGAAGTCATGTCTATTCAAGAGCAGCTGCTTACAGCATACTTCCCCTTCCTTCCCTGGATTCTGAGTCTGCTGTTAGCTCACAGCCCACTACCTAAACATAGAGCCTTGGCTCCTCTTTCTGCAACTGTCCTGGACCAGAGAAATCGAGGAAAGACTGGATAGTGCAGACAATTCAGAGGAGTGTTTACCCATACAAAATATCTTTCCCAGCTAGGAAGTCTGTTGGCCCTTTGGCACTTTAACTCCTTGCACACAGAGTTTCATCATGGGTATTTTTGCTTTGAGGACCTTTGAAGTGAAAGGCAGTAACACTTTTGACTGAGGCATATTGCAACACCATCTCCCTTAAATAGCCACAAGCCCTTATCGTTCTCATGCTTCTATTTTATTCTAATGAGGCATTTACCCTGCAACCCTTTTTGACATCCAGGCAGGGAAGGGATCTGGCAATTAGCCAGACATTGCATTTTTAGTGGAAATCTGCTTCAGAAGTCTTGTTTCTCTAAAGCTGACCTGTTGAGTGATTCATAAGAGCCATATTAATATATGGCACAGTACAGCTCCATTGGTTAGCATCCTAAATCTGCCAGATGGCTCATTAAAAAGATAAGCAGCGGGAGAAAATTCACTATCAAAGATCACTTTGTGATGGCAGCATCCATTAGCCTGAAGTTCGCTACAGAAAGCTACCATGCCTCGGCATTTTTGAGCACACTGCACTCTCAATTAGGATGCAGGAGAAGATCAAATTTAGAAAAGAAGGGCTTTAAATAGAGGTTCAGTTCAAAAATAAAATGTACCCTTGGAAGTTATGTTCCTGTAATAAATTTAGAAACAAGAGCAGAATAAAAAATTTACTAGCGTTCTCAGGTGACAGGCAGTGTAGTCAGGTGGACATCCCTGAATATGACATGCTGTTTCAAATACAGATTTCCAGGAAAAGCAGGGGCAGGACCATGTCTTCTTTTTCTGTTTATTACACAGTGCTAAGAACATCAGAGATGTGTGAAAAAACTATAAATCTTCATATGTAGGCAATCTGTCTCCAATGGCCTGACAGCTCATATCAATAGTTTTGTGTACTTACCAGTTGTCTTCTGGTTGCCAAGTAATGAGTATCTCTGTGGCCAAATTTTCAAACCTCTGCTTCCAACAAGGCACAGAAATAACAGCCTATTCAGATGTGCTCTACCCATAACAGCTTTCCAGTCTGACATGCTTGGACAGATTTTTAAAAGCACTTGACAATAATATTCCAGCAATACCCTGAAGAAAACTGGGTGAGATACTGTGGCCAAAAATTTACTGGTGGAAATAGCACAATATTTCCAGCCTTTAAAATTCCTTTCAAAGAAGCAAACTTGTTAGTATCAGAAACCAGGGAAGAAGGAATCGAGCACAGTAAGAGAAATTAAAATGGGTGTTTGCATTTATTTAATTTGCAGAAGGAAAATATTTTTCTGTTCACTGATATTTTATTGGGAAATTCCATCCAGTGTTTTGTTTAATTCTGAAAAACATTGACAAACAAAATGCAATATTGTATGATATATTAACTATTGACACATTAGTGCTTGTGGGTTTAAACCACAACAAAAATACTTTCTGCAAACTTTTAGCTTGCTGAAGGTGTTGAAAGAAGATATTTTTGCTGACCTAGACTGATTTTTTCCCAGCTGTTGTAAGAACTGCCACAAATCAGAAAATCAATTATTCATCTGGCCAGAATATTGCTTTGTTTGTTGGTTTCATTTTTGTCAGTCTATCTCCTCTTTTAGATGTGTTTATGGTGAGAGAGAGAGAGAGAGAAAGAGAAAGAAAATTCAGTCCTATACATTTCCCTGAATAAACAATTTACTGGATGAGCTGAGAAAAAAGAACTTCCTGTTCCTGCAGGTGATTTTATCTCTGTTAGGAAACATGAGGACAGACTGTCATTTTATGCAGCTAATGAAAGTATAATGGACCTGCTTAGAGATATCCTATTCTTCCTACTGTATTTAAAAAATTTGCTTAAGGAAAAGAGACAGGTTGGGTTTACATATTGCAGCTGTTATATTACACAAGATACATTGCACTACATATCCTTGTTGCTGACTTTTTAATCAGTTCATATGACTGATTGTTTAGACTATCATATATTCGTATTATATATTTAGATTACTTATATAGTTAAAAAGGAAAACTCTTCATGTATCTTCTCAGGAAGCAAAAGTTAAAATATAATGAGGCTTGCTTTGGTAACAGAAATATGATGCTAAATATAGGAAAAAGTGTTTTGTGCTGCATTATAACCATTAAACTTCTGTTAATTCTAGTAATATTTATGACAATTATCCTTCCAGTTGTTGAATCTGGTCTAGGTGTACCTTTAATTTTGTAGTTGATAGTTTTTCATGGCTTGGTAGTGGGACTGATGCTTTTTAATACCTCTGTCAGTAAATTGAACAGTGGGATTAATTGCAACCTCAACAGGATTACCAGGGACCCCATGCTGTGTGATGTAGAGGGAAGGAATGTCATCCAGAGGGACCTGGACAGAATTGAGAGGTGGGCAGTATAATGTTCAATAAAGCCAAGTGCCAGGTGCTGCACCTGGGGCAAGGGGATCCCATGCACAAATAGTGACTGGATGGAGAAGGGATTGAGAGCAGAGCACAGCACCTTGAGGACTTGGGTGTATTGCTTGAGAAGAAGCTCAACATTAGCCAACAATGTGCACTCACAGCCTAGAAAGCCAAACCTGTCCTGGGCTGCATCCAAAGCAGCGTGGCCATCAGGGCCAGGAAGGGGATCCTGCCTCTTTGCTCATCTCTGGTGAGACCCCACCTGCAGTGCTGCATCAGCTCTGGGGTCCCACAGAAGGTCCCACATGCACAGGAAGCACATGGACTTGTTATTCTGAAAGTTATTAAATAAGTACTTTAGAGACAGCACCGTTTTTGGTCAGAGCCAGCAAGGTTCATGAGGGAAAAAGGTTGTTTAACCAGCTTAATTCCTTTTTATGAGCAAGTCACCCATCTAGATGGCCAAGGGGAGCATAAAGATGTGGTAGTTTGGGATTTTAGCAAACCTTTAGATACTGTCTCTCACAAAATTTTGCTGGACAGAATGTCAGCTAGACAAGTCTATATGTAGGGTGAGCAATTGCTTGACTCAAAGAGGTGTAGTAAATGAGGTCACATCAGTTTGGTAGCTAGTCTCCATTGGGGATCCCCAGAGCTCAATTTTAGAGCCAGTACTGTTCAACGTTTTTATAAATTATCTGTATCTTATCAAACAAATCCCAAACTAAACCCAAAAGCTGACAAAAACCCCCTAAAACCCCAC
>VZRZ01001872.1:74539-162885 GCA_013398175.1 Climacteris rufus | reverse complement strand
CCCCCCGCCCCCCAAATCCCAAAGCAAAACAAAAAAACACCCACCAAAACCAAGGGGGATAGAAAAAGAGAAAAAGAAAATACCAAGGAGAAAAAGCCAAAAATCTTTACAAGAAAGCAAAGTCAAGACTACACATGCTGCCTGGCTAAAAAGAGAACCCAAGATGACACAAGAAAGTCCTGATAGCTTTCCAAAAGCAAGGGTAAAAAAAGAGATGTTAAAACATGCAGAGATGAATAGAGCAAGCAAAGAACCCATGGCAAGCACAGACAAAGAGAAACACATTGCCAGTACATTCTGCCTCCTCTTCAGGGGCTTTCAAGGACACCAGAAAAAGGGAACACGTGAGTTCATTGAGGAAGACAAAATTCCATTAACACCCTGTTGATCCAGGAGGACTGCTGATGACAAAATGCCTTTGACTCATAACACTCTGTATGAAATTTGTCCAAAGCAGGGTACCTCGACTCCACTACTGACATTGCTGTGTAAGGAGACTTTTGCATGTAGTCAAAACGTGGGCACGTTTAGGGGCTTCACACCCGCTGTGGAGGTGTTACCTTTCAGGGCATAGTATTAGGGAGGTCCATGCACAGTTCTGCTGAAGGATCTGTAAAGCAGAAAATGGAGGAGGACATTTCTGGAAGGGCAGCAAGAACTACTCGCACTAACTTCACGGCCACTTCAGAGTTTTTCTCTAAGTTTGTTCCTCTCTTTTGCCATGTGAGCTACTTATGAACCTATGCCAAAATAAGCCGTGACTGACCCCACAGCTTCTTTTCCCAGCGTTATACAGTGTGATCCCAGCACAGGACAAACTACCTGGCTGAGTGTGGGCTGATGCTCTGCAGAGAGATGAAACGGGCACCTGCCTTGAATATTGCCCACATCTTCAGGGCACATCCTTGCCTGTTGTAAAGGAGGCAGGGATTCGACAGCTCTGCTGCCGTAGCTGTCTGGAGACAAGCTCCTGGTGGATCTAGCAGAGGTGGTGATGCCATGATCGGGGCACCACCCTGCAGACTGGTGTTAGTCAGCTAAGCCATGCCATTGCGAGCCCATGACACCTCCCAGAGATGGGGTGTGCCAGCCTTTCCCCACATGTAAGAGCAAGGTCTGTGAGATTCAAGAAAGGGAGTGCTGCAAGCTACAACCAAAAGAGCCTGAAGCACCCTGTGTAAGCACCTTGTGTCAACAGCCAATGGGCCTTTTGTGGGATATATACTGGGAATTTTGCTTGCACACCAGAAGAGTACAGTTCAATTGGAAATCACTCTGTTACCAATTTTAGCAGGATAGCAAATAAAGTAATCCTTTTAATTACAGTAAAACCATGTGTCAAACAGATAACCTTGGGCAGATGATTTTGCAACTTGGCTGGATTTGAATGGATTCAACTTGCAGTCAGATTCCAGTCGGGGTTTTACCCCATAATTCTCCATCTCTATCATTTAATATAATTTCATTCCATGCAACCTCTTCAGCAACAGATTGTGTCATGACACAGAGCAGACTGGATGTCATTGCACCATTTACTTCATCTGATCTTCGTCTCAAGATCAAGGATGTTTGTTTGTGTGTGTGGTTATATATTTAACCAGGCTGAAAAATCAGCTTTTAGAGGAGTATAGAAAGAGCCTTTGATCTTGAGCAACAATCAGCAATGAGGTCTCGATTCCTGCAACTGCTTACATTGATTTGTTATGGCTTACAAATTTGACTCTTCTGAAACAGGACAAGAAACCTCTCTGTTGTTCTTGTTATTCAGATTATTCCTTCTTGTCTTTTAAGAGGCTTTTAAGCTTTTATGTTTTCCACACCTTTCTGAGGTATAGCGATTGCATTTTTGTTAGAGCTATGATGAAAATTAATTCCCTTTTTATTCATCAATAGAACAATAGAAGCGAACTGTTTGAGTGGGGAACACTCAAAACAACAGATATTTTTCTTCTGAAGAGTGACAACGTGGAGTTAAACAGAATTGCAGAGCTGTAGCATAAATCAACCCACCTGACCCCACACTGCATTGCTGCAAATGGTCTCGTTCACAGCAGCTGTCATGTGACTGCATGGCTGTTCCCCACAGGGGGTGACTCCTTTCTCCTGACTGTCTTCAAATATCCTTCTCCAGAAGCTGCTGCACTGCCCAGCATCCTTTGGTTTTTACTTCAGTCTTCTGGCTTTTTTCCTATCTCCAGAGTCAGACTCTTTTTCTGTTTCATAACAATCACTTCTCTCAAATAGTCATCCGACTTTATTTCCTAATTAAAGAGATGTAGGCAGTACAACACACACGATGCCAATAACGTAGTATTATCTATGGTTTATGGATGATTATCTAGTACCTGCCAAAACTGTGACTTTTATTTCTGCTTGGCATAATGTTTTGGCAGTCTTTGACATCAAAAGAGAGATAGCTAATCCTCATCCCCACCTCAAAGAAAATCAAAACACAACACTCCTCTGTAAACTTGGAAAGTGATTACCACTCAGTGCTGCACCGAAATTACAATGCAAAGAACATGGAAAACCAAAGATGGGCTTTGATTTGAAAGTTCTGCCTTAAGACCCTTGAATGCCATTCCATCCATGCATGTGATGGAAAAGTTTTAGCACCAACATTTTTTGCTAAGCAAACAATAGCAAGTTAAGACAGAAGGAAAGTATTTCCATTTCACTGACATCTAAACAGCAAGAAGTTATGCCTAGCAGTTTATTATGAATAGCTTTCATGTTCTGAAACTTCATAATGCTCTTAAATTTTATGTTGCCTGCATTTAAGGAGATTTTGCTTAAACTAAAATGAAACTATGAAAGCTGCAGAAGTGACCTGTTTTTCACTACATCTACAAAAATATGAGTGTTCTCTTTCTTCAATCACATAGCAATTTTGCTTTGCTAACAAACATTAGTTTTATGAATCCACATTAAAAAATATTTTAAAATAACTTCTACCTAAGATGACGAACATCTTGCAGTCCCAAAAGTTCAGTTCCAGCCATGTTAAAACCAAAGTCTCAGATAAATTCCTAATGTGAATGCTGAAAAAGTGAAATAGAAGCAATAGAGAAATTAGTCACATCTGCTTGTCAAACTGTTTTCAATTTTGAATACACATACAGAAGGCAACACTCAGAATTTCCAGTTTCATATTTTGTAATATCTTTTGAAAATGTGCCTGCATCTTTCAAAAGTAGAGTAGGGAAGGAGGTCACAAAGATAACAGGTTCTGCAGTGGAAATCTTCTGTACTTGTATCTGATAGGAGGGTTTAACTTTCAGGTTGCATATGCAAAGTATTATTTCTATGCTTCAAAAAATAGGCATGGCAGATCCTGTATAGCTATGTAACAATAAATGTATAAATGCATGCCATGACAAATCTGACAAGCGTTATGACAAAAACCTGTTCATGCAGGGCAGGGTATCAGAATGAGGGAGTTTTGGCCTCTTAAGTATCCTCTTTACGTATCTAAAGCTGTAGCAACATTGAAGTAGGTGAAAGTCTTACCACACTTTTAGAAACTGTCTCCTACTTTGTGCAACACTTCTACTTCCCTCCTACAGAACTACCACTCGTGGGCTGGTGTGTAGAAAAGGACAGGGCTTGTGGATTCCAAAAACAGACCTCTCTTGCACACAAATAAGTGAAATTCCAGCTAAAAGGGTCCCTGGGAGAGACAAGAGCAAGAGAGAAATTACCACAGAGAGTATACCAACCTGCATAACCTGAGGTTGTCTCAACAAACTTCTGAAGATATTGTGTACTTTCACTAAGTAGTAAAAATACTCACAACCCCAGCCTTTGACAACTCCAGCTGTCTGGGCAGTTTAACCACTAGACTTGCATGGATCTGCAAGCCTGCACTGCAGGAGCTCCTTACCTCATTTACAGCAGCACCATCATATTTCACTGGTGCAAGGACAAGGAAGAGGAACTCAGGTGGCTGTGGTAATTCCCACAAGCTCTCTGATGTCTGTTTCAGAGCTGTGAAGTATTCTTGATGTGATTTTTAATTTTAAAGAGTTGCTACTTGTGATCTCCAAACCTACATCTCGAATAAGGACACACTCTGGATTTATTTTGAGAACTGGAAGGAAGCATCTCATAATTCTACTGCTTTCAGCTGCTCACCCTCTGTGCATTCAGCTTTCTAGCAAACTATTTTCCACAAGTGTTTCTACATGAAACTTCTAGTACCCTATATAGAAAACGTCCTTTATCTCTGAGAGCACAGGAATCTTAAAAAGTGGATCTTGTGGATAGTTAGAGAAAAAAGAAATGTATCAGTTCCAGCAGACAGACAAGAGGCAACAGTCACAAGTTGCAGCAAGGAAAATTCCAGTTTGGTATAGGGTAAAAAATATTGCCATATGAGTAGTTTAAGGACAGGACAGGTTGCCCAAAAATGTTGTGCAATCTCCATCCCTGGAGATTGCCAAGATGTGACTGAATAAATTCCTAGCAAAGTGAGCTGGCTTTGAAATCAGACCTTGAAGCAAGAGGCGGAGCCAGATGACCTGCGGAGTTTCTTCCACTCTCAACTATCCTGTGGCCCCACATTCTTCCCACAGCATCACCTTTCAGCACAGTTGGCATGCCAGGCTACATCCCAGACAAATCCTGACAATAAGCTTATCATGTGGCACTGTGCAATTCACATCACAAAAAATTTACTATTACTCAGGCAAAACACTTGTTACCTTAAATTTATCCTAATACTTCACAGTAAATTTTAATGTGATGGTTATAATTCAATTCAAAAATGAGCTGTACAACTTTTAAATATACAAGTTATTCTCTTTTGCTATCTCTGTAATAAATTGTTCATATCTAAAGCTTAATCTTGCTCTTAAATTACATCCAAGCCCCAAAATAATTTTTGAGGCAGCTGTTTTTCAGCTGCTATCCAAAAGCAGATTGTAAAGATAAAATCTTGGCCCCTTAGCACCCAACTGGACATTTAAAACTTGGTTTTAATTATGTAACATTTACATAGAATCATCATAGAATAGTTTAGGTTGGAAGGGACCTTAAAAACCACCTAGTTCCAACCTCCCTGCCACGGGAGGTCCCTGCCAGGGGACCTTCCACTGGACCTGGTTGCCCAGAGCTTCATCCAACCTGGCCTTGAGCACTTTTAGGAATGGGGCATCCACAGCTTCTCTGGGCAATGGGTTTCAATGCCTCACCACTCTCTGTGTAAAGAATTTCTTCCTAACATCCAATCTAAATATCCCTTCTTTTAGTTTTAAACCATTCCCCCTTGTCCTAGCACAATTTTCCCATGTAAAAAATCAGTCTCTATCTTTTCTATAAGCCCTCTTCAAATACAGGAAAGTCTATTCAGAGTCTTCTCTTCTCCAGGCTGAGTAACCCTAATTCTTTCAGCCTTTCCTTATAGGAGAGGTGCTTCAGCCCTATGATCATCTTTGTTGCCCTCCTCTGAACCTGACCCAGCAGTTCCATGTCCTTCCTGTGCTGCGACCCTGTGCTGGATGCAGCATGGCAGGTGGGGTGTCACCAGGGCAGAGCAGAGAGGCAAAATCCCCTTCCTGGCCACACTGCTTTGGATGCAGCCCAGGATACATTTGGCTTTCCAGGGTGTGAGCACAATGTTGCCTCATGTCCAGCCTCTTATCTGCCAGAACCCCCTTCTCAGCAGGGTTGCTCTCAGTGAGATCATCTCTCAGTCTGTGCTCTTGTCTGGGATTTCCCCAATCCAGGTGCAGCACCTTGCACTTGGCCCTGTTGAAATTCCTGAGGATCTCCTGGGCCCATTGCACAAGTTTGTCCAGGTCCCTCTGAAAGGCATCCTGTTGTGTTGTGTCCACTGCACTGCTCAGCTTTGTGTCATCTGCAAACTTGCTGAGGGTGCACTTGATCCCTCTGTCTGTGTCATTGATAAAGACATTGAACAGCACTGGTCCCAGGACAGAGCCCTGAGAGACACCACTCTTCACTGGCCTCCATCTGGACCTAGAGCCATTGGCCACAAATCACCGGCTGAGTCTATCCTCCCAATTCCTTATTCACCAAACAGTTCACCATTCAAAGCCACATCTCCCCAGTCTGGAGATAAGCATGACATGTGGAACTGGGATGAAAGCCTTACAGATAACTAGGTAGATAATATTTATATCTGAGATTAATTTTTTCTCATGTGTTACAGTTACAATTTCCTGAAAATATCTTGATTTATAATTTTATTATTTAGATTGTGAACAGATAGTTTTTCTATATATCTGTATACATGTTTGATTCTGTTTTTTTAGTACAATTTTGTTTCACAATTCTCTTAATTTGTCCCTTCAGAAACTCTGGGTAAGATGCCCTTGACCTCTGCATATCTATTAATGGAGATTAGACTTATCCCTATATTCTGTGTCTGGAGCCCCAGTTACACGGCCTGTTGTACAACTCTTCACAACTCATGTCAGTTAGTTACTTGGCAAAAGCTCTATATATCCTTCATTTTTTGTATTCTGACAGCATGTGACCTCTCAGAAGGAAAACAAGCCATCAGGGCAGTCTGAATCCCTTGGTGGTCTGCTTTTACTACTTCTGACTTTCTTTTATTAGATATATATGCAAAATTAGAGCTGTAATTATGGCTCCTATTATCCCATCCTTACTAATCTAGTGACAGATGTTCCCTCTGGCATTTGGTAGTACTTAGATACAAGATAAGACAGATAAGTTTTGGAAGGTAAGATATTAACGTGGATTGTCAACACACCATTGTCCAATAACAAGCAGAGAGGCTAGGTGGCCAGTAGATGTGTCATAAACACTGAGATTCTAACAGGGATGAAACTGTACATGTGAGCACATTTATGGAAAACCAGCAGAGAGCTGCTGGATGGGTGGAGGCATATGCTCAGCAACATTATATAGAAAAATGAAATTGGAAATCGGCTGGGAAAAAAAAGCAAAAAAGCTTACACTTGTGGAGAAAAGAAAGGGATGCAGAAATGTAATTTGTTCTTTACATCAGCTAGCTTGTTTTTTCAGGGTTTTTTTCCTTCTTCCTAGATTTCTGTCAAGCTTACTTGACACAAATTGTTTGGAAGATAATGTGTTGGTCTAAGATTGCCAGGAGACATGAATCTGTCCCTCAAACCAGATTCTGTATTCAACATAAGAAGTTTAGGTTCTTTGGTAGGGCGTATCTATGAACTAAAAAAAAATTATACAAAGCTGCAGAAAACTGAGAGGAAAACATCTCAAAGGAGAGGCTCTTAATATGCAATTATTCTAGAAAGTGTGAAAAGAGGCCTCTACTTCTCAGAATAGTCTGAGGCAGCAAGCAGGGAATCTGGATGCATGCTGTTGCATACTTGCCCTTAGCAATCACAGTGAAGCAAGCCCTCATACGTCCGTTTTGCATATTGAAGCTGAAGTGCTTGTTCTAGTGTAAGAGGAGAAGAAGCAGGAAAAAGAGAAAGTATTACAAATATATTTTTTCTGCTTATCACAATCCATAGAAACCAAAGTAATTAATAAAGATTTCCACATCAACTTCTTCAAGAAACGGCACACAACTAATGTAAAACCCCCAGAGTTAAATCAGGCCATCTGTGATTGAGCCTCTAGGCTAAACTGCATCTTCCATGGCCAGTACAGTTTCCTGTCTAAAATATGCTTCTCCAGCTAGCCTGAATTTTCTGTGCCAGAGTGTGTTTCTACTAAGGAAGATCTTTACAGGCTCACCAAACTAACATTCAGGCCAGACTTCAAATTTAGGACCCTTCAATGATGGGGCAAATGATACAGCTCTTTCACACCACCTTTAATAGAAGATCAGTTATCAGCCCCCTGCAGAAGCAAAACATATTAGTCCACTAGTCTTGGGTAAAATAATAAGGCATGGGAAGGCCTTGAGCAGAGACACTACTGTAGATCTTCTGGTTTTTTGAGATTTCTCTTCAATTCCATCCTGTGGAATTGAAGAGAAATCCTCTTCAATATGCTGGTTTTTTGAGATTTCTCTTCAATTCCATCCTGTGGCCTCCCTCTCTCCCTAACAAAAGTCCTTAGGGTATATCCACAGCATAGAAGGCATGTCTGCACTGCACACAGCATTCCCACTTCTGTCCCACAAGACACTAGGGCTTGTTTCTAGCTTCTCATAGCAAAATAATTTAAAAACACAACCCCCACGACAACAACAAGAAAAAATCAAACAAAAATTGCACCCTCCCGAAAATCACACACACAAAAAACCAACCAACCAACCAACCAACCAAAACAAACAAACAAAAAAAAACCCCAAACAAACAAACAAACAAACAAACAAAAAAAAAAGAGAGAGTGCAAAAACATGGAGAGGGAACATGAGTCACAGACTAGTTCTCCAAGCTGTCAACCTTTCATTCCCATGGCTGCTCTCAGACAGCAGCAGTACCTGTTTGTGCCCATACCTGGCACCCCACACTGGTCTGGAAGGTTGGTACCTGAGGATGTGTACAAGTGTGTGCTTACGTGCACGTGAACGTGCGTATAAACACGCATGTGGAAGGCTGATTTTAGGCTGTGGTTCCTGCCTGGGTGCTGAGTCAGGGAACAAGCCACTCATTGTCAAGTAAAGTTCTCTGCCACCCCAACAGGAGGCAAACTAAGTCACTGTGCTCCAGGACAGCTCATGTTTGATTTCCTCATTTGCAGAGGCCTTTGGATGAGAAGACGTGCCAAATCCAGCTCCTCCACAGCTGCACTCTCCCAGAGCCATGCAGAGCTCACCGGACAGGCAAGCTCTTGCCTCGAATCCTGTACTCCTACATGCTCTGGAGCTGGCACCCGGTGAAAAGCTAGGTCCAAATGCCTGTAATGGAGATAGTAGTGGAAGAGGAGCAGTCTTTAAAAAGCTGCTCACTCTAAAAATCTCGCTGGACATCTCCAAATGAACATGTACTGTAACTGGCAGTGTTTTGCCCAAGGAAACACAAACCCCTCAAAAAGCCATGTTTCATTGTGTCCCTTCAGATCAGCCTCCAGATCAAAATTACAGTTCTGTCTGGGAGATCCAGGCATATGATCTAGGAAGGAAAAGGGCAGTGTAGCTGCCACAGGGAAAACCTGGTGAAAAAGGAACAACATCATGGCACTGTAAATTTCCTGTGGCTGTTCTGCCTTCTTGCAGCTGTCCAGTGTTCCCATCCCTGAGGCTCCTGGACCAGCATACAACCAAGTCAATGAGAGACTTTGTTTCTGAGATAATCCGGGTAAATCTGGAAAGGTCCTTACCCAAATGCAGCTCTGGGTCTGGCACTTATGAACTCCCATGTCCTCTGAATCCAGCTGGCTCTGAGAAAAAGCAACACACTGCCCACCTTCTCCAGTAGGGTGAAGAACCAAATAAGAGCAAAAATCAAGTATCTTGTGACAAAGTGGTTTGGGTGGAAGGCTCTAGTTGTGGACCCATGGCCTGGGGTGACTGCCTGAATGGGGGGAGGGTGCAGACAGTGGCATAGTTGCTGCTTGCAGAGCCAGTAATCAACTATGCAGCTGAGTCCTCCAGCTCTTGCCAAAAACTCAATCTACAACACATCAGCTCAGGTAGTGATGAACAGGAAAATGGAACTGCACAAAAGCAGGAGTGCAGGAGGGTTTGTGTCCATGTTTGATATAGACATGTAGAGGCATTTTTTAAATTGAAAGTCAGTGTGATGCCATCATGTCTCCGCCATAACTGAAGACCTATCAGGCTGACCACCTTGACAAGCTATTGCAACATAGGTGGTGTGATCCTGAGCTGTTCCACCCCCACAGTGAGCAAAAGAGAGCAACAGGGTGCCCAAGAGAAGGCCTTGTGGAGATGACAAGGTCTGTGTGTTCTAAAGCATGTTTGATGTTCTTGACAAAATCAGTGGTGTTTGGATTTCCTCCACATGCAGGGATACCTGTTCTTGTGCAGCAGCTGCTGGTAGCTGTGCTTTTGTTCCCAGCTGCTGTGGCAGGGTGTTAAGAATGTGAGAGTAAGTTTAGATGGGTTTTTAGCTCTATTGGGGTAGCCTGCACACCAAGATTAGTTTATCTCTCTAGTTCTTTGATAATGACTGATCAAGTCTACTACAATATGAACTGGTTTATTGAACAGACATAAGAAACCACACATATGACCAAAACTTGAGCAGAGCTACTTACTACACAGGATAAACAAAGACTACTAGTAGATTTATACAGTGCATGATAAAAGGTACCTCTATTACAGCTAGCAAAGAAATAGTAGGATTAGGAGCCAATGTAACTTACCAATCAGATGAAAGTGTACAGAAGCTTCCTTTCACTCAACTTCTAGAAGAGCAGCAAAACGATGAAATACCAATGTCTCGGTATTTCGGAGAAAACCATTTGCACGCTCCAGAGAGTGTATAAATGATAGTCTGATTCTTGAAACTCACAGTCATCTTTTATAGTTGTAAAATCCTTGTGTCTGTCAGTCACAAGTTTGAGCTTATCTTGTATATTCTGCCTTCCCAGCAAAGAGGTGTTTACTGGCTGGTGCCAAGAGTATTAGGGGGAGATGTTCCCCAGATCTATGCATCAACAGATTCTTTTGGCAGCAGAAGGGGAGGTGTAAACAGTCCCACCACACAGGGTCTGCCCCACACCTGCTCAGCACAGCAAGGGCAGACAGGTGGGATGCTGGATGGCTCTGTGGCAGTAGTCCTGGCAGTGCCAGCAGCTGGAGGGAGAAAATGGGGTGCCATGAGCATGCATGTAGCCAGCAGTGACTGCTTGTGGCTGCTGTGGATAGCCTGTGCTGGACAGCTGGCAGGGGAGCAGAGTCAGTATCCTGGTCACAACAGCATGCATGAACCCTGCTTCTCTGTTCCACAGAGACTTCAAGGAGAGCATGACAGACATGTTCTGGTGTAGAGATAAAGTCTGTGTTGCTCTGTTGTGTTGGTTGGGTCTGTAAATCACAGTCACTCTGACATAGCTTTTCCTAGGTGTGATGCTCAAGGGACTCCCCCAGTAAGCCTGGAGGTTTCTGCCCAGAGTTGCACTTCAGTGTTTCCCTGATGCACTGGGTGTGATTCAAGACAGAATTTCTCAAAGCTCACAAATGAAGTCATGAAGCTGTGGTAAAGCATTCAGGGCCTCATTTTCTCTGTAGTGACCTTAAGCCAATTCATTCCTTTTGAATCAGATTCTCAACTATAAAAGAAAAATAAATACACCTTATGTCTCAAGGGTACTCGTAAGTTAAGCCTGTTAATTAGTATAACACATACAGTTATTATGGTAAACAAGCCCATACAAACAGATAAGAAATACTGCTGTGTTTAAGCAGAGGAAAAAGTCATTAAATGATTGTCAGTAAAGACTGTAAACATACTGGTTTCTTCACAAAGCAGGTTGTCCAGTACTGTGAACTAGGTATGTCTCACATTAGATCTGTCCACGTTGCAAGGAAGTAAGCCTTCTTGCAAGACTGTGTATTTATACACTATAGTGTGGGCAAATGTGAGCTGTGTCTCCTACTCCAAGCTAAAAAGTCCATGAGGGTCTATTAGTGTAGATAACACAGCGTAAGTGCCAGAGGTAAACTCCAAGAGCAAACTGTATCTACCTGCAGAAACTGATGACTGAATTATTCTCCTGACCCTCACTGCCATGGTATGACCGCTTTCTGCAGAAAACTGCTGCATTCTCCTTTACTCCAATGCAACAACAGCCAATCTGGGGAAAGTAATTTGAAGCAGCAAAAAAGAAGCAAGTGAAAGGAGACAAATGCAGTTCTGCTATGCCTGTGATGGATATTTGCTGACTCCCATTCGTTGGAATATTGAAGCACTTTTCACCAAAATCAGAGGAAGTCAGCTTTGAAAAAAGAAAATAGTGCTTAAAGAAAGGATGTTTGCCTTTCCACCAGTCTCATTTTCCACAGTCCGTTTCTGTGTATCTGAAGCCAGGCATTGATAGCAGGAGCCCTGGCACAGAGCACCTCTCTCAAGTGAACAGCACCGGCAGCTGCTGCTGTTGACTCCACAAACAGGGGAGCAAATCCTGCAGCCTCTGCACCACAGCTCCATTGCTACAGACCACCACATTTGTCCTAACTCACTCTTTCATATTCCTCCAATATTTCAAAGTTCCAAATACTCCTTAAAAGATTTAAACTTATGAAAAGATTGTAACTAATTGACTGTCAGTAGCTGATAAGCTGTACGTCTGAATAAACTGCTGGCATTTTTTCAAGCAGAAATAGGATCCGATGTAAGTGATTAAGAAGGTTCTTTCACAATAGTTTTTCTCTTCCAAAATCTCTACTGCCTGTACATTTATAAGAGAAAGAATTTTTTACTTTTATTAGAAAATTACCTCCAGTTAGACCTCCCCGTTTAATCTAGGAGATTTCTGATATAAGAACGTTTTCATGTTTAATATGTTACTAAAATGTGCTGTTGACAGATACTTTACCAGTAGTGATTTCCCCTGGGAAAATTAAGTAGTATAGACTTCCTTCCTCATCTGAGAAAAAAACCCAAAACACTGAAATGTGTTTTTCCAGGCAGCTGGTCAAGGCAGCAGGTGTCAGGCTCATAAGAAAGTCTGCAAGTTCTGCATCACAGGCCCCTTCTTCCCCTGCCCAGCTGATAGCAACACCTGACACACACTGAGACTGTTCCTTGTCTTAGTAAGAAAATACTTCCTTGTTGCCTGGAGGCACATTTAGCCTATGCTATATATAATTTGACAGTAATTTCTGCTGCAAGTTGTACAAAAAACTTCCAGTTCACTTTGTCTTTATTTCCTGCCACAGCTATCTGTCGTTTGTGAAAGCTAATGCCCCTTTGCAAGCTTTCCAGCTGCTTGGTTTGGATACTTGGCAGGCTTGGCTACATTTGCTAATTTCATAAATCTCCTTTCCAGCCTTCTGCTTCTCCTGTCTCCCCTGTACCATTTATGTCTCTCCCTTTTCCCTACAACTAGCCCATTAGTCTCGCCCATTCATTTCCATATCAGTATCAAAATCCCCATCCATCCAAGCATTTAAATCCTTTAAGGACTTTCTTTCCTTATACACTGGGCTCTGTTATGCTCTCTCCCTCACCCTGCTCCTCCTGCTCTAGCCGTACCAGCCTGCTCTCTGCACCCATGCACAATCCCCCCTTGTTGAAGCGGCCACCGCTGGCTTGCCTGCCCGAGCCATCTGGACCCGCAGCCCTCCGCTTCACTGAATCCCGTGGCTCCAGGAACTTGTCTACAAGCCCTTCCCCAACAATTAATTTCTTTCCTCCAATCACTGTTTTTCAGGCTATAAAGAAAGGATTACTATTGCTCTCTGTGAAGCATTTTAGGAATCAAGCTGAATTAGGCAGTCTACAGATTGAGGTGAGATCATGTTGTATTTTATTGTCTTAAGAACTTGTTGTATTTTGTCTTAAGAAGTGTTTGACAGGCAGGTACTACATTGTGTACCAAGGGAACAGCTGATGAAAGGGAAGGTGTTATAAACATACAACACACAAGTCACTTGAAAAGTTGATATTTACAAGGGTTATTTCACAGAGCTGTATAAGACATCATTATTTATTTCCTTATATTATTTCCCTAATTTATGTCATTGAGATCTGCAATGAGGAAACAAGAAATGGCAGCTTCTCAATTTTGTGTAAATTTTGGCAAAACTCACATTTCTAAGGTGATTATTGGGTGATTATTGTATGCAGGTGGTTTCCTACAATAAATGTTCAGATTGCTTTTTGTTTTTCTATGCGTAGGGAGAAGAAACTCCCTTACAATACAAGAAAAGGAAATAAAGATGAAGGGAGCAGATAAAAACCAGTGGTACACAGCCTTAGAGAAATAGAGTTGTTATTACAAAGCACTGAAATCCTATTAGTGGCCTTGAGAGGTGACAGCAATAAAATTAGAACTCAGTTTGTCATTTTGCCATTAGTTTGTTGGGTGTTTTTTTTAAGGTACATTGCTAAAAAAGCTACTGTAGCTTTGCTTTCCTGTGGGTCTGTGGTTTTTGTCTCCTGAATCTTCCACCTACTACCAGAGCAAAGCAGTTCCCCCAGGCTTGTGTGCCTCCTCACCAATTTAGAGCACATGCAATGCTTGGTCCAAGCTGGCCCTGGCACAGGTTTGTGCACACCAGTCAGAGTGGCCATGCTCCGCTACCTGGCTGCTGCCAGTTGCTCAAGGGCACTGCTTTTGTTTTAATTCCCAGATGAATCACTAATTTTGTTCTCTATACTACCTGGATATTCACTTTCATAAAACTTAAAAGAATTTACCTTTAGGACTTCCACTCCTCTTTCAAGTAAGACTGCAACTGAACAATGAGCTTAAAACTTACTAGGCAGAAGCTAGCAGGAAAATGGACAGAAGGTGTTAACAAGATCCCCCAGGCCTTGTTCTGGCAGGGGGTCATGGTGCCACTTGGATGGCATCACTGCCTCATGTTAATTTTAGTTCTCCTCCCTGAGGAGATCTGACACCCCAGTAGTTGCTCTGTACACTCCAGGTACAGACTATGTGGGAGAGAAGGAAAGCAGAGGATCATGGTTTGTGCAGCAGAGCAAGATACTTGAAACCGTATCTGGGTCTTGGCTGTAGTGCTGGATCCAAAAAATGACTTAAATTTAAAAAAAATAGGTCAGAGGACTTTTCTCCTACACTGTAGTACAATGCCTGGCTAGTCATTTTAAACTTGACAGGATCCCCTCAACCGAGCTGCCATTTGCACAGACAGTGGCAAACGTACCTGCAGAGCATTTCTCAGCCCAGCTGACTTGAATGCCAAAATCTACATCTGTTCTAGGAAAATTTCCCAGTGTGGGAACACTGATGGATCACCCAGACCCATCTCTGCAGTATTTGGGTGGCACCTGGTTAGCCCTGAACCCCACAAAGAGAACCAGAATGTGTGCCATGGCTGAGAGATATATTACTCCTCATCTATATGTCCAGAGTGGGGATTTGAGTCCCTCTCCAGGAAAGCAATGTGGCAAAAAACCTGGAGACACTATATGCTTCCTTAGATTGGCATTTTGACCCCTCGTTCCTCATATCACACTTGATAAAATACAGATGGTAACAGCGCTTCTCCACTTGACACCTCTTTTTCATCCAGGAAGCAGCAGGAATTGTCTCTAAGCCTGTGTTTTGGCTGCACCTTGACACCGTTTTGGACTTTCACATGCTACATTAATAAAAAAAGCATAGTCATATTGTATGTTGTTAGTGACAGAAAAGTATCTACATGGTAAGCCATGACTCAAAACCTATTTACAGCTTTGAAACCCAATGGTGTAGCTGCGCTTTGCACATTTTCCAAGCAGCATCACTTTTCTGGCATTGAAAAGAAAGAGAGGAGGTTGCTTGCCAAAGTCAGATGGTAAAGTGGGCTAAACCTTGATGAAAGGCCAGACAGACTCCCTGCTGATCCCTTTTTGTTACAGCCAAGGAAAATCCACTGAGCTAGGTAAATCACCAATAAAAAGGACATTTCTTCCTTTGGTCTTTCCCAAGAATCAGTTCATATATGTGACAAAGCACCAGGAAGTAGACAGTGATATTCTCCTGCTGCATGGGAGTCAGCACGTGTCCAGCCTGCTTGCCACTTACTTGCAGCTCGCGTACTTATAGCAACCGTAGCTGCTACATACTTGATCTTCTTCCAGGACCATTTACAGTGTAACAGAATTAGATGTCCAGATTGCTTAAAATACCACCTTCAGCCATTATTTTCTGAGACTGATGGCCTACTGGAATTTATACCCAGGACAAATCCTGCCAGTAACCCAGAGACCAGTACAGCATATTATGTAATTGATTTGCACAATACCTGCAGAAAAGCCAAGAAGGGGTTTCTCATTTACTCAGAGGGAAAGTGCATAAAATGTTCCATCTCCTATTCATACTGCCTTTAAGGGCAATTTTCAATGACAGTCTCCTTGTTAGGCTGTTAGTGCATAACAAGCCCTGGAGAGCTTAGAGCATTCATTTGAAGCCACAGCTCCAGGGGGTGAGTGTGAGTTAGTAGCCTGACAGGGACACAGAGACTTCTCACACATCCTTATGGTTTTTTCCTTGAAATTAAAATAAAGAGTCATCCTAGTTAACAAGCTTTGAGTCAAACTTTCCTTTAGCCATGAACACAGCCGTTAATTAGCTACTCATGTAACCACCACTGAAACCTTGGAAATTACAGCTGAAATAAGAAGCAACCCTTATCTGAGTGCAGCTGTATTTTGCTTTCCTGCAATGTAAATGCATTTTTTACAAATATGTTCCTGTGTAATCCAAGTTTTACTTGTAAGGACTTCCTTCTGAAGTAATCAAAGTTGCATTCAAGTCAGATTTAAAAGAAACAGAACACAGGCTGGGAAAATTCAAGCAAGACTAAAGCAGAAAGTATATGCATCATCTAAAACGATTTACGGAAATGAAACGATCTGTGCTACAAAAACTAGAACTAAGCAAGCTTTGTCTTCTAAGGATGTTTATGTGTTGCTCCATAACCTTCTCCTCAAACAGTTTCATTGAAATAAACCTAGCTCCCTGTTCTTCATCTGCTTAGTCCTCCACATTGTGAAGGGCAGCAGTAAGACAGCCAATTCCAAAAGCAATATATAAGAGTGGAGCCCTCCACAGAGTGCTCATAGGATTCCCCAGGACCTGATTTTGAAAAACCTTATAGAACTGTCCTCACTTTTCAGATGTGCCCTTCTGTACTGTTCTTTCTTGAAATCTGCAAACAGTTATTGGAATGGGAGAGGGAGAAAAGCCAACAAAAATAGATAGGCAAGCATAGGATCAATGACAGTGGAAATGTCTTCTTCCAGTCAAAGGTCTGGTTAAAATTGAACAAAAGGTTGGTTATTTATGAGATAGGTCAGTGTAGGCACTCCCTGAGGTGAGAGAGATGTTCTCAAACCACATGGAGAATAAGATCAGCATTACTGCTTAGCCTATTATTTTATGGGCTGCATGTTGACCCATCTTGTTTTCCTTTCCTTGACCTGGAAAACTGGGATGATGATTATAGGATCATTCAAGGACTCTGAATGTAATGTAGCTTTTGAGGTTAGTGGGGAAGGAAGCAGGGCTATTTCCATGTCTTGAACAGTTAGCTGCTGATGCACTGTCATTCATATGCCTAGTTACCTTAGAATGAATTACTTATATGTATTTGCAGTCTTACAAGCTACTTGTAGCTGTTGCAATCTGAAATTAAAGATGGGCCAGAAGTATTGCATTCTTAAGAAACAGTCCCTGTGATACTTTGCAGCCAGGGTCGTTGCGTTGCCAGGCATACTCCATAGTGAAGTGACAGGCATATAACAAGCTGGTTGGCTGGCTGCTACATACCGCAGATTAGTTGTTGTGCCTCAGTCAAAACAATAAAGTATAAAATACTTCTCTCTGTACTGAAAATACAGCACATTGTAATAAAATAAAAGCTCCTCTCCACTCTTACATTAGCAACTTCCATTATATGGCTATCTTAGGAAACAGTCTTAACCACCAGATAAAACAAATGATATCTGCAATATCTTCTGTCCATAATTTGTTTTGAGTTGCATGAATTAAGGATATCACTTACGTCTCTTCTGTCATGATAAAAATTACCACAGATGAATGCAACCCATTCACTTTTATGGACTGCATGGCTAAGAGAATTCCATCAATGTCACCACATCCTGTAATTTGCATTTGGATATATTTCAGCTGAAATAGGGCTGAAATAACAAGTAACTAGGCAACTCCTCTTCGTATTCTGGGGGTCTGTATATTTCAGTACACACATAGAGAAGGATGGGCTTCTGAATAATTCTAGTAGGCATATACCTATAACAGAAAGATAGCTAACACCTTTTCAGATTCCATGAATGTGGCATCTCCTAATTCACCCTCAGAAACACACAATATTCTGCACCTTTTGTCCAGATTTTTAGAAAATTTAATTAGGTGTGTACTCAATCTGTGGGGAGAATTCTCAGAGGTTATTTTGACATGTTTGGTTGGAAACAAAAAATCTACAGCACTAAAGAGACTGTTTACATTTGTTCTTAACAAATGTCAAAACCTTTCTGTTAAACTTATAGAAACATATTTTGCCTCTTTTTGTACATTGTACCTGAATTTTAAGATCAGTTAAAAGATTGTGATCAGTTAAACATTGTAAGAAAAGTTTAAAAAGTTTCTCACAAGCAAACGAAAAGCGAAAACAAAACCAACAGCAACAACAAAATCCACAGGACACTTTAAAGTTCACAGAATCTGTTCTGTATATAATTTGTGAGCCACTTTTTTACTAAGTCTGGCATAAAGGGCTTTAAAAATTTTTAGGTCATTATTGTGCCACAGTTTTCATGTTTATTCTGTTCATTTACTGTGCAAATGTACCATAAATACTTCTGTTACACCGTACGAACAATACAATACGAAAATGGTAACTTGCTTTGGGCGTCTTAAAGTAGTCATCACTTCTTATCTACTGAGTCATTTTCCAAGTTTTTAAAAAGTGTCAGTTACCAAGGAGTGCTTTGTAAAAGCTTGAACTTTCTGTCATTGGTGGAAAGCCCTTTCCAATCCCTGTCATAGTGGCAATTACAGAGTTGCAGCTGCTGTGATTGTCTGAGGACATAGGTGAGGAGAGATCTGTGAGAAAAGAGAGAATTTTCTTTAACAGGTCAATTACTACAGCTGGTAAAAACTTGACTGAAAGCCCATATCCTTCAGGTCAGAAACATTAGAAGCAAAATTAAAATCTAAATCGTATCAAAGATACAGAAGATGATGCCTAGTGAGTAGCAAAGGTTAATATTCTCATTGGTCTACTCTCACACTTGATGAAGGTAAAAAGGAGCAGCCCCCACACTAGGAATAACTTCCCAGCTCTGCTAGGTTCCTGCTAGGTCTTTCATCCACACTTCCTTTCTAGGATTAGGTCTTTGAATCCAGCAACCAACCACAGTCCAGTCTAAAGCTGAGTTAATATTTGAGCCTGCAACTTGCTGCATCTACCCGTCTCCTGGTAGAAGTGTATCTTCTTGTTAAAATTGGATTTCCACTTAGTTTGATGTGTTTTTTTATTAAGCTTTGTTGAGAACTTGCAAGGAGCTTTTGTTACATAGAGAACAGTGAGCATGCACCACAACAACCACTCAGAAATCACAAACAATGTTTAAATGGCAAATGTGCATTTTAAAGTTACTGCATGTGTGGGAATTCTGGAGGTTGGTTTGAAAAGAGAGCAGAAATAGAATTATATATGAAAAAAAAAGAAAGCAGCCAGTGTTGAAGGAAGGCTGATGGTACAAATTTTAGATAATAAAAAAGGAGAAACAGGCTTCTCTGTAGTGCCCTTTCATTCTGCCACTCTATGGGCTTAGCTGTCTTGTAATTAATGTTTATGACAGCAATCTGCTGCGTTTCAATGGTCTGTTTCATTTTGCAAACCATAGACTCATTTAATACCGACCGAAGGCTCTTCAGACACAGGTAGGAAACTGTAAGCCAGGAAAGCTCAGAAGCCTAAACTTGTGCCCAGGGTGGTGAACATTCCAGGGCAAATATGTGGCCATCGCCACACCTTTATGGAACTGGTTTTTGCAAGGACAATGAACTTGAAAATATTGTCAGAACAAGACACAAAACTTGAGTTTGGCTTGACTTTGCACATACTCAAAGCTAAACGACATAACTACTTACTCATGTAAAGAGAGACCTCAAAGTTCCCAACTAGAAGGGCACTCACAGTCCCTCTGCTACCTAACCAAACTGTTCTTCAAAGAGTTGGGAAGGAGACCAGAAGAGACACATTAAAGTGTTGGGGTGATATGCAGCCCCTCAGTTTTCTATGCCAGTTTTCATGCTATTTGGGGTCTCCAAAATAAGTATGAATTGATTCATTTCTCTCAAATACACTGCCTCTTGTTTTTTGCTTTTTGCTTGGGTTTTTTTTTTTTTTTTTTTTGGTGGGGGTTTTTGTGGTTTTTGTTTTGTTTTGGTTTTTTTTTGGCATGGTTATTTTTGGTTTGTTTTTGGGTTTTTTTCTTTTTTTTCCTCTCAGAAATACATATACTAAGAGAGTGTAGAAAACCCTCAAAACATACCCAAGCCTTCAGATTAGTTTTACTCAATGATGAGAAGCATTCTACCCAAGGACAAGAGTGTTTGCGCAAGCACATCAGATCCACCACCCTATGGAAATGAAAACAGACGGTGTTGTATTATGCTTCAGCAAAATAAAACCTCAGTGAAAGAATATCCTTCCACCCAGCACATGTTTACTGCTCCTTTGGTTTTGTTTCTGATTATGATATAATGATGGAAAGAACATAAAACCCAAGCAAAACTTCTTTTCAAACCTTCCTGTTGTGATGACATAAAATTCTTCCTGGATTGTAGGATTAAGCTGGAAGTTGCTAATGCTCTAGGTAAAAGAAAATAGAGCATGAATTCCAGATAATGTAGAAAAAAGTCCATGAAATGTTTTTCTCCAAAATGAAGTTTAAGACTTAGAGAGACAATTGTTAAACAATTGATGACAGTTCAGTTGTTAAAAGAAAGAAAAATCTGACATTTTACAAATGATGCTCAAGCCCACCTCTCACCCATAAATCTGACATGTACACGATAAGATCACAGCAAAAACCTTTGAACAGTATTTTTGTTGGTGCAAATTTCTGTGAAATGGCAGCCTTACCTGTGAATAGTTACAGCCTTCTTCCATTCCATGGGATTTGAGTCATCTGTGGCAGTGTTTTGGGAAGAACTCCTGAGGAGCAGTGCAAAGGGTGTAACTTTTTCCCCAGTGTAAGGAGTACTTACAGCATGATTAGAAAGACATTTTCCACAGTACATGGTTTTCAGTTCAGCAAGAACAGCACAAAGAAAGAAGCTGTTGTCCTTTATGAAGCAGTGAGGTTTGGAAAGTGCAGCATTTCAGGAGCAGAATATGATGATGTGAAATTTCACAACAGGCACAGATCCAATTTATAAGTGATCATCCACTGGGATAAAACAAAATCAATTTGACATTTACCAGCTGCACCTTGAAACTGACTGTTACTGGGACAGTTCACGTTAACAAAGTTAACCATCAACAGATTCCTACATCGAAAGGCCCTAGCATACAGACAGTAATGTGCTTTTCTTGTATTTTTTAACCTGCAATTTAAAACAGCATAATAAACATGTGTTTTGAATAAATGTTAATGCAGAGAACAGTGAATGACTTTTCAATGAAAAACTTTTTTATCCTTAAACATGATAAGTAATTGAATTATATTGGTTTCTCCTCTTAAAAATAAGTGTAACCAAAATCAAGTGTGAAATTATGGCAGCCTACATTGAAGTTTACATCTAACATGGCTTAAAAACGTACTTAATATTCAGAGAGTGAGTAGTTACTACCAATATTTTAAATAAAGTAGAAAAAAATGAAACAAACAAACAATCAAAGAAAGAAAAAGCCACTCTAGTTATAACCAGTTTGCTGAAGTTATAATTTGAATTTGGACAGATTCAGACTCCTCAGAAAGTGCAGAAAGACTGGGTTATTTTCATTTTATTTATTCAGCATGGGCCATGTCAATGAGGCAGTCTCTTAAAGCTGAGAAACTGCAAGTTAAAAGGAAACTATGCTTCCACAAAAGAAGATGTGGGAGTCAGGAATCTATTAACTCCACCATCTGAAAGAACATAGATTCTAAACTAGCAAATGTCCAAAACAACAAACTATTTATGGCTTCTAGAAAGAAAATAGAAACCTGAAGAGAAGGTTAAAGCTGAGTATTTAATTGATTCAGTTCTATAATGTTTCCTCTATTTACAAATTTATTGTTCTTTAAATTCAGAAACAAAAAATGAATGGCTCAGATGACAGTGCACTACAAAAGCCATCCAGACAGTCTTCACAGCCATCCAGGAAAAATGGGAGTGCCACAGTTTTGAAATCCTGGATGGAATATTAACACATTTGCCCTCAATAAAGACATGTTTCTAAAAGGAACAGGGATAAGTGTATTAAGGCAGAAGGTAGAAGGGTGGGCATACTGGAGGAAAAGCAAAGATAAAGTGAAATAATTTACTCCTCAGGTATAACCATTTGCGATGATACAGGAAAATATGTTTGGTGGCAGGCTGCCTAGCTATGCAGAGACCTGCCTAAACACTTGGTTGACATTGAAGAGACAATGTTCCTTCTTAGTAATACAGCAGAGAGAGAATGAGTTTCTCTTTGACTTCTTCCTAAATTTGTCCCATCTACGAAGTAAAAAGCTGTGTGATAGCATACTGTAATTTTGATGCAGAACAGTATAACACATAAATATAAGACCCACAAGACAGGCTATATTCAAAACATTTGGAGACAGGAGCAGGTCAACTGTGCTTAAAGCCATCCTGCTTCATTTTCTCTTAGTGTGGACTTCAGCCTTCCATCTCTCAGCCAACGTGCATTTTTCTTGCCTTATGTGCTTTATCACAGAGATCAACTTACATATTCCATGCCCCAGGCTATGAGTCTAAGCATATTATGCCCATCACCCTTAACTAGTTTGTTAATCAATTACCTCATCCATCAGAAGACAAAAGAGATGCAGAGTGGGACACAGTTAACTGCTGCTCATTTGGCAATAGTTACAATTTTGCATCTCTAAACATTCAATTAATGTGATAATGAGTGTAGGGAAAGAGTTTATGAATATTCAGTATTTTACAACAAAATTTATAAAATACATATACTGTAATACTGCTTCTACTATAGATATAACCATTGCCAAAATAGATGAACAATTCCCAAGCCTCCAGTGTCAACACACCATAGGAAGAAAAAGCTGACAGCAAATACAAGTATGGCTTGCATCAGGGAAGTCTCAGTGTCATTTATTTGCTTTACTAAAATTAACAAAATATTTAATCAAACAGATTTTAAAAGTAAACAGATCACAAAAACACAGCTTCTGTTCCTTGTTAAGGTGCATGTATTTGCATCACTACATTCAGACGACAAGCAGCTTTCATTTTCCCCTGATAAGCAAATGGCCATCTCTTGGAAAGAATACATCTTGAAAGATGAATAGCTCACACACACATCAGATCTACTTTGAATTGATTCTGTGTGGTTTCTTCAAAGCAAATTTAAAGCTGAGGTGACCTAATTGTGCAAGCCAGAAGTAATTTTCATCAGCAAAGTCTCAGCAAAGTAAGAGATATTAAATGAAATACTTTGAGCCTCTTCAGTCTATTTTGAAAGAGTGAACTGAGTCACCCTGATAGAAGCAGAGTATTTTCAACACTGTTGAAACAGAATTGATTGAACATCTCTGTGTTTTGAATGTGGGTGGAGTTATCCTTAATCTGTATTTAACTTTAATGCATTAAGATGATCTCTCATTCATACTCATCATGAAAAAGAATGTAGCTGTCAATCAGAAATCCCCAGAGCAACAGGGAGAAAGCCGATCAAAACCAGACATTTCCCTTGAAACCAAACAAGGAACAATGGCAGCACACTCAAAATGGTTCTGAAAGGATGAGGCTTCTGATGTATACAACAAAAATGCAAATTTTGCTCCTAATAAACAGCACTTCATGCCATGGGAATTCTAAATTATATTAAGCAGTGACTTAATACAAATAAAAGTGATCTGTGGAGAGTTATGTAAAATATCCTACTACAATTAGCCATCACCATTTTTCATTACAAATGCTCACAGGAATATCCATTCTTACCACACTCGCTGGAGGCCAGCTACTAAAGCTATACAAACACATTCAAGACAAGGAAATCCTAAGCTATTAGTCCTTGGTCCATTCCTGCCCAACTCAATGATACCAGGACTTTGGCTTCTAGCAATGAGGACATATACATAACATTCGTTAACAGCCTCCATTTTACTCAGAAAAGGCTGGTTCCTGCATCTTTCCTAGCAGTACAGCACAGGGTTAGTACATTAAGACAGTTTGGACTTTGCAAATGCTCTATAATCCAAATTTTTGTTACAGGCAAACACAAGATACAGATTAGGGGGAAAAAAAAAAAAGACAGCCTGTCCTATCCAGCCTGCTTTTCTCACATATCCTCCATCCCTTCAACCTTTTTCTGTTTTGCAAAGTTGTAGAAAGACATTGTATAACCCCTCTCATGTACGCTTTGCCAGAGCAGACACAGACTTCTACGTCCTATTATCCCCTGACCAACCTGCTTCTGCAAGGATGTCCAGGCTTTACCACCTCTACCACACTTAAGTTCAAGAAATTATTTCCCATGTGATTGATTTAAAACACACTTAAGCAGCACAGACTTGTCCATTACTGACAGCCTCTCCTCTCTGTTGGCCACCACTGCCACCAGTTCCCTCCCAAATTAGTTGCTACCCTTAATTTCCCCCTCCTCTTCTATATCTGTCCAAGATAATGTAATTTTATTTTCAGTCTTTCTTCTCTTGCATTTTCCTCCTTAAGCATGTACCAGTGCTGTCACGATTCCATTTCCCACGCCACTGAATACCTTCTTTAATGTCTTCAGGGGCTTTTTTTTTCTCTTTTCTGTGTGTTTGAAACCTCTTCTCCACCTGCACCCTTTGTCTCTTCACGTCCTATTTCCCTTCATGGTTAGTAGAATGTTTTATCTGTTACGAAGCACCACAAACACTCAATCTGCCATATAAATTACACAATGTGCCAATGAAAATAAAGAAAAGAAAATACTGCAGGCTAAGTACTCACTGCTCAGCTGCCAGAGCTTTCCTTGTTCTTTTAGAGCTGCCTCAAATGCTGACTTGCATTTAGACCCTCTTGATTGACCTGCTGGCACTGCCAAAACAGTCTAATGTGGTTTTGACATAAACCTGAGCCAGACAGTAGTTCTGCAGTGCAATGCTCTCTCTGAACAGAGTCCTATTCAACAGTCTTGAAGCATGTGGGATCAGAGAGAGGGTTATCTATCAAAACACTGGGGCTGCATCTCCGTGTTGCAGCTGCAGTTGCATGGATAGGATGGCTGTGCCTGAGGTGGGCCAGGAGCTGTTCTCCTGCATGCTCTCAGAAGCTCTGCTCCTCATCTTGATGATGGCAAAATTTTATTTCATCCACTGTACATCAGCATATGGGAATACCAACAGCAGTTCCTCAAACAGATGGATTTTTTTGTTTTATAACTTACAGAACACTGCCATACATAATCATCCCTTGTCCCTGCCTCCCCATCTCGTCCCTTAATATTTCATCAAGCAAAAGGACTCATGCCTCCATCCTTCCAGTGTCCAGCAGCAACACCTTCCTACGCTGTAGCAACAAAACACACTTGTGGAGGATAAAATACTGCTGTCGGTAGAGCTACTACCACCTCAAAACATAACCAACAGGACTGCAGCTAAACAGCACATGACTCTGACCAAACATGCTTGTCATTTATATTTTCTTTGAAATGTATCCATAAAACTCTCAAAAGAAAACATATTATACAAATATAGTACACATTTTGCTATGCAAAAATGGTATGCTCTACTTCCTGGAAACCATCCCAGTTTAACACCTCATCTCATGGGGTATAGATAGTGCAAAGACGTCTGTGCCATGAGATTGCTTCTGAGCCATCTTTGTAGGGTGCAGAAAAGGATTAGGTATTTGAATGAGTAAGAAGTGTCTCCACAGCTAAGATGTCCAGTGCTCTAGCTCTAACAGTCCCAGGAGTCTTCCTCTGAGCCTTGTGCTTGGTGTGCCCCTTCTGATTTGGCACAAAATGCCATGCCTTAACCTTTTCCTAATTAAAGCTTCTTTCCCAGGCCTGTTTTCTTTCTATGCAGCCACTTAATATCTATCTGAATCTGAGTCTCATTTACTTAGTTCTACAATAAAATAAACCCACTGTATCTTAAAGTGTGTCTTATCATAACACAAAGGGTAAACTGCCATGGCTTTACAATAGGTGCAAAATTCGTATTTTGCAATCAACAACTCCTTTTTTTTTTCTGCTCCATGAAACTATATTTTTATTCCTTTCAATGACCATTCGGAGCACACAGATTTAGATGATATGCATCGTGTATTTTTTACCTCTTGAGAGACATCTAAAAAGCTCTTAAGTCTCCATGATTAGTAAGAATTAGAGGTCATATAGCCCATCATCCTGAATATGTATCTCTTTCACGCCTACTCTTGTCTTGTCCATTTCAGAACAGTCCGTGAATCCTAAAAATAGCCAGAAATAAAGGTCACCAGAATAAAGGTTTAGGGAAGCTATCTGTCGGTGCCGTAAATCTTGCTGCTAGTATTTGGCTGTAGTTTAACACTGCATTTTACTATCATATTCACACCATTATTTCTGATCTCTAAAAAATTATAGTAAACCTTTCCTGTGGCAGCTGCATAGGCTCCAGAGTGTATCCCAGACCAGCCATTCTTGTGAAGCTGTAATTACTGAGATTCACCCTGCAGTAGTTACTTTTGCTCTGGGACAGACACTGCCCTTGCAGCTTTACCAGAACTGGCTGGATGTGGGCTATTGTTTGAACACTAAGCTGCTAGTTACCACTGCTCAGCTGAAGCAATGAGCATGAACACTTCTTTCCCCTTTCAGCCTGAAGTCAAAGGGATTAGTTAACCCACACCAGGGAGGCGGTGTGAATTAACCTGACTGCCTTGCCCCCAAATGGATTAGGCTCACTCACAAGATCAGCTGTAAAGACTAGGCATTGTATGAAGATGGTCTCTCCCCTTCTACTCTCTGCCTTTTAACTGTTAGATGACTCATCCTAGCTTGTATCTCGTGTGATTTGCATAGACGCCATTTGTCGTCTAGACAGCACCTGGGAACTCAGAGTTGCCCAGCAGAGTGGTCTCTCTCCTAACCCTTGGCTTCAAGAAAGTCTCAGGAACTGGAAAAGCTGAGTGCCAAAGGACTCAGCTGAGAAGTTAGACATCTAGGTTGGATCTAAACTGTGCTTAAGAAAGTGAATAAACTTGATGGGGAATATTGTCCCAAATTCACACTGAGCTCTTTATAACCTCATAAAATCTGTGCAAAATATGACTTTACCATTAGACCGTAAAAGTGCCTGAATTCCACATTCATCAAACAGTAAGCTAAGACTTCCAGAGGGTTCAAGGTAGCTTCCCAGTACTAGACTAGGAATGTTTCAGTGTTCAAAATTAATAGCAGCTCAATGCTAAGTCGCATGCAAACCTATCAGTGCTGTGGAAGGGCTATCATTCTCAGCCATATTTCAGTCAAGGGAGACACTAATATCTAGGTGCCTAGTATCTGGGTACGTGCAGTGTATCATGGTGCAGAGATTTTCAAAACAGCTTGAGACAAAGCTGCAAAGAGAGACCTGCAGTCATTTCAGCACCTTATGTCAAGCACACAAAATATGCTGTGTCCAGAAATGCTTTTGGTAACTGAATTGTTGTTGTTGTTTTTTCTCAGCTCTGAACTGCTTGCACAGTTTCCATTGCACTGCATAGACAGACCCTAACCATCTATTGCAGTCACATTGCTGCTGAGTGTGGACGTTTTAGTGAACATTGATGTGCCCTCTTCTTTCTAGAGTGTACTCCCATAGCAGGGACATCATCACCAACACCACCAAATTCCATGAGATTGCAGACATGTTGCAGCAGTCACCATGGTCACAAGCCCCACAGTACTCACCTGATGATACCATACTTTGACTTATTGTTATTCTGCTGGGTGACATAGTTTGTATTCACTCCAATGGATTCAGACTTAGGTTTGTGCTGAATCAACCCAAATTCACGAGTTCTGAATTTCCATCCAGCACTGCTGAAATGGAGGGCTTTGCTGGAGTCAAAAGCAGGACATCTACTGCTCTTACCAAGGTTTGCTTACCTGATGCAGCCAAAGAAAAGCTCTACACAATTATTTAAGAGCTATACTCTCTCGCAAAGAGGTTAGATGCCCCTCTGAATTATCCCAGCTAAATCCTGAAAGCTATTCCACACCCCACTGATGTCAGCATCATTAAATTCATCCTAGTATTCAGTCTAGTGGGAATGTAACAAGTTACATGGTGATGTTGTCAGCAAAGTAGACGTAAATAACGCAGGGATTTTAGTTGGAATCACCGCATCTTAACTTTCACAACATGATTAATTCCCTGTTTTTATAGACTTTAATTTTTACTAAGGCTCAGCCCTCAAAGAATAAGTCATCTAGGAAAGATAAACCTCTGAGTCTCCTTCTGTGCTTGAGGAAGTATAGGCACCACTTCATCAATCTGTTACTGAGGAACAGTCAGCAGGACTGCTGCTGTTCACGTAGAAGAGCCTAGAAACATCAGGCATTAAGGAAAGGATTGCTTCTCTCTCTCTCCAAGGAAAAATCCTTGCCTGATTGCTCATGAGTAAGTACCATCTGTCCTTTCCCCCGCTCTAATGCCATAGCTTTGTGCCGTGTCAAATAGAACACTGTTCAGTTGCCTCTTCACAGCAAGAAGATCAATATCATTAAAAGGTCTCCAATGGCCTTTTAATCAACACCAGACTGACAAACTATACCCTGGATTAAAAACATGCACAGACTTCAACATATGTCAACAGGTGGAAGATTTTATTGTTTCCAGACCTTGCTCATGATGGAGAGCAATTATTATGATTACATGTAAGAGATACGGCAGCACAGAGAGACACTGTATCTGTGAGTCACTCACAGCAGTAGAGTTAGCAGAGGAACAGCCAGGATAACAGGATTAGCAAGGCAAGACAGATACATGCCTCGGGAGTTCACACATGTGTTGTGTGCTCATTAGATGTCAAAATAGATAATTAAGGATTACATTGTATTAAGATGATCAAGCAGGACTTAGGGTGCATTCATGTCAGCTGCACTGGTAAATTGATCACACTACCTACAAAGTACTTTCTTCTCTCCCCCCAACATGTATATTTGCTGTTGTTTAGTTAACTGAAAAGCCACAATATCAGAGAGAGCATCTTAGGCAAAAGAATTTCTCTTGGTACATTTTTAGATATCATGGAAGTATTCAAGACTATCGGAGTGTATTAATACAGAAACACATTAGGACTGCACTATACATTTCTTATCTTCCATTTCCTAAAAGCTGTCATGATAAAACTTTCCTTTCTTCTTTTCTTCTGTCCTGGAAAAGTTGTTTATTTGATTGGGTTTTTTTCTATTAATAATTGTATACCCAAATGGAGAGGGAATCAATGTGACTGAGAGGTCAGGAATCCCTCATGGCAACTGCAAACTGGAATCACTAACCATGCAAAGAAAATTCCTGAGAGAGGGACAGGAATATGCATCAGAGTGCTTACTTGTTTGACATATACACCAAATGGCAGCTATGACAGGGCACTCAGAAATCTTTGTTCTCTGTTTCATTTTTGCTATTCTTTCAATATGGCTGTGAATTGCACATGTTGGAACTGAACAACAGTTCCTCTCAGGTTTTATTCTCCAGCTCTGTTTTACAAAAGTTTCCTTTATGTTAACTATGCTCTTGCATCATCTTTGCTATATTTTCTTCTTGCAATTAAAAGCCAAGTGATATAACCCAGTCTATCTCCATAATTTTATCAATATCATACAACGAAATAACTTCTGCATTGTGGTCAAGCCAAATATTCGTAAATAGTTTGTATTTCCCTAATTTCAGTGTATTTTCTATCTGTTACATATCCTACTCCTGTGTTCAGCTGTAGTTCTGTGATCATACAATGGAAGCAGCAATGGTCAGAGACCTTACCTGTGTGGAGAATGAAAAGGGAGTTTGAATAAAATCAAATGAAACCAGCGTACAGTAACACTCTGCACCAAATCTCAGAGAATAATTCTTTGTGCTTTCTCCTAACAGTTTTTAAAATGCATGATAGTGCTTTTTGGTACACAAAATGTATGTTCTCAGCCATCACCCATAGAGCTTTCATGTCATGCATTTCTTATGTGCCCTGTCTTCAGCTGAGAAGTGTGTGGTGTCCATACGAATTGGGAGTATAAGACTGTTGGTGCCTGTAGCTCAAAGTAATCTCATTAACTTTTCATCTCATCGAGAACTGCTCTGCACCCACATATCTTCTCTAATATGAACAATTCCAGCAGTTCTGATTCTTATGAGAAATATAACAAGAAGAGACAAGCTTTTTTCCTCCTGAAGCAGAAGGTGAGCCTGTGGGGATGTACAAGGAGGTTGCTCCTCCTCTGTGGACCACCTTATGCCCAACACAGTGTGGAATCTGTGAAATTAAATTAGCACTTGTGCTATCTTTCACTCACACAGAATAACTCCACCAGAAAGTTGCAGTTACCACATTGTAATTAAGAGGAGAGTTAATCCTGAGCCTCCACAATGACCTGTACCTCACTGGGAGAACCTGCTGGCCTGTACTGTCATGCCAAACAGAATGCCAATGTGCCTAATGGAAGCAGGGATTTTGCTGTCTGCCAGAGGCAGAAGCTGCATAGGGAGGTACCTTTCACTGCACACCGTCACCACCACCACCTTGTGCAGCTAAGGAGGAGGCAGAGGAAGACAATGACAATGACAAGAAGAAGGAAAAAGAGATGGAGGAGAAGTGCAGAAGGAAGGGGAGGGGGAGAAAGGGAGGGCCTTTGCACACAACCTTTCTAAAATGTCACTGAGTAGGTTTCATCTGAATAGCACAAAAATAATCTAATTTTACTCCCACTCTAAGAGGACAGAATATATTATTCTCTTCTTCATCTATTTCCCCTGAAAGCTTTCTGAATGCAATTGCATTAATGAATGCTGAACTGATGATGACGCAGATCGGATCAATATGGATGTATGCAGAATCAGGTCATTCTGATGGAGAGCAGGCCCAGATGCTCCAAAAGTACTCTGCCAGATGAGGGTCAGCAAGCTGAGCTCTTGTCCCTCACTTTCACTTATAAGAATTATTTTGAAGGGACAAACTTGCTCTGAACCTCAGCTTACATCACAAGCACCTTGAACACCAAGGTGCCAATTCTTGGCCCCTATCTGTAGTTGTTAAGACCTCTAGCATCTAGGTAGGAGCTGATCCTTATAAGCAAGGAAGAGGGACAGTTTGGGGAGGGGAAATCTGTTCATAACACTGTGTGGGGAACTAGCAAGTCTTCAAGAGTGGGAGAAAAGCAAGGGTGAAGCTAAAAGGATCTGTCCCTGGAGAGATTCACTGTTGCATCCTGTTTCTTGCCCAAAGTGGGGTGGGTGAAAGGGAGTTCAAAGGGTGAGTTATTGTAGAAAAAGGTGTTGTAAAGAGAGCCATCTGAGATCAGAGCCACTGGGGGCAAGAAGGGGTTAGAAAGCAGGGCTGAGGTGAACCTTGTTGCTTCATGATAGTTCTTTGCTGGTATCTCAGCCTCCCAGCAGTCCATTTTGATATTAAAGGCTATTAGCTTTATTTCCGAGCAAGCTGGAAAAAGGCATGTTCCTGGACTTCACCTCTAAGAGTCACACTAAAAGCTTGAGAAAGATATCTTGTGCTGAGGGTAAGATATACTTCATTAGTAATACAAAAGATATAAAGTCTAAAACTGTTACCCAGCAACACTGCAGATATGTCAGGCATTATGGGATGTAAAGCTACTGTTAAGCTGGTACAGCCAACTTCTCATACTTTACAGTAGCAGTAACTGAGAAGAAGCAGGCAGTTCCTTGGAACTCTGCAGGCCCCCCTAAGCTAAGGACCTAGGTGTCAGTAGAAGTAATGTTATTGACCTGAGCACAGTCCCACCATAAACTGCAAAACCTGTGAATGGAGGGCATGCAAGAAGGGTGAGCCTGGGAACTACAGGCTTGTCAGTCTCACTTCAGTGCCTGATAAAGTAATGGAGAAGATTATTCTGAAAGGTATTAAACACCCTTGGAAGACAACACAGTCACAGTCTTTGGTCACAGCCAGCACAGCATCATGAGAGGAAAGTCCTGCTTATCAATCCTGAATTCCTTTTATGACCTACCTTCCCTTCAAGGGAAGCCAAATTATGTGATCTTTTTGGATTTCAGTCAAGCTTTCAATATTGTCTATCACAGCATCATCTGGACAAAATGTCCAGCACACCGCTGGATGAACATACCATGTGATGTGTGAGCAACTGGCTCATGGCTCAGGCACAGAGCGTTACAGTGACTGAGGTGACATCAGACTGGGGACCTGTCACTAGTGGGGTTCCACAGGGCTCCATCCTCGGCCCTGTGCTCTTCAACATCTTCATAAATGACTTGGATGCAGGCCTCGAAGGGATACCAAACAAGTTCACAGATGATACCAAACAGGAAGGAGCTGTTGACTCCCTCAAAGGCAGGGAGGCCCTGCAGAGAGACCTCCACAAATGAGAGGGCTGGGCAATCACAAAGTTCAACTAGGACAAGTGCCAGATTCTGAACCCGGGATGGGGCAACCCTGGATGTACAGACTGGGGAGTGAGACCCTGGAAAGGAGTGCCACAGAAAGAGAGGTGGGTATCCCGGTCAACAGAAAGTTGAACATGAGCTAACAGAGCCGTGGCAGCCAGGAGGGCCAACCCTGTCCTGGGGTGCATCAGGCACATCACCACCAGCCAGGCAAGGGAGGGGATTGTCCTGTTCTTCTCTGCACTGGGGTGGCCTCACCTCCAGTCCTGGCAGTGATTTTGGGTGCCACAATATAAGAATGGTCTAAAGCTATTAGAGAGTGTCCAAAGGAGGGCAACAGAGATACTGAAGGGCCTTGAGGTGAAGCTGTATGAGGAGTGGCTGAGGTCACTTGGTCTGTACAGTCTGGAGAAGAGGAGACTGAGGGGAGACCTCATTGCAGCCTGCAACTTCCTCATGAGGGGAAGAGGAAGGGCAGGTGCTGATCTCTTCTCTGTGGTGAGAGAGTTACTGGACCTAAGGGAATGGCCTGAAGTTGAGTCAGGGGAGGTTTACGTTAGATATTAAAAGAAGGTTAGTGTCCCTGAGGCTGGGAACTGGAACAGGCTCCCTACGGAAGTGGCCACCGCACCAAGGCTGACAGAGCTCAAGAAGTGTTTGAACAATGCTCTCAGGTACATGGTGTGATTCTTGAGGATGGTCCCATGCAAGGCCAGGGGTTGGACTCGTTGATTCTTGTGGGTCCCTTCCAACTCGGCATATCCTGTTATTCTACTATTCTGTGAATATTTGAAATCTCTAACCCATCTAATCTCTCAGCAATGCAGACCAAATGGGAAGTTGATACTAAAGACAAGGGCTGCCTAGTCAGGTCGTGAACTATGCTCTTACAAAACTAAGCAAATTTTAGTCTTGTTTTCCCTGGTGAAATATTAATTACCATAGTATTCAGTTTCCTTTATGGTCTGCTTTTTAAACAGACTCAAACAGAGTTTTCCTGGTGTGAAGAATGAGAATATGAACTACAGAGTGGTGTTGAACGAGTGGATGCTCCCAGCAGAGGCATGCATGATGGCATGATGGCCTAAAAGACAAACAACCAAACATTCCTGCCTGTCTGGAGTAAGGAATAAAGACTATGAAGTATTAAGTGGTCAGTACAAGACTGAAATTTGGTTCTTAAAATGCCTATGCTAAGGAAGAATGAGGGGGCTGTGATTTTTTGTTTTTAAATAGATCTTTTCCCAGTTTGTAGGTTGGTCTCATTTTGCAGCAGCTATATTCTGCACCACCATTTGTTAGACCAAAGATTAAGTCCCGAATTCCCAGACACTGGGTTAGAAGAGGCCAAGAATGTCACAGAAGTGACAAGCTTAGTGTCAGGAGATGGGGATTTGGTTGCCATACTTTTCAGCACCTCTTGTTACTTGAACCTTCTAAGAACATTGACATTTGTAAAAGCAGCTAATTCCTACCTCTCCTTTCTGTAGCAATCAACTCCCAGGGAGAGGCTCAGCTAAAAAGAGCTATGTCCTTTTTTTTCAAAGGGTTGTGGCTTACACCCTCTTGCTGGCAACATTAATGCCATAATTTGCTTTTTATGAAGTGGTCAGGACTCCATCAGAGTGCCAGACTTTGAAGCAGGAAACTATTAAAATAAATGCTACAGTTATCAGACAGCGTTCAAATATGTGACAAGTAGTCATTCAAGTGCTTTATGAAATGAATGCATTGTTTTAAAATCAATTGTAACATAGGTCTCTGGACTTGTTCTGCCTGTTGACAAAATGACTATGTGCATTTTTAAGGCCAAAATCTTGCCTGAAGTTAGCAAATACAAAGTAGTTGCATAAAAATATAAGAGCAAAGAGATACAGATACACTACAGTGTAAAGGGCATTTCAAGGACATCACGCATCCCATAGACCCTTTCCAGACATTTGATCAGAATCACCAGCTGAAGTATGAGCATAGACTGCTCTCAAAGGGGTGACTCAGAGGGTACCTAAGCCCATCTAGTGGCTTAGTACATTGAAAGTCTTGTTTTACGTTCTTACACAAAATTCCTGTTGCCTTCAAGAAAATAAAATGTACAGGACAGACATAGATGTAAAGACCACACTGTTCTTCTGGACATTCCTGGGATCACTTCATAGCTGCAGAGAAGGCACAGACCTTCAGATTGTTTGGGGCATTTCATAGATATCATTATAACAATAGTCTATTTCTTGATAGCAGTCTTGCTCTTTAACTCACATACTCCAACTTTAGCTCAAAAAATCTAAGCTTTAGCTCTTTTTGCTGTTTGTATGGAATCAGGGAACTCCAAACTCACCCATTTTTATCTACCAGTGTCCCAGGATGGAATGTTATCTCTGGGTCAGTTCAGGGGTTTCTGATTATTTGCTTTGTGCTCAGAAGCAAAGGTCTGAGATATGTACTGGCTGAGAGACTACTTCAAACGACTTTGGCAGAAAATCAAGTTCAGCTCTGGAAAAGGAATGTAAGATCCTTTTCAAATATGTTTTTCCTGGATTGACATATTCTATAATGTCTGGAGAACAAAAAGTCAGCCTCATATCTCATGGGAGATGCCAGAGGAATGAGCCCAGACCATCTTAATCTTTGCCAAGATTACGTACCTTTTATTTTTACAATTCAAACGCAACAGCAGAAAACACCACTTAATTTTCCTCACATCTCTGAAGGGGAATTTACATTTCATTCAAAAGAAATGCTCATCTTTACCCCAATAAGTGATCAACAATACCTTGGAAATCCAAACTTAATGGAAGTCACAAAAAACTGCATCCACTCTTCAGGCCTGTGAATGTTTTCCAAGTCATTAAACAAACCAAGTACTGATCCATCAGCCTTTTCTTCTTATATTCACCAGCGGTCTCTCCCAGCTGCAACAGCCAGTCCATCCCACACTATTTATCCTACTGTTCAGGTATCACTTCTGTGTTCATTAGCACATTGTGCCGCTGGTTTCCAGGAAGGCTCTTGGTACTGCAATTATTTCAGGCTACTATCAGAATCAGACTTGCAGAGTCTGTCTTATACAACCATTTGGGATGCTCTGATCTTTACTGAAGATTGCAGAAAGAAGAGCAGAATACAGAAAACACTGTGATGTAACAAGCCATGTCATAGCAAAGGCTATATATATGAGCATCTCTTTCAAAGTAGGGTTGACAGTAAAGGTTAGATTTGCTAGCTGCCATTGCTGCTATCTTAAGGCCTAGTCTGAAGACTAGTGAAGGTAATGGAAAACTTCTCACTAACACCAGCATTCATACAAAATAAGGAACCACTTGCCATAACTACCTGTCTCTGTACTCAAATTGACTACGCACAGGCTGTCATAGGTGCTGCGGCACCTCCCACTCTATGTTTGTATTTCACATGTGACTTGTCTATGAAGAAACTAAAACTTCCCCAAGTTCATTCTTTCTTCAGCATTCTTCTTTGTTTTTGTACCTGTTGTGGTAGCCTATAGATATTTGTTGCTTGCATATTTGTGTGACAGTTGCCATTAAAATCTCAGGCTGCTTTGGTTTAACATGTAGGTCATGATCATTGATGGAATAATGCCATCTAACTTATTTAGGGAATAAGACAATCTTCCACATTTTTAACCAATCACTGATATATATTATGAGTTGTGAATATCAAGAAAATACAAAAACATAAAAATAACAAATGTGTGAATATCAAGCAAATATAAAAAAGACAATGCATTTATTTTGTATCATGTGTGATTTCCTGTTCTAACGACATTTACTTTTTCCCACTCCAAGATCACAGTTAACTTTTGAACATAAGGAGAAGCAGATGTATTAGAAATATCCCAGGGTTTACTAAAAGCAAGGGGAAAAAAATTATGCAGTCCTACGTGGTTTAACAAGGCTTGTGTGGACACAATTATCATATAGTTTAACGGTTTTAACTAAGAACTAAACACCTTCTCAAGAACGAAGAACTAAACACATATTTCCTTCTGTCTTCTGTGCCGACCTGTCCTTTTGCATTGTTTTACTGAAGTCACACAAAGTTCTGTGTTCCAGTATGTTCCCACAGCACATTGAAAAAAGTGGAGAAGCACCATGAAAGAATATCAGATATAGAGTTGGATAAAACTTTTTTGGCCAAAATGTTTTTCCTGAATAACAGTGATTCAATTATGTCCTTTTTTTTTTTTTTTTTTAAGCTGCTTAAGGAAAAAAGTTTTAAAACTGGAAAAATGTCAGCCTTTTAGTTTTGAGATTTTATTTTTAGTTCACTGCATTTGGAAATCAACTTCAGTTTTATGAAAGAATGAACAAGGAAAAAGGTAATCCCTCTCAAACCCTAAAACTTGTTGTCCATTAAAAAATTTTTATTTTCCCGACTTTTCGTTTGGCTGTACACTTCATTCCAGGTTGATTCAAGATGAATTCTTGTAGATCTGCCAGTGAGCCCTGCAAATCAATTAATTCCCCAGATCTAGATACAAAATTCTAGTTAAGAGCTTTTCTTTGGCAAAAACACCAGTTGTAGTTTATGTGTGAGCATCAAACTCCTAGGTCATTTGCAGATACATTAATGGTATTCTTCCAAACACTCTCTCTGTTTGTGCTTAACATGCATGTGTTTTCTTTCATGTTGGAAATGTATATTTATTCAATTCATGGTCATGAAACTGTGCAAGCATGTTGTTGATACGAGGCCAGAAAAGGATTCTATGGCTTTGAATCTGCAGCAATGCAAATCTGACGGGCTTGGTGGCTAAAAACGGATGCCAGAATCTTCTATTTTACTATTTCAAACCCTGGATCCAGCTCCTCATAACATAAAGGATGAATGGAAGAATTTGCAAATAAAATTTTTTGAGAGTAACATAATAATATTGACTGTAATAAAAATCACAATTAGGTGCATGAGACAAAATATGTACTAACACATTTATTACCTAAAATTCCCCTTTTCCTCTAAGATGGCAGCAGGAGATGTAAGCATTCACCTTCTCTGAAAATAAGGACAAATCCTTACACAACAATAATGGCGTTCTCTAGGCCTTTTGCTTTTCCAGGGCAGCATGAGGAGTTCATGAACAGTGAAGGGGGAAATACCAGCTATCTGTATCAGCCACAAGGTCAGTATCTGTGAAAAGCAAGTCACTTTGTGAAGGTGAGAGTTCATGACCATTTGGGAGAGTTAAGAAGAGACTGGACAATTTCCAAAGTCATCCTTTTATGAAAAAGTGTTGTCTATGCTTTGAGCATTATTCACTTTGTGACAGCACAGAAGATGTCAAAACCTGCTGCAATATTAGGGTTGAAAGGAAAAGGAAATTCAGGTGGAGGTTCGGTATTCAGTGCGATGATGGCAAAAATCCAGTCCTACAGAATTCATACCTAAATTATTTTCCCATTGAAGTTTTTGTCCCATTTCTCCAAGGTTTATGTCTCTAGTGAAAAGAAAACAAACAAAAAAACACCCCAAACCACAAAAAAACACATTTACAATTTTTATTTTATAATTCCATGTCTTTGTTGTGCATGAAATAAAATGAGGAGGATACCAACTCATACATGAAATGCAAATAACCTGAAACTGAAATGTCAGGTGCCATTTGAATGGTTTCCTCTGTGCTTCTCATTATGGGCAAAGTTCACAGCTATCTAAATTATCTCTGTGCCAGAAAAGCACCAGCATAAGGAAGTTAATTCAAAGACAGACACAGGTAAGAGAGTGACAAAAAAAATTATGCAAATCATAGAATCATAGAATGATTTGTGTTGGAAAGGACCTTAAAGACCATTTATTTCCAAACCACCCATCATGGACCAGGACTCCTTCCACTAGACCTGGTTGCTCAGAGCTCCATCCAGCCTGACCCTGAACACTTCCATGGATGGAACATACACAACATATCTGGGAAACCTGTTCCAGTGCCTCACATCCCACCTCCCCAGGAATTAGGAATTTCTTCCTAACATATAACCTAAACTTACCCACTTTCAGTTTGAAGCTATTCTCCCTTGTTCTATCACTGCATCTCTTGTAAAACTATCCTCTCTGGCTTTCTTATAGATACTGCAAGACATGCAAGAGAAGTTGAGAACAAGTAGATGCAGATATGTCAAATAAATGACAGCAAAGTGCCCCAAGGGACTGTAGGTTGGAGCAGCCCGTGCTTTGCAGGGGAAAGGGTGAAGCATGTGCTGGTCTGATCCAGTCCAGTTCTGCTGCTGGGTGAGACAGAACTGTGACTTCATAGCTGTCCTTGCTCTTGCAGCATTTAAACAGCAGGATTACCAGCACTTTCTGCACATAGTGGTCAGAGAAGGCATCTTTGCCCTCTGCATAGTCCTAAGCAGACAAGTATCTAACACAAACTCTAATGCACCAGCCACACAGCCCTACACCACAATATGTAACCAGGGTCATTTTTCTGTTTCTGTCAAAGGACTTTGAGCAATGAATGATGATTCTTCTTTTCCCTCTGTTCATTCCTTTTTCTGGTTGCTTTCCTTTTTCTGAATTAATGCTAGATTTATAGCCTTGGGTGAGTTTTTCAAAGCACTCACAGTTGGCCTAATCCTGTTGCCGTTGAAGCCACTGGGAGTTTTGCCAATGCTTTTAACAAGAACAGAGTTAGGCCAGTGCTGTCAGCTTTGAAGCCCCCGCTTTGTGTGTACTCATGTGAAGGTGGGGAACAGGGTGCAGATAAAATGAGAACCCGTCTAAACCTGGATCCAGCAAGGAAAAATAATGCAAACAAAACCTTTTCTGTCGTTCAAAGAAATATCTTCATCCATTTCTTGCATCAGTCCCAAAAAGAGTCAAACTGATTTTGTAACCAGCACGTGAACTGTGGGAATGCTCCATTCTGTGGGGTTATAGGTTGTTTTAAAGCTGAGTTAATTTACCTTTTCAGAGTATTTCACTGGAAAAGTGTGCAGAATATACTTTTTTTCTTCAAGTGCACCTATTTCTAGCCTGCTAGAAATCCATATTTAGTCAGGAATTTTAAAACCAGAAGGGATTGTCATATAGTTACGTTGTCAGCATAAAACAGTTTATAAAGTTAGAGTCACCAATTTCAATATTCACCCACAGCTTCTGTTTGAGTTATACCAACATACAGAATATTTAAGTGTGTGTGTTTTCAGAGCTATAAATAGGGAAGTATACACATAGTCTAACCTGCAGTACCCAGACTGGAACAGGCAACTGATTGTGAAAGACAAAGTGAAAGGAAACAGGAATTTTTCTTGCTGTTGTTTTATTTCTGAACTGTAGTGTTGCCTGAAAAGGCTAGCCCAAAAACTGAGACTAGTCAGGAGTAAGGGAATAAAAGGTGGGTATTTATTGGAAAGGCCTTCAAAGGTACCTTTAGGGCAGACAAAGCCCCCCCCTTCGGGCATCACCCAAAATGGATGATGAGTCACGAGTGTTCCACACCTTTATAGGTTTGGTCCATTTGCATATCAGCATAAATTCACCAATTAAAACTTTGCAATTTCCCTCTAGCTCCCTTAGCTCCCTCCCCGCCCCCCCCCCCACCCCTTTTAGAAGCTTGGGCCTGGGCAGTCTAAGTGTCCTTGAAGAGCAAGCCCAGAGAGGCACTGTTATGTCTATCTTAGCATGAGAGAACAGCAGCTAACAGGCTATGAAGCATCTCAGAGTTACATGCCAGGCAATACAGAATTTGAAAAATATAAGGATTAAAACCTAAGGCAACAGTAGTAATGCATCCTTGTTGCCCTTACAGAAATATATATGTACAAACCTATTGATTTGATCTGTTAAAATAGCTAGATTGGACAAAGATTATGCTCATCAACACTAAATGTTTTCATAAGATCAACTTCTTCATCTGCATCCAAGAGTAATACTTTTCTCCAGATAGTTTATTACATTGCCCCGATTTAGGCGGTGCCAACAGATATGATAAACAGGCTTCAACTTGCTTGAAACACTCTTGCCAGTGTTAACATTTCGTGCAAGAAAGCAATGACAGTTTTACAAATAAAAAAAAAAATAAACTAATCAATATTTTTCATAAGCTATCAAATACCATTGATTACAAGATGTTATATTTTTTTAAATGCCCTCAAGCCTTCAAGAATCTTTGGTAAAATAAAAATAGCAGAAAAAGCGCAAGGCTGGAATAAGAAACCTCTGAATCCTGGTCACACAGGATGCTCTGTGTTCTTTTCAGTGTATGTCCAAGTTTCATGATAGTTTGGTTATCTTCCTAAAGCCTTTGCTGCTGGACTCAAATGACTGTTTAAGAAATACATTTTTAGGTCAACAAAATCAAAAAACTGTGGCCTTCCTGGCAGTGGAGTATATCTTCAAAATAAACTGTCCAGGCATACCATCGAGCAAGAATTTTAAAAGTCTCTATTTTTTTTTTTTCTTTTTTTCCCTTTTTAAATCATTCCCAAATCCCAGCAAGGGTGTAAAGTAGCACTGGAGTATTATTTACACATATTTAGGCAAATCAAAGTTCATGCTCAGTTTCTTGTAATTATAGACAAGTTTTCATGTTGTAGAAACTATTAAACAGAAGTAAACAAACCCTACCTTAGAAAATCCCTGAGGACAAAGTATTAGGGCACAAGAAGAGAAGTATTACTCCCTGATTGCTTTGCAAGTGTTTATATTCCTGCTTCTGTATTCTTAGCCAAAGAAACTGTGTGCAAATGGTTCTGATGGACACGGTGCTTTGTGGACCTTCACTTGAGGCAGACAGTACATCAGTGCAAGTAAACACAAGAGGCCCAGTGAACAAGGTTTCTGGAAATAGGGTCTGGGACTGTGTGAAGTAATGTGAAGAATGTGTTATGCCAGAGTGGATATTTATAAGGCTGAAACTCAGGGTAATAGCTGCATGCCCCTGAGTGTACAAAGGAAGTATGAAAGGATATCAGGCGATGCAAAGCCTAACAGGATTGCTTTGGAGGACTCTGTACTGTGGAGGGAGCGAACTCTGATGCAACACCTGCTCTGTCATTTGGTGGGAATGTTCCCTGAAGATATCTGTCCTTAGAACCAAGAGCAGCCTCATCACGGACAAGGTCAGTCAAGTAAAACAAAGAAGAGAGTCAGTAACCAATCTGTCTCAAAAATCAGAAATCCAACACTCTTGTTTGCTGCCTGGCCTCTGTTTAAGTAATAGTGCAAATGTAGCCAATGTGCCTATTTGTGAGTTTTGGGAAAAGCATTTAATTAGCAATTACATCATACTTTAGCACTGTACAGAATTACTTAGTGTCATGCAAAATTTGAAACAAAAAAACTTTCTAAAAATCTATCTTAGAATCACTCTTATAGTGTTGGATCTTCTAGTGTTGACTCTTATTGTCAAGACCACTCTCAGACCTAACTTGCAGACAACTTCTCTAACATCATTTAAGAGCCTGGAATGGTGTCTCTTTGGAACATGTTTCCTAGTCTATTTTAAATCATATTTTCACTTCTGCTTAAAATTTAGTATTTGACTGCTTTTCTTTAAAGGTTTTTTATGTACTCTTCCTGTAAGGGCTTTGAATGTGCCTCTGAAAACCACTAAACAACAAAGTTGTTGTTGTTGCCATTGCTGCTTGATCTTTCTGGGAGGCCAGTCCCACACAAACCTCCTTCTCTCTCCAGAATGCTGCATATTGTAAATACAACAACAACTTTCAGTTTAATCAGAGGACAAAAATGCAGTACTTTCTCTTCTTTTAGATCATGAATTAATTTTTTGTTTTGTGTACACCAGTTTCAATAGCTGCACGGTCACTTACGTTAACCAAAAGACCTCAGATACGACAAAAAACATGCGGGATGTGGTGAGATAGCATTTAAAATTTGCCATTCTGGCACTGAACAGAGCATTATACTCAGATGTCTTCCCACATTAATTCCTTTTTACTCTTTTGAGCTCTACATGTGCTGTAATCACAGATATTTTATTGAGAAATTACACTAAAAGGATATTTTCATCATGTAGCGGGAAGATTTGTGTTTTCTGTCTGTCAGTGAACTCTAACACTTCAGACTGTAGTAAGTCTAGCTCTATTCATGTGACTGAAAAGAAACTCAAGGAAAGACAAACTAAAGGAAGAAGAAAGAACAATATTATTCGTGATGTATCTTATCTCCAAATCTAAAAAATTATCCTTCCATTCCATAGGAGTTTTTGAGATATTGCAAAATTTTTTCCCATGCTGAAATGGGAGGAAGAATTAAAAGGCAGGAAAATATAAAAAACTAACAGCTAAAAATTAATCCAAATCTGGAAAAAGAAAAGGCCAGGCAATTCCAATTGTATCTCATCTCCCAGTCTAATTTTACTGCTTGTTTCTGTTCAAATAATAGTTGCCAGCTGTTTTAACATGCACTTAGAAGGTAGTAAAGTTTTAGGACAAAAGATATCTAACAGAGCTACTTGTGATGTTACTACAGTCGCTTTAGCTCCAACTCAACTAGGCAATTCAGCATGCTTTCAGTGTGTTGAGATTATCTGTATATGCCAGAAAGGGCTGCAAATCAGAAGTTCTCTTATGTACTTTTCCAAGTAATGCAAGTGAAAGTATTTTCCTCTTACACAAGTAAAAGTTGGAGTTCTGATGAGTGCAGAAGAAGGTCTCTTTGGATTTTGTGTTTGTGTAGGCAGTGGAAAGGATGGAGGGATGGATGGAAGGAAAGAAGGGAAGGAGACAAGCAAACTGCAGTTTATGTAATTTGTGTCATGTGTTATTGTTTGAGGCTGTCCCTCAGCGCAACCTGATGTCTTTCTATTCTCCATTCAGGTGGAGAGCTTTCTTAAAAATTACATTGTGGTCAGGAACTGTCTCTATCCAAAAGATTTCCTAGAAATATAATTGGATATATTTCAGAGATATGAATTTAAAATAATTCAGATTTTCAAAGGACCTCCTTCCAGCACATCCAAACAGATTCTGAAGACATGGACTTTCTCTGGCAGGACCCAGCATGTGCCTGGGGAGTGGTGCTGCCAGGACACTGGACAGCCCTTGCCATGCAGCTTCCTTGCAACTAGGAATTTCAGGGTCTAGAGTCTCTCAGCTCAGAGCTAAAATGTAGAAATCCAGGGCTTCTAGGGTCAGCAACTATAGGCCAGCTCAAGTGTTTGGACTGCAGATACATTCATCACTTGTTGATTCTGGATTGGATCCATCATGTAAGCTACCCCACATATGGCTGTCGGAACACCTCTTTAGTCTCTCAAATTAAAATGGATTAAAATGACTTTTAAAACAAGAAAGAAAAAAAGAGATCACCTGAACTAAACCACACTTTCTGCATTCCCAAGAAAGGTTTATAGTGATAAAACTTTCAGAATTACCTCTTGAATGACGAACAATCTTCCCATGTGTAAAGTTTCTATGCATGTTGTCATTCTTTCATGCTATTTTGTGGATAGATTTCTAAACCTGTTAGGTCTATCAGGTACTGTACTTGTGATTTTAGATATCTTCTGAAGTCTGACTAATGAATATCCTATCATCACTGATCAAATCCCAATAATTTAGAGATTTTGGTATTATCTGATTCTTCCATGTGTTTTGGCTTTGAATCAGAATAAAGCACAAAAAGTGTATTTACTATTACAAAGGATACACAAAAAAGTGCTGTACTTACTGAGAAAGAGAATTAAAACCTTGCAGAGCAAAAGGAATAGAGGTGTAAATCACTGCCTCAGTACAGCCAGGCAATGTGTATGTATGGCTGCTAACAAAGCCCTAAAGGAAAGGGTTTTTCTTTCATACAAAAAAATGCTTATCCCCAGCCAGGGTAAAGAATGAAATCTTGAGGGAGAAAGAAAAAAAGGAACTGAAAGTTTCAAGTAAAAAGAAATTCCAAACCAGAGTGGAAATGTTTTTGTTTGATAATTTCGAATTTCCCATAAGAAACAGATTTCACTGAAAAAAAAAAAAATAAAATCAGGTCCCATTTTCCTGTTTGGTCTTCCATCCGTGCTGGAACTGACCTCCCGAGTGCTGAAGCCCAGGCTTGTATAACTGCATGCACAATAGTCTGTACCAGTTTAAGGTGATTTACTCCTTTGTTCTGTTTGAAAGGACTCTAATTTAACAGCTGTGAGCCATGGCTATGCTTGGGTTTCTGCCAGCGTAATCTGCTGTTATATATAACTCTTCTTCCTTTAGAAAATGAACATATTCCTTCACAGTTTATGTTTTACACTGTAAAGCAAACTAGACTCTTCCAGTGTCTTACAACCCAAAATCACTTCTTTCCCCTCCATTCCTCTCTTGTTATGGTCCAAACTATCCTTTCCTAATGATGACATCCAGGTTTGAAATTAATTGTACAAAAGATGTTTCATCATAAAATTATGGAATGGTGTGGGTTGGAAGGGACAAAGACTATCTAGTTCCAACACCCCTGCCACGGGCTGGAACATCTTCTATTAGACCTGGTTGTTCAAAGTCCCATCCAATCTGGCCTTGAACACTTCCAGAGATGGTCAGTCACAATTTCCCTGGGCAACCTGTTCCAGTGTCTTGCCATTCTCACAATGAAGAATTTCTTCCTAATATCTAATCTAAACCCTACCTCCTTTCGTTTAAAGCCATTAACCCTTATCGTCTCACTACACTCCCTTTTAAAAAGTCCCTTTTCAACTTCTTGTAGGCCTTCTTTAGAAAATCTACTAAAAGGTGCCTCCAAAGCCTTCTCTTTTCCAGTCTGAACAAGTCCAGCTCTCTCAGTCTGTCTTCACAGGAGAGGTCTCCAACCTTCTGATCATCTTCATGCCCTCCTCTGGAATTGTTTCAATGAGTACACTTCCTTCAGGTGTTGAGGGCCTGTTGCACTAAGATTAAGAAACTTGGTCAAAAAAATAAACCCCCTTACATTCCACCTGGTCTTCAAAGGATCAGAGAGGCTGGGTATGGCTAGGCTTAATCTCTGATTATAACACATTTATCACTAGAAATCTTGTCATGTTCAACAGGGATTTGTGGTATCATAGATCCACAAATGGTGCAATTAACCAATCTGACACTTCAGGTCCAGTGGCATTCAGTAAGAACTTTGCTATCACACATTCACAAATAGTGTGGTTTATTGAAGCAACAGACATACACATTCAGCATTGCCATTGCTGAATGCACCAGTTGCAATAGAACTCTAATAACAACAATATTTTCTAACCTGGGTAATAATAAAAACCATCCTATTCAGAAGCTTACCAAGAAGGTGTTCCTTCTTGGGAGGAAGAAAAGCAAAGCAGCCAGCCAGCTGTCTGCAAGATGATTTTGAGTCTTTCTCCTAACTTAGATGCAATTCCTACCTTCCTTATATACAACCCAATAGTATTGTCTCCTCGTATGTTACATACAGCATGATCTAAACAGACAGTTTGAGTAATATGCTCATTTACATGGTAGCATGTACTTCATTGTACTTATTAGTATATGCAGGGTGTGTGTTTTAATATGTAAATGACCCTTAATTAGGACAAGAGGAAATGGCTTCAAGCTGCACCACGGAAGCTTCAGGTTGTGCATCAGGAAGAATTTCTTCACTGAAAGAGCTGTCAAGCATCGGAACTAACTGTCCATGAAAATGCTGGAGTCACCGTCCCTGAAAATATTTAAGAAACAGCTGGACATGGCACTCAGTGCTATAGTTTAGCTGGAATAGTGGTGTTCGGTCAAAGGTGAGACTGGATGATCTTGGAGGTCTTTTCCAGCCTTAGTTCTATGACTCTGTGATTCTAAAAGTTACATTTTTGGCTACAGTGCCCTTCAAAGTTCCAGTCACACAACTTCATTGCATTCTGTGCCGTCCATCAGAGCCACCCCCTATCCTATCTCCAGAGGACCTTCTCCTTCAATCAACTCATCCTTTCTTGATGTGCACTATGCAGCACTCCATCCACAAAGATAACTTAGTGGATACCCAGTGTAGGCCCTAGGTAGCAAGCCTTGGTCCTTGCTGGATCTTTGGCCATCATCCCACAGGGCCCCAGACCTGGGTGCAGTATTCCAGGTGGGATCTCAGAAGAGCCAAGTAGAGGGGTCTGACTGTAACAGTATTCCATTCCTGATGGAGGCACTTCCCCTAGGACACACCAGTATTGTATTTGCCTTTATTTCTGACTGCATCACATTGCAAGCCTATAGCTCTTCTTTACTCAATTTCATACTAAGCTTTTACTCCTCACAAGTAATTTTCAATGATCTTTTTGTCATGAGTCACTACTGGGTCAAATTCTTCATAATCAAAGTATGAAAATATTATTTTTCTACTAAAAATGGGGAGTAGTGTGATTGCAGTGTTTCTGATAGCATGAGGTGCTAAGAAATTTTAGCTTGGACTGATTTACTGTGTTCTGAAAAGTAGTCTGTGGCTTTTCCACACACAGAAAATCCTGAACAGTTGTGCCAATAAAAAGTCTATTGCAGATCACATAATTTGTATTATTAGCTGCATATCATTCCTTTGGATCTTTTTACATCTGAGTCAGCACCAAAAATATGAAGGACATTCTGAAAAATATCCAATTTAAACTAACAATGAATTAAAGGAATTTCAGAAGGTTCTCTTCAAGTTTAACTCCCTAAATATGAAAACCTTACAGTAAACTCATAAAACTTTGGTTTGCCCTTACAATTGATCCTTCATCCTATCCTAGTCCTTCTGATAATTGACATGAGACTTGCAAAAAATGGCATAGAACTGCTGTGGGTGTAAGTTTTGCAAAATTATTAACTGTATTGCAGGGAAAATGTAGTGCATTATTTCTTCCAGACCAAGGAACAATCTCTACAATTGTATTTTTAAAACCATAGCACTGAGAGGTCACTTTGTTAAAGGAGAATGACTACAGTATTTGACTAGTTTTCAGAATTGCCCTCAGTTAAACAATCTATAATAAAAATCCCATGCCAAGGAAAATAGTAGTACCTGACATTAGGCATATAAGAACGCTGCAAACATAGACGTATTCTGTAAACAGAAATTGAAATTTATGTATTGAAACTTTTTGCATTTGTCTTTGAAATGAAAACTGCTCTTAAGCATGTATGGTATCTTCTGTTGCAGAAATGGTAGGTATCCCTACATATTTTCTTACCAAAAGCCATCTGTACTCATCAGCGTCTGTCTCTTCCTCAAATGTAAAACAAAAATAACGAATCTTAGGCAGTAAATCTTAGGCGAATGGTTTCAGACACACGCTTATGTGCAAGTGATGCAGTCATTTAAATCTTACAACTGGATGACTGATGATGATTTTTTCACTGATAAAAGTAGAGAGCTGGAATGCCTTCAGAATTTCTTCTAATGGAACAGCATCATGTGTTTGCACTGGTGAGGCCACACCTTGAGTGCTGTGTCCAGTTCTGGGTTCCTCACTACAAGAAGGACATTGTGGTGTTGGAGCTATTGAAGGGTCTGCAGTACCAGTCTTATGAGGAGGACTTGAGGGAGCCTGGAGAAAAGGAGGCTTAGGGGTGATGTTTTTACTCTGCATAACTGCCTGAAAGGAGGCTGTAGCCAGGTGGGGATCAGTCTCTACTCCCAGGAAACAAGTGACAGGATAAGAGGACCTGATCTCAAGCTGCACCAGGGGAGGTTCAAGCTGGATATCAGTAAGAGTTTCTTCATGTTAGGCATTGGAGTGCCATGCAAATGGTGGAGTGACCATCCCTGGATGTGATCAAAAGAGAACCTACAGGACATGGCATTTAGTGCCATGGTCTAGCTGACAGAGTAATGTCTTTAAAAGTGGGACTTGATGATCTAGAGGTCTTTTACAACTTAAATTATTATGTTGTTCCATGATTCTGTTGCCAACCTCAAGTTATCCAAAAAGAAGAAAAGGGGGGAAAAAGGAAAAAAAAATCCCAATCACAAAAATCTGAAGATGTTGGTTAAAAACCATGGGATTTATAAAAAAATACATATTGAAGGCTGTTTATTTACCTAAAGATGGTTGAATTTGCAGTGCTTTTCTTTCATGTTGTTCAATAGGCCAGTTTGTGGAGTGTTACTTATTTATGAACGTATTTTTTTAGTGAAAGATGAGATTATGATGTAGTCATTACCTCCTTAAGAGATATGTTAAACTGTGAGAGCTGTCAAAATGGTGTGTAATTATCACTGAGTTGAGAATATTTTATCCAATTTTGGGGAACTTCTGACATTTAGAGTAGATTTTTGAAAGTACAGTAACAATTGGCTCTGAAACTTGTAGTGCCAGAATTAGAAAGACATGTACACAAATATACTCCCTAAATAGCACACTGACACTGCTGTGGAATGCAATGTGGAACTAGAAATTAATGTACTTAGTGTCTCAATATGATGGTAGGCTTTTTCTCTGAATAGCAATGCATTTGGGCAACTAACTTGGTGTTAGAAAAATGGCCTCAGCTATTGACACGGAATAACTATTCATGGAGATTAAAAAGCATGGCATTGAAGAAAGCAGAGTTTATGAAACAAGCAGAGGGATCCAACAAAATCCAAAGAGTTGTACTATGACAGAGTCATAGTTTGGCTTTTGTCTTCTATATCTCTGTGGTTTGCTAATTCCAATAAATAATTCAACTTGTTCAGAAACACACAAATAAATGAGAACAACTGCTGTCTTGATTCATTCTGGAATATAATTCATAGACCCATGGAAAACGGAAACATTAAGTAAATTACATTCACCTAAATCGACTCTACTTTATAGAATATGGCCAGTTTAGATTTAAAAATCAGTTTGGTGGCATGAACTAATTAAAAATATCAGCACAGTCTTCTCAGAGACAAGCTACTGATCAGCACTGGTAGTCCAGAATATTCAATTTATACTGGGTACTGGCACCTTGCCAATACAATATAAAGTTGCAACACATATGTTTTATGTGTTTCATATAGCCAATTGGACAGGTGGTTGTATTAGTCTCACATGAAAAATACTTAAATGTGAAGACAATTCACTGCCTGTCTTTCTCTGAATCCTGCCTGAGGGACAGAACAAGGAGTGCCACACAGGCAAGCCTTTTTCAGCCCTCACCCTCAAGCTCATTGACACTAATCAAGGAAGGGCAGCAAGGAGACAGATGATGAAAGATGTTCCCAGGCTCCTTCAAACTGATTTGGATCAGAAACCACTTCAAAGGATGTGGTCAGGAGCATAACTCTTGGTTTTACATCTGTGGAGCTGCATCTGTGAGGACTCTCCTCCTCATCTTCTTCACTCTGTCCTGAGTTGTCTGGTAAATGTTGAACCTGGTTGCATGGCTTTTCACCTGTGTCTTTTACTGAAAAGACACAATTATACCTTTTTTTCCTAGGTACCATGGTAAGAGTGTTCTACCTGACATTAAATACCGCACTCAAAACACAGAGTCAGCCACTTAAAGCAAGTAATTTATAACTTGTAGTACTAGAACTTCAAAGGGAATTCCCATCCATTACAACTAATGAATGGGAATCACAATCTTTTGATAGCTCAGTGGGCTATATTTGGGTTTACTCCATAACCTTCCAATTGTATGTAGACTGCTCCTTGTTCACGTCTATCTTCCACATTTGGAATAAAAACCCAAGTATGAATCTTTGGGACACACAAGACAGACTAAATCTCCTATTGCAAGTTCACCCTGCAGGGTCTCAGTTGCACACACACTGTATTTTCACAGTCTCTGAAAGACCTGCTTAAGGGTTGCAACTATTTCAAATTCAGCTGGAGGCTGATATAGCTCTTCAGTGAAATGCTCTTCATTTTTGTCGTTCTGTAGGAAGGGTGGGTCTGAGAAAATTGACAGAGATCGAAAAGAATAAACTGAGATTCATTTATAGAGTTCTATTTTGATAAAAGGCTGCAGGAATTCTATATTTCACTTTCTTTACACTACTTAATTTCTAAGACATGGAGATCAAATGATAAGGCCTTACAGCACAGCATCGTGCTTCACCTTCAGCTGCTGACAGTTTTGCCTGAGCAAGAACAGCATGGCGTGGTGCAGAGTAACAGTAGATGCGTCTAAGAGCCGGTCAGATTTCTGCATACATAGACATTAACCAGAACTGTACACACAGAGTGTTTAATTATTGCTTTGCTGCATGGTAACAGCTGAGACCACTCAGCCCTTCCCCTCTTCTGTTCGGAAATTTCCCTCGAGTGCACAGAGTCTAATGCAATGGCCAAATACAGCTCAACTGTGTCTAACTCTGGTGTAGGTTAGTGACAATAATATTCAGGATATAAATATCCTAATTCTGGCTTAACCTTGGACCACCAGACTGTATGACAAGCATGCAGAGGACCAAATATGTGCTATAACTTATAGCTGCCACAGTTGACAGGCATTCCCATTCTGAAGGCCCCTAGGGATTCACACATAACTATTGCACCACCCCCTGAAATATTGCTGGTAAGGACGTACTCAATTTTAAGACTGCTGATCTTTCTCAAGACAGTTGCACATCTGTCTTTTTTTTTCCCACCAGTACTTGCCCTTTTTATTGCATAGTACTTTAAACTGTCAGTATTGACAGTCCTTTAAAAATCATCTATGATTTGCAGCAGAACATAGGAGCCTTGCACAGGATTAATGACATGAAAACTGTTAATCAATCTCATTAATAATTAGCTGGAAAGTAACCCTAATGTCATTGCTTGATTCCAGAAGAAAAGATAAATTATACTTTTCTTCTTAGTGAGGAAGCTAGATAAAACTGGTGACGAAATTACTTGACTCCATAAATATCTACAGTTCCATCTGACAAGAAATATCAGAACTACATAGAAATTTATGAAGAAGCCTATAGAGTGTCAGAGCAGGACTTAGAAAACGGATCAATTCTTTTGCATTACTCATTTTAGGCACACTAATAGCTATCTCACTCTCACTACAACTGCAGCTGAAAAACTGTAGCTGGAAGGAATATGCTGCAAATGCTGGAGAGCAGAAAGTGTTTTAGGTTTAGAAAAAGCAGCAGATAAGATGCACTGCATGAATATGGCCAACATATGCAAACCAAACATTACAAAGCAGACTATATATAAATAGTGCTTCAGAAACGGCACACACAGGCAGTCTTCACAAGTACTTCTCCAATTCTGGAAACTCCACAAGGACTTGCACAAAAAACACATATGGAGAGATTATTAGGGAAAACTCTTCCGTCAATGGATTTATTTACCTACATCATGTTTCATTGCCTGTCTCACAAATCTACACATTACTTTATCCCAATAACATCATTATAAGGTTGCATGGCATTGGCCTAAGTTAAATAGCACTCACTTTATTTCAATCTACAAACTGAAGCCAATCAACATGCCTTGATATCACTTCTCCAAATTCTTAATAGAACTGAATAATAAAGAAGAGGTAAATCAAACCTAACCAGTTTAGCTCCAGCCAGTCTGTCTCCACTCAAAGCATCCATTCAGCTGGGAAGTACATCAAAATTTATAGCACAGACATTTACCGTGAAAGGCTTTAACACTATGAGGAATCCTATACTCATGTCTTGAAAGCCAATGATATGACACAGAGCCTATATTTGTACTGTCTTACAGTAGTGCTCAGTAGCTGACTACAACAGCAAGCAAAAGCATTTTTAAGGCTGTGAATCTTATTTCATCTGTGTCCACTGATGTTAGTTTTGTTTTCCTTGAAGCTGAAAACAACAAAATATTAGAAATGGTAACAGATTCAGCCTTTTTTTCCTATATTCAACTGAGAGTACAAAATCCCAGAATACTGATAGAGTTCTCCATCAAAAAGTAGGGCAACACATTCCTGTTTCCAGTATCATAACTGAGTGACACAGAGCAGAAAAATTATTGCAGAGGGAATATAGAGCAAATCTATCTTCCTAGACAGTGAGAGTTCATAAAAATAATCCAGATTGCAAACATTTATATTCCTGGAAAATTCATGCCTTAATTTTCAACATTACCAGTGGTAATATGAAAGAGATGAGCATCTGAATTACTCTCTTAATGTGAAACAATAACCATCTTGTTTGGACAAACTCTCATAGCTTCTTAGAAAGATCCTTCATCGGATCAGAGACAGCAGAAGTATCCCTCTGTTCTCTCTTTCAACCATACATCCAATTACATTGCTTATTCTTCATGAGAAACATAACATGGCTAAAGCAATGCACAGGACATCTATGTTCCACTGAGTTTTCCTTTATGATTGGACAAGGGCAAATCCCTTGGCCGAGGCGAATTAGTCCCACACAATTTTTTCCAGATTGGGGTCCAGATGTAGAAGGTAATTTCCAGTTGTTGGAGTGAAACCTCTTTCCAACATCTGTATTGCTAACAATCTGTATCACAAAACCTGAATATTAGTAAGAGGGGTATCTATCTGAGACTTTCCCAGATCCTCAGTGAACACGCAAACAGGTAAACAACTTTACGTTAATGTAGCAGGAACCTTCATGCACTCATGAGTAATCAGCAGTCCTCACTGTTAAACCACAACCTAGGCTCATAGCGTGTTATATGGATTGTATGATTTCACCACAGAGAACTACAATAGTTTTCAAAGGTTTCTGCTTTCCTAGTCAAAATAGGTTATTACGACTGATTATGTGACATATTTAGGGGAGGAAGTTCTAGTTGTAATTATATTTCCTTAGCATTTCACAGGCTTTTCTTCTTCATTTAAAGGTTCAGTATCTAGATCTGTGAAACTCTTCCGTGCTTTGTCAGGGCTTTTTTTGTAACTACTTTAGGAATAATATTTATGCCTTTCCTCTTCCCATTCAGAACAGTTCAGCGGTTCAAACTCTCCTTGCCTTTTCCTCTCTAAGTTTACTTCAGCAAATCTAGGAAAGAAAGGTGTGCTTAGAACTTAAAAAATGTACCAGCTGGTAATGGACAGAGAGTTTCAGCTTTAGAAGGCATCCTTTCAAAAGCCATTTCTCTTTCTGGCCTTTACTTATCCTGAATAATTCACGTTTCCCTGATTCTGGTGCCTTTGTCTTCTCTTGTGTTTGCTAATTGCTGGCCAATGGCTATGCATACACTTTTCAGGAGGGCTTTTAATCTGACATGACTAATGCATATTAAGGAAAAAACAAGTGAAAAGAGGAAACACAATACCATAATGCAAGCTATGTGAAGTCAAGCATGGCCTGAGTTACTAACCCTGACAAGATTCTCTTTTGATACAACTCCACTTCTTTGCTGGAGCAAGTGAGTGGGGGACTGTTTGTCACTTTGTTATGAAACTGCTAAAACTGAGAAAAGTAAGAATTTCTTCTCCATTAGGTATTACAAAATTGGAAGAAAATGATATTGCATGTCCCAAAATGTCTTTGGAAGTTTCAACACTTCTTTGGAAAGGAAAAATTTCTACCATATTTCATTTTGAAATGAGATTTCATTTCAGATATTTCAAATCGAACTCCCAACAACAACAGAAGTAACCACACCTCTTAAATGCTACTCTACTGGCCTTGGTAAAGCTGAAAATCCTCCTAGACTGCTGATTTCTAGGGCAGCACGCAGGATGGGAGCTTCCAGGGGTGCCGACCCATTAAATCTCAAGTCACAAACCTGAGGCTGCATTATAGGTATACGTCAAGCACACAGCTAAGCAAACTGGCAAACCTCTGATAGAAATTCATCTGGCAGCCAATCTTTGTAGCTCTCCTCACAGGAAGTGTTCTCAGTTTGTCCACAGATTCCCAGGTTTTTATTTCCCGTGAGCTGATTTCATGCTATTTAGTTCACATATTTTAATGGGAAAATAAAAGAAGATCAACTTAGACATCTCTGGGCAAATCTAGCAAAATTTGTTACACAAGATCAGGCATTATTCCCATTTCTTTTTATATCAGATCCCCTTGATTTTTTTTTTTTTTTTTTTTTGGGGGGTGAATTCATTTTCATTGTAGACAACCTATTAGATCCTGTTACCTGTCACGTTCCTTAGGTCACAGTTCTTACTGAGCTTGAGTTCTGCGACATATGTGTCATGCTGCACAGGTTTGCCTGATCTTTCCTGGCCAGTGCTCTTCTCCTCACTAATTTCCAAACTAATTCTGCTGCTTCTTGAAAGTACTAACCTCACTTCCTCCTGTGAAAGAGTTTTTGTATTTCCTAAGAAAAGAAGATTCACATACAGTGGTTTGTTAGAGCAGCTAGTTTTACAAACACATTATTCAAGCAATGCTAAAAAATATTAAGAGATGCCTAATTAATTAAGATGCAGCTGAAGCTGACTTCTGTGCACTGGGCTATGTAGGACCATGCTCTGAACTGACTAGCATTAATTAAAGGCCCTTGGGATCCTGATAAACTGTTTCTGGTTATCAGCTGGTTGTCACTGACTGACAATAACATGTCCTGTTTTCCCACATTAATGAATGTTTTCTAGAAATCCTCACCTTATATCAGCAATCTCACTGCATTTGAGTCAAATTTTCCAACACACCTCATAATGAACACACGTGAAATAGCAAGCATGGATTGCTCTCAGGTTTGAAGTTTTTTCATATGATGCATATTTTGAGCTGAAAATTTGACCTTATTCTTGTTCGAACTCCTTCCTACTCTGAAATATATTTAAGGCCATATGTGCACACCTCCTATCATTTGTCAGGATGACCTCTGAAAGGCAGTAAGATTTGCTCAAGCATATGCTTCCTCAGAGGGTATACCACATACGTAACTTCTGTTTTCTGAAAATATTAACTTGAGATATTTTCAAGTCTATGTGTTATTCTAGAGATTGTACTTTGAAGAAATGTGTCAGCCTTCATTCTCTGTGAAGGACGTTGGCTGGCCATATGTGTTCATAACATGCATACAGAGCTCAAATACCTGCAAATCAGATACTTAAGGTTTTTTGATAATCCCTTAGTGAATCTGATTCCATAGGGTAAAGCTGAGCTACATTTAGTCCAGCTTCCATATGCTATCTGAAAATACTGCTTCAAGAGAAACTCTTCTCAGATGTCTTAGATCAACACTGAAAACCAGCTCCACAGGAATCTATAAGATCTGAAGAATAATTTGGTGTCACCTTGAGAGCCGTCAAGCACAAAGGATGACCAAAATAGATACAGCTCTCTTCCAGTACATTATGGTTACCATATGTGATTTCAAAAGTATATCTTAATGTCCCATGACAATGTCTACTGAAGCACAAGCAAGAGGAACCTTTCCCACCAATATATTATTACAACACTTCAACTAATTTTTAGCTGCAATTGCATGTTTTCCATGTTCTCATTCTATGAATAATCAAACTCTTGCCTATAAAAATAGATGTTAATTAAAAGTGAATCTATAGTTCATTTTCTATTGGTGCTGGTTTTAATGCTCTTATCTAATAATAGGATGTCAAATACAGTATAGGGATGATGAGATAAGTACATGTGGCAAGGTCTATTGCCAGGCCATAATCAGGGTGAAAGGTTTTGGGGCTACAGACTGGAGAGACAAAGGTCAGCTGGCAAAGGCCATGGTCACCCACAGCTCATTAGCCCCCTAGGAAGCAGCCTGCAGCAGCAGAAAAGGAGAAAAAGGAGAAGGAATTTCTTAGTGAAATTCCAAGGGTAAGGTTTGATCTCACATTGTAATTAAGGGTTTCTACCATTTTTTTTGTTTGTTTCATACTATTCCTAAATACAAAATACATTTAAATTATATCCCTATCTTGTGGCTTTCTAAGAACTTAGTGGCAAAAGCTACAGAAAACCATTTTTCCATATGGATTGGAAAATATATGGGATATTGTAGCCGTCTGCTGGACGCGCTCTGCCGAGGGCTGGGGACAGACCCGAGGGCGCACGACGTCCTGCGCTGGCTTTCCCTGGTGGTACGGGGGCTGGCTGCCGAGCTGCAGCGCTTCTCCCCCAAGCAGGGTTCCAGCCGTGCTTAGCTGGACAGTGCCGGCTCCTCTGCTGTGTAGGATTGCCCGTAGCCCGGTGGTCTTCGGCGGGATGGCGAGAACAAAGACCAAGGAGGGGCCTTTGTCCAGTGATTTCAGCTCTTTATTAAGGGCAGGGCAGCAGGAGAGGGTCCAAGGAAGGGTCCGAGGGCAGGAAAGGGGGTCCAGGCAAGCTGAAAGGTTCTGGAACAAAGAACCCCGCTCACCGAAAGACAGGGCTTTTTATAGGGAAAGGCGGGGGGGGGGGACAGCCAATGGGGGAACAGAAATTACAATAGAACCAATGAGTAACCGAGGATACAAGAACTTGCTAGAACATAACCATACATGGAACATTACATAACTGGATAATGAACCAATGGAAACAACGTATGCAAATGGAAACCGAAAGGAATCATGGATTGGGTAACAGTGTCACCCTAACCAGAATCGTTGTCTCAGAGGGCAGTGTGCTGGGCTCCCTTCCACCATTGTCGAGGCCTGCTGGCTGTGGCCTTAGCCTCACACACTGCCACAGGATATTACAGGTTTCAGATCATTACTCTGCAATTTTAATCTTCCCAGGCTGGATATTTACAGCTACGGTTAAAAAGATAGGAGAGTTATTTTATAGCAAGCATATCTTCAAGACTTGTTACAGAGGAGATTCTGCAGCTCTTCAAAGAACTAGACTTTATTTTCACCAAAGACTGAAGGTGCTAGTGGATTGCAACTAGATTTTTCTTGTAGGCTGTTTTGGCAGTGATTTCTTCAGAGGAGAATGGATTCAGGCATCTCCTAAGAAGAGCAGATGAAGGAACTTGCAGATTGTAATTCCCTGCGAGAATGTGGTTAATTACCAGCTACTTGCTCTTAGTTAGCATGTAGCACAGGTCTGTAGCAAGTCACATCATGCTATCATTGCAGGCAGGAGTCTGATAAATGCTGTAGTATAATGGTTGTAATACATCCAGCATCTTGGCAGCCCGATTCAGCTAACTTTGTACCCGGATAGAGGATAGGCATATCATGCTTGTCACTCAACCATGCTGTGCCACCAAGTAAATTACAAGGGAACACTTACTTTGATAAATGTCAGAGTTTGACATCTACCAGAAGCACAACATAACTCCTGCCTGATGTTGTAAGAACTGGAAGAGGAAAGAAAAGGAGTTGTCCTCATAAAAGTCTGTGTCCTGTCTTGACATGGGATTAAAAAAGGTAGAGAGAGGCATGAATTGAAAATTGTTCCCAACCATTTTGGTACAGACACAGTCATAGAAAATATCTGCAACTGTACCTGTAAAATACATCATATTTTGTTGAGAATGTGATTTTATTGCAATTCTGCCTGGAATAAATACAGCATGTTGTAATGCCTCTGGGCGTGGCTTGCGGCCGGGACCGTCGGGTCCTTTCCCCCCCCGCGCGGTGTTGGTCCTTTCCCCGCCCCCGCGTGGCAGCTGGGGTGGTGCAGCCCCGGCTCGGTGGGGACTGTCCCGGCCCAGGGCAGCAGGGGCTGTCCCCGCCCAGGGGAACAGATCATTGGTTCCCATGCTGGGTCCAGACAGCCGACTCATTGGCTGGCGCCGCCGTCAATCATTGTGGTCCTCCGCAGTGATTGGCTCTCCCGGCTGCCCTCCCCTTGCCTCCTGTTGTATAACACGCCCCGGTCGCCATTTTGGCTGTCTTCTCTGCACCAGATTCCAGGAATAAAACCTACTGGCAATAAGCGGAAAGAACCCTTTCTCGTTCTCTTTATTTCCCTGCATAAATTAAACCGCTGTGCGTGAGCTAAGCCAAGATCTGCGGGAGTTCTGATGCTCGGCTCATCTCTAATCGGAGACTAGATAAGGCCAGAGTCACGTTATCTAGGCAAACGGGACCGATGCAAAAGCCTCCGAGTTATTCACGCTTTCTACCCACGGCAACAGCAGAACTAGTATGCAAAGTTAAGGAAGACAAAACAGCTCACATGTACAACCTGCACCCACTTCACAACCACAGGTCCTTCTTACTCACTCCCTTTGAAACTCAGGCTGTTTTTCCGGCTTTAAATTACCCGTTGCTAAGCAAAGATGCAAGTAAAAACTTCAGTGGCCATCTCAAGTCATTTGCACATGCTTCTGTAGACACAAGAAACAAGATCAGAGCCTGTATACACAGAAACTGGGGGACATATTTGAAAGATAAAGAGTAAGAACCAAAAGATTTTGTTATCTTGCTGGGAGACAAGAGAAGTCCATGAATTATCTGGGGCCTGGCTTCCAGCCCTCAGCCTATAGCAGAGAAAATATATTTTGCTGTCTGCAAACTGTGATCCTGCACAGAAGAGTACTACAGAAAGATTTGCACAGTTTATGTGAAACCAAAAATGAAAGACAAATTTTAGTCAAGCAAGAAAACCTGATCTCCATGTCTGACTTCAAAGGCATTAAGGGCTTCTTATTTAAAGATCAGACTGTTCGGGAAACAAATTACTCACCCTTATAGGACAAACTGAGAGAGATCTATTCAATCCTACAGGAAGTTTTCAAGGAACAAGAATAGCTGAAGAAAAGGAAAAAGGAATATTTCTGGTTGATATGGATAAGAGAAAAGGTAAACAGGGGCGGGAGGAAGCAGCAGGATACAAAGAAAGCAGGATGGAGACATGTGGTGATCCACAGTGTTTAAGGCAAAAAATCACCTTGCCCTGTGGCACAGGAAAAAAGGAGCAGCATCTGCAGTGTCTGTCAGCCATTAACTGCCATATTTATGTTTATAACACCTGATCAGCAAACCATTTTATTGCAGCTGCATTGAGAAACCAGTTGCCGTTGCTACTGAGATAAGCAGCAATATTTGTGTGGTGACATGTGGCTGAGCACTGGCAAGGCATGTTCTGAGGCCAGTGGGCAACTGCTAGCTGTTGATAGGAAACCCACAAAATGAGAAGTGTTGCTGCTCAGATATCATCATAGCTGGCACACAGGGAGTTTCCTTCTGTGCTAAGCAGCAGCACAGTGTGAACCACGATCACACCAGAACACCAAAATATCTCGGGGAGTAGAGTATTGCTTTAGGTTCTGAGTAGTATGCTGCCAAATGGAAAACAAAACTTCAGAAGGAATTATTCAGTACAGAATTGCCTTGGCTTAGAAAGATACACCTGAGGCTAGTTCCAGTTGGAGTTATAGCTCTCTGTAGAGGTTTTCATCTTACATGTTCGAGTACCTGATGAAGGCACTTTTTGTAATTTGTATTCTTGAATTACATGGAGACTGATTCCTAGGTTTCTAAGTCCCATCTCAAACTGTCTGCTGAACTACGCCTCACGCAATTAGCGTTATCACCTCAACAGCATTAGGGAAAATTCCAGTTCAAGTAAGGTACTGACCTTAACAAATCACTGAACTGAGCATGAAAGACAGTTGCTAGCTCAGGACAGAAGCACTGACAGTGCAATAGCGAATGGTTTTCACACTCTGTTTTGCACATGGCCACTGCCAGCTTGAAAGCCTTACCCTGCAGCAGCTGTCTGCTCAAATACATGGATCTGTCACTAGGAGGACTGAAGTAACTGACAGCCAGTACTAGGCTAGCATTCATCCACATACAGGATGTTAAGGCATAATGATGCACATACTATCAGTGCTTAGCACAAGTGTCTACTGATGATGGAAAAATAATAATATGCCTTTCCCACTTAGGTTTGTTTTGGTTTGTTTGTTTGTTTGTTTGGGGTTTTGTTTGTTTGATGGTTTGTTTTGGTTTGGTTTTTTTTGGGTTTTTTTGGTTTTTTTTTTTTTTTGAGGAAGTGGGGAGGAGAAAGGAGCAGGACAGAGTATCTTATGATTTAGATGAAAGTTAGTAATTAGAACATGATTTTTGCTTCCTGAATTGCATCCTGAGTTGGTTATTGGAATCAATAATACAGAAGAGACTAGAGAACTTGGGTCATTCTTCAAGTCAAGGAACTTTATCATACTCGCAATTTTGCTAGCACAATCCCTCCATTTTGTCAGCTAAGTCCCTTACTGTGGACTGCATAAAAAAGGAAAACCATAAAAAGAAAGTATTAGAAAAAATTATGATTCTTCATGTATTAACAGGAGATAATTAAGGGGGACAGAAATTTTTAAGAATGTTAATAATTTATACGTGACATGAAGTGAGGAAGACCACTCAGTATTCCATCCATTTCTGCCTGAACAAGTCTCAAATTGTCATCCTTCTCCCTGCTAAAATGAATGGTACGAATGGCCAATGAACTTCATTCCATTGCTTAGAGCATTTTTTAAATGCAGTTTTCAGCTCTATGAAGAAGTGAAGCTGTATTTTTTTCCCAGAAAAAAACTTCAATGTTCTTCACCAAGAGAAGACCCCAAATCCTATTCAGGAACTGTTACTACAAACAAAACAAAGCTAAGGAATTTAAGTAGCTGATGAATTGTATTAATAAGTAACCAAGAGATTATAATGCTATGATTGGCTGATGTGATGCATCATTCATGTTTCTTCGGCATTTCTACACTAAAAATTACTCAGCAAACAAGAAATGGTAAAAAGCTGATAGTACTGGGTTGCTAAAGGCTTTTTAACTTCTTCAACAGGAATAAAAATGAGTGAAATATTTGGAAGAAGGAATAGAAAGATCAGTGTTGGTGTAGAAGTATGATAAGCAAATAGTATTTTGATGCTGGCCTTATTCTATGACTGAAGATCAATTTAAAATGTCATAGCATGAAAGAATTTGAAAGTTTCAAGTATAATTTCTTATAGCTTCTCATACCTTTCAAAAATTTCTTGCAGTTAGGTAAATTAAATTTGTCAAAATACCTCTTTAATAAGAGATAGTGAGAAAAACAGGTAAAAACAATGTGAATAGAAAATTTAAAACTACATCTTCTCTTGGCAAATATATTTCTGGGCTATGAAAACTTAAATTTCAAAGAACCCTGTTCTTTACAGGCACTGAACATCTTTGGCTGATGGTTCTATTAAAAAAACTAGAAGTGTTTCAAAGAATTTTGAATTTGAGTAGTAAAAAATAAAAAATGCTTTAGCTCAAGCCACTCACAGTTACAGCTCAAAACCCCCAAGAATGCACAGAGACTAACATCTGCATAACATAGGGTAAATATGGTGCATACAAGGAAACCGGCTAAGGACCCTATACTGGACTTCACCTTACTTAATTAACACTGCCTCTGTCAAGGGACAGAGAAGTTGATGAGCATTTGCCCTGTGTCAACGAAGTAATTTATAAGTCATGCTGCAAGATGGATTCAGTTAAGTCCACATAGTTTAAAAAGGGTATCTCTTTTGATTTCGATCAGGGAAAAGAAGATGTGCAAATAATGAAGTCAGTTGTACTAAGTGTGGATGTGTAAAAACCTACTTAGCAAAGGCTCTGTGTCTTAGCTACATATGCAAAGTTTGCTGAAACTCCCAGTTTGCCCAGAGCTAGAAGTACTTCACAATCTCAGAGGTGAGGAGAATTTATAAAAGTATCCAAGCAACTTATGATTTTTCTCAAGATGCATAGACTGATTCATCCACTTAACCATGTAGGTCCTGTAGGTTCAATCCCCAAGTTGATCACGGTGATTAAATTTGATGTAGCTGTTCTTTAATTATCTATGTACAGACAGGAAGATCAAGCTAATTTTGAACATTACCTCAGAACTGACTAAGCCAGGGACACAAGCCATTCATTGTCACTCATTCAGTTGGGAAAGTTAAATACAATACAAAGTGTGCTAGATGGTGTCTATCTGTACTCTCTCCAACAGCAATGGGATATGTACCAATGACTTCAGTGGGTGGGGAGTGCACCCTGAATCTCCATTCTCCAGTTCTGATTTCTGCAGTTGCGCTTATGAGCTTTACCTAGAAATGGGAAGTCAGGTTCACACTAAAAACTTTTTTTCCAAATGATGAAGACTATGTATTTTCTATCCACCATTCAGATTAATTTGCAAAGGGAGGATAAATGTATCACACTTTGCAGATAATGGGAGTTTTCTTGCCGTTTGCAAACGGGATCCATAGCTAGAGAGATATTTGTTGTAGAACAGCTTAACTGTTCTGGGAGCAATTGTTTCTGATAGCAAGTGCCATATAGGACAACTTCACTACTACAAAATTCATTGCATTTGGGAGGCCAAGGTACCAACAATACCAACAAGCTTAGTATTGCCAAGAGAACATACTACCTTCTGTATCAATTTGGTGTTCTGTTAGTGATATCAGTAAGAGCTCAGTGATGGATGACATTTCAAAAGCCTAAAGAGATTTACTTTCAAAAGTTATTTCAGCTGAAGTAGAAATCAATTTACTAAATGAAGTGAAAGAACTTCTCTTGGAGCTTGCTATCAACTGATGCAAAGGCTTACAGGTAGTCTAATCCAGAAAAAAAAAAAAAGAGATAGGTTAAACAGGAGGTCACATTTGTACCTTCTGCTTTTTTAGGGTGCATAAGACAAACATGGTTCCAAGTACAATGACCTAAGATGTGAAACTTCCTCACAGACTTATGTCAAAATATGCTAATTAAACTAAAGCAAAATACTTTATTTGGACTTCATTGTGTTTCTGCAGTTTTCTACTGTAACAACTGGATTTTGTATTAAGCATCCTATTTTCTATTTATGAAAAAAAATCCAAATTATAATGAAGCACTGTGGCAACACTGAAATTAACACAATGATAGAAGCCACACTCTGGGGTTTCAGACTTCATTCTACAAGAAATCTAGTGTGTTTTATCTTATTTAATTCTACAGTCTGATTCCTGCCTCTGATGAGCTGTGCTCCTGGCCTCTGGCTGCCACGGGTAGAAAGCACGAGTAACTCGGAGTCTTTTGCATCGGTCCCATTTGCCTAGATAACACGACTCAGGCCTTATCTAGTCTCCGATCAGAGGCGAGCCGAGCATCAGAACTCCCGCAGATCTTGGCTTAGCTCACGCACAGCGGTTTAATTTATGCAGGGAAATAAAGAGACGAGAAAGGGTTCTTTTCCACTTATTGCCAGCAGGTTTATTCCTGGAACATGGTGCGGAGAAAACAGCCAAAATGGCGCTCAGGGCGTATTATAAAACCAGGGTGAGGGGAGGGCAGCCGGGAGAGCCAATCACTGCGGAGGACCACAATGATTGACAGGGGCACCGGCCAGTGAGCCGGCTGTCTGCAGCCGGCATGGGAACCAATGAGCTGTTCCCCTGGGCAGGGACAGCCCCTGCCGAGCCGGCAGCTGCTGCGCGGGGGGGGGGAAGGAGCGGCGCCCCCGGCACCAGCCTGGAGGGAACGGGCTGGTCACAAGCCATGCCCAGAGGACCGCAACATCTGGCCATCATTTTTGCACTGGGGATGTTTCTAAAATCATTTAGAGTCAAAACTTAAAAAGCCATCTTCTAGTTGGTTGGTTAGTAGATCTTGTCTTGTCATATGTTTTCATAGTGATTAAAACTCCTTAAACTTACAGTTACCCTGTTGCAGAAAGGAACTGGCAAAAGTCCATTTTGATTTGAAATTATAATTCTACAATAATTTTAATTTTCAGTGACAGTAAATCACAGATATTTTTCAAACAAACTTCTTAAATAGGAGCAGCTCATTTTATAAGTAGTATTTATAGCGTTTATTGAAACTTATTGAAGTCCCATTCTTCCACATGACAAGCTTAACATACAATGTGTTCTGAAAACTGAACATATTTTGTAGCAGCATTGTCCCACAGCCTCAAAATGGAAACTCTTGATGATGGGATCAAAACCAAATGAAAAAAAAAATCTAAATAGAGAAGTATCTGCTCAAGAAGCAGTAGTAAAAGTGAGGCACAAATACAGCCAGCAGCGGACTGAGATGTACACTACTTTGCAGTGGGAACTGAGATTTGGTGTCCTTCAATTGTGGCTGAAACACAGACTTACCTTTGAAGGTCGGATGAGGTGTATTGAACACTCCAGATTAGAGCCAACATCTTCTCCTTATAAAGATCTATCCTTCTATGCACAAATCATGAGTGGACATTCATGGTATTTACACCCTTCTGTATGCCCTGAAGCCTGTCTGGCATGAAACCTACACAGTGGGCCACATGTACAGTTCACCACTACCCCACATCCAGAGGCTTCATTCTGCCTTACCTAATGCCATGCAAAGGATCATAAAGATCTGGTTCAGTAGAATCTATAATCACATTTAGAAAAGCAAACCAAGTTGAGTAGACTGATCATTTGACATTTCTGACTTAAAACACCTGACTTAAAACAGACAAAATGCAACCAAACAAAAAAACCCAGGCTTGGGACAAATTTGGTATCAAGGAAGGAATCTTCTGTAAGAGGAAAAGAGGCTTTCTCTTGTTAAAATCTGACCTTTTTTTTTTTTTTTTTTCCTCCATTTCCAAAGCCATAAGGCTTTTAAGACTGAAGTACTTCTGGTACAACAATTACAAAAGGAGGTGTATAGCAATCCTTAAATGACAGTTCCTGTTCTATGGTTGAAAGATCTGCATAGATTTAATTGTAGATGCTTCATTGGATAAGTGAATTCCTTTCAGATTTCTTTTACTGAAATGTTCTTAAAACTGGACATAGAGCAGTGAAAGTTACACATGAGTTCCTACATGGAAGTGTGTAAAATTCTGTGGAGAAGCTGAAGTATACTGCAGTAATTTTCTCACCTATGTGGTTCTAGAAGCATCTGCCAATGGGATTCCAAACAGTGTTTGCTGAAATGCATGCTGTGAAGAGAGAAAGTGTTTTACACACGTGTACCAGTGGGTGGATCAACAGTTTCAAGTCAACAAGAGATGATAAGAAGGGGTATACATCTGTTCATGCCTACAGTTAATGTTCACAAATATCCTTCTAAGTGTTTCAGATGAGAGTACTTTAATTTATTTATAAACCTCATGTACTCTGGAATTTTATTAGTCTGCATTCCACTCCCAGGAACAAGTTCCAAAGAGCTCCAGGAGTACATAAAAACATAAAGGAGACTGCTGTTTTGGACTGACTGTAGAGGCTATGGAGTCGTGCCACTGAATGCATGGTGTTACCTTCTGAAAAAGGGTATGGTGTCCAGTACCGGAGAGAACTGTTTGCTTTTCAGTTTGAGACACAGTGAAGCAAAATGCATATGAGAGAAAGGTTAAGGACTGAGGAATTGTTAAAACTAGGGTCTGAATATGACAGAAGTCACAAAAGTCAGGTAGTAAAAATGAGTGTTAAAAATTTACAAAATGGCATTTGTGGCCACTCTTAGTATGGAGTGGGACAAATCCCAAATAAGGAACCTAAACATTCTGCCTGTTGTGTCTCTCACCTGCATTCAGAAATCCACCTAACAGCTCAAGCAAAAAATACGCCACATTTGCACACCCGAGTTTTTCTCTGAGACAACTGTAAATTTTCCATACTGCATTTATTTCTCAGTATAGAGCTAAAGGAGTATAATGGTGGAATTCCTTATCCAATGAAGAAAAAAATAGCTGTTAGTCTTTTTGCTTAGCTGAAATTCTCAGCCTACCCCATTATGTTCTACTTGAAGAGCAGTGGTGTTTAAAAGAACAGTCTGTAGACCCATATTTACCATTCTTCAGGAGCTATTTATCTCAAAATGTCATTCATTCTTACCCAACTACAAATGTTTCATTCTGAAACTGTCCTTAAGCCATTAATAACAACCTGTGACCACCAAATGACTTGAGTTCAAGAAATCTGGATGGTAACTATTGATCTAGAATACCTGCCATTTCAAGAACTGTCTACAAGAACCCTGGCATTCAGTATGTGGAAAGGCTATGGACATTGAAATGCAACTGAGACTTCAGTGTCCTTATAGGCATTATACAGAGCAACAGCTCTGGAAAGAAAAGGAGTAGACTTTGCTTTTTAAGAGCATGTCTGTCTGCCTGCAGAATGCTGTCTGGTTTTTGTCTATCACACGTATTAAGTATCCAGAACATTTGGCAGGATTTATGGTAACTTCTCTTGGCAGTTGGTGACTTCAAAATTAATTGATGTTAGTTTGTTGTCCATTCTGAACAGCTGTCAGTTCTTGGATACAATTCCATCTTTTGTAGATATTTTACAGGAGGATGCCTACAAGTTGTAAGTAAAAGGTGACTAAATGAAGTGAAATGAGCCTCCTATATTGAAAATTATATGCCCAGCACAGAATTCAGATCAGCTGCATGGTTCCATGTTATTAGTAAAAACTGGTCTTGAATTTACTTAGCTGCAAACATATCAATTCATCAGTCACCTATTACTAGCAAGGGAGTACAAATCCTGAACTAGGATTTGCACTGAGGAAAGAAGAAAGTGCATCTTCACACCAAGGAATGAACTTGATGTCAATACAGTGATACTGGTCTAAGAGACAGGGACCATTTTCTTTCCAACTGCATTTTATGTTCTTACTAATTAATTTCTGACTGAAAATTAGACAGTACTTCAATTGTAATTAATTGTACTTTTGCTCTTTCATCAAAGAAAACTGTATGATCACAGGGAAGTTGCCTACAAAACATAATCAATGAAAAGGAGATATGAAAGGGATCTCTAGATTATCTAGTCCAATACTTTGTTTCCAAGTAGGAGAAATATGCTTTAATTGTTCATGACATATGTTTGTCCTTCCTGTTCAATAAAATGCACAGTGGGGAGAATAGCAGAAAGAAACACCCTTCTCAGATGCTGTCTAACATCTGAACTACAAGATGGACTCCACTACAAATTCCTGTTCACTACAGTAAAACATGGATCTCATGTCTTAACACTAATTGTCCTGCCATGCTGTCCATTTTGTTCCCATTCAAAATTTTTCGTTACTAAAGATGTGACCCAGTTTCTCCACTTCTTTTCACCTTTCTTAGCAAAAGTTTGTGTTATATCCACTATACAGATGGCTACAGAAATTGAAAGACAGAGAAAACAATTTACGTTCAAAGGGGAAGAAGAAAGTCACAAGGTCCTTTTTTCTGAATCTATTTGGGGAGGGAATGGGAAGGAAATATTAATTTTATGTAGCTATTGCTACATCCATCTTGACATCTTACTTTATTTGTAGTGTGTTCTTCCGCCCAGATGCAGAAGACATCGTTTTCCTTCTGCACCGTACATTGTTTAAATCCTATAAGTTTATGAATATAAAAAATAAAAGGCAAAAAAAAGAAATGCATGATGACTTCTGAAAGCCTTTTGAAGCCTTCTTAAGATAGCTACAACCTTAAAAAGATGTAAAAACCATGAAAAGTCGTCTTGCCTTTAGTCAGAAAGCTAATACTCATCTGAGCTGTGCTTCCAACAAAATCTGAACAAAAGTTGGATTTAATTTTTCTTCTTCATAGGTGATTATAGAAGGTTTTAATTATTTATACATCTGAAAGCCAAGAAATACGTTTATGGCTCACTATCCAAAATTCAGTACTGTAACAGTCAAATAGCTTACCTCATACTACAAGATTTACCTCTAATTATAAAATCAAGCATGGCATGATAAGCCCCCCTTGTCATGTGATCAGACCAACAGAGAACTTGCTAAGCTGCCTGTTTTTTTGAAATATAATACTTTCCATGAACTTTATTTCACCTGTGCTAACAGTATTGACGTCAATTAGATGGAAAATGAGCTCATAAGGCACAGTTAACTCAGTTCCTAAAAAAATACCAAGAATACTGAAGCAAAGCTAACAGCAGATATCTGCAAAAACTTAAAAGTACATGTTCTGCCTCCCTTTTCTTCAGAAAGAAGGCATGGAAATAATTGTGTTTAAACAGGGAAAAGATTTGTGACATTTTCCTTTGAAATATCAATTCTAATTAAATCATTCAGTCCAAAGGTAATTTATTGCATGTTACACATTTAAAATGATACTATTCGAAGAACTGCTCCTACTCCCAATAAGTCAGAGTGAAATCTCACTACTTCTCTAGCATTCAGTGAAGCAGTGATAAAAGTTTCAATGTCATATCTGAAGCATGTCCAGCTAACACATTTGTGTTAGCACATCTATACATAGCATACTGTTAGCAGTCTCACACTGAGTCTCAATGAAACTGTCTATTTTTAATCTATGACTAAATAATTGGTATAGAAGTCAATGGAATCAGCTTAGACTTGATAAGAGCCTGGCCCAAATTTTCTTAGTCTAAGCTATTATGGTAAAAAAATCTATTCCCACAAATAAATAGACTGGAAAAAAACTCTTTACATCACATGTGGCTAAATTTAATCAGACGCATAAATAATGTGCCTTGGCTTCTCAGTCAAAGATGCATCATTAATGACATAATGACAGATTAAAGCCAAACTTATCAAACCATCACACAAGGCTATAACAAAGTGTTTTTAAATAATCCAGTCTCCTAATATTGACCCAGCATATTTTCTTTCTGCCAATTTTTGTGCAGAGGTGTGTAAATATTGGCAGCCCAAGCCAATATTAATTTTAAAAACCCTCTTCCTTTCGTGTATAGTGTGTAGCCTGACAAAATGGTATCAAACCTTTGGAAAATTGGATAATAAGAGCGTGGATGAAAAGATTATTTTCACTAAATTGTGTAGGCGTAACTGCTTACCTCAGCAACTGTATGTTGCTGGGAGTAGACAAACCAAGGGACCACCTTCTAAAGGAATTTGTAGCTTGCCTTTCTTTGAATAAATGTGATTCTCACTGGATCTGTACATCTGTAGGATGATGCCCAAAGACGATCTGTGATTGATGTGCAAATGCTAGGTCTATCATTTGCATGCACAAGTGATATGCAGGGACCCATTTGCACTTACATATGTAGAAGATGACATTTGAAAAACTGGCTTCTAGAATCATTCCTTCTGTGAATGTTATGCAACCATCTGTACAAAAGTAACAACCAAATACTTTGCCATCAGCAGAGTATTAACCTTTCAGATATGACTGGTTGAGAGGTGTTTTTTTTGTGCAAACATCATTTCAACAGAAATTTATTCTTTCAACTAATACAATTTTTCAACATGATGTTAAGTATGCTGTTGGTTTTCAGCTAAATCCTTTCTACTCTCACCATTGCCAAATCTTATTGATCTGATATATGCTAATGTTTATGTCCTGAGATGTCAGTTTTCTCCATAGTACTGCGATCAGGGATTCTGTAATGCATCCTAGCAGCTCAGTGAGAGAAGTGTGAATGCTTCGGGAACTGTAGCTTATAACAGGACCCACTACATCCACAGCATTTTAGAGAAAAAAAATCTACCAAATTTCTTATCCCACTTCAAAAAGCATTAAAAAATCCAACAAGGAAAATGTTTTCTTTCTAGTAGAGTCAGTGAACCTGAAAATCCAAACTTGCCACATAATGGTGCATCATTCTTCAGGTGCAAACTGTGCCAGGACAAAGGTCTGAGAAAAGGTCTGAGGTTTCAGAGAAAGTTGTTATGACAAATTGTCAAAAAGATTTCTTTGTGTTAAGATCAATGTTAAGTCAGCTGCTCAAACCAGGTGCAAACTGGTCAGCACTGTTTTCAATGAAGCACGTTGTCCCTTGATCAATGGAGTGGATAGACAAAGTACACAATGAGAGAGGCATGAAGGGCAAGACCTCAGATGATGAGAAGCACATATGGAATCCATGGGTCATGCACTATATGAAATTCTCAGTATGTTAAATCTATCAGGGGCTACACTGTTGAGACTCCACACGATGCTCAGCTACAGACACTAAAACACACATGCTGCATGTTAGATTACATCTGACTCAAATAACCTAAACACAGGTGATAGCTAATGGGAGAACCCATAAAAGAGTCTTGACAACAGAAGTGTGGCAATTTTCCAAAATCTGCTGAAATAGCACACATGCCAGGACATGTGTTCTGCCTTCACACACTGAGCCAGAGAAGTTAATTAAAAAGATGGAAATGACTTGTATTTGTCATATTACTCTGTGTTAGTGCTCAGTTCATATTATCCTTCCTCAGCATTTTATATGACACCAAGATCATGTGTGCACATGGATATACAGATCAGAGACATAGATAGGATTTCTTCAATGAAGACTTTCAATCCTTTGCTGGGAAAAAGAACAAGCTTTTATGTTTTCACTACATATTTAGAACCAATTTTGTTCTCAGCTGTAAATACTGCTATCTATTGAACCAACCAGCATTTTATCCATGAATCAGGGAAAAAAAACCAACACAACACCAACCTATTCATAAAGAAATGTTCCTGCAGACCTACACTTTTCAAAAAGAAATGTTGCATTAGACTTTACTTGCAAAACCCCTATGAAGAGCCAAGGTGTGCGACAACATCTGTGCTTCCTTTAGGAGTAGATATTTGAAATTTGCCAGTTTTTCTCCCTTCTTTCCTTCAACTCTTGTCTGATTCTTTACAAAGATCAATGAATGCAGGACAAAGCAATCTTACCCCATTTTGGTAATGCTTTATTCACCCATCCTACTTTCACGGCATTTGATACATTCTTTCTGATACGGTGAATTATTGCACTGGATGCAAGACAATAACAAATCAGGATCAAGAAGCCAGTGGACTTTGGATTTTCTTTTGTATGTACTTGAAAAGTGTATTTTGGTATATTTAGTCCTCAACTAGCAGTGCTAGAAACTAGTCAGCTGTGCTTTGGTCTGCAACCAGAAACCTTTCTAAGTCAGATTTAGTGATAAGGGACACCAGGTAGGTGACAGCTTCTATGAAGCATATGTTTAAAATTTTTCCACTCTCTTCAGGCTGGCATCCATTTCCATAGAAACAGAAGTGGGAATAGACCATTAGCATCGATGAGTCAAATTAAACTACTAGTGGTAAGTTTCTATCACTGAAAAAAAAAAAAAAAAAGAGGTTGAATTAGTGAAAATGAGAGTTTTAAAATTACCTTTAAAAAAACCTTTTGATGTTTTTTTCTGCTCTTGCCACAGTGGGTATTTGTGGAATGCAGTCACAAATCACTCAGAGCCAGCAGGGAAGCAGAGGAGGAGGAGAACTTCAGATTACAGCAATAGCTGGAAGTAAAAAGCACAACAAAACACAGATGAAATTCTGGAGTTCTAAATCCCCCAAATTTCAACTGCTAATTTAAAATTGCATTGTATTTTGAACAGTGACTTTTTAATATTTTTTCTTTGAAAAACAAATTCTCAAGTCCTTTTAACAACTTCAAAGATACTCTTTAGCAACTCACTCTTCTTGGAGAGAAGGAGCTAGCTAGGTCATAGGGATATTTAGTTTCTAATCATATATTCTGTGATACCTTGTTTTACCAGCGCAGACTACCCCCAAAGAGATGAAATAAGGAAGTCCAAAAGTTTCTTTTGCTATGTAATTGCAGAATGCTGAGCTGTAAGAAAGCTAGACTTGAGGTCTCTTGAGATCTCTATTTAACAGCATGGTACAGATACTGAACGTCACATTTCTTTTATTGTGGTGAAGCTCCTCTTACATTAATGACATTAGTCCAGCTTTCTAAGCATGAGAAGGTTCCTTTGTGGGAAATCAGGGCAATCAAAACCAGTTTTGCAGTGGCTGCTTTCAAGCCTAAGTGTGCATGTGCTGTGCTCTATTTGCACATTACATGAACCACAATATTTAATGGTAATTTTTTGCTCTTCTGTCCTTATGTACAGTTGAAAATCTGCCTGCGCTTTCTAGAGTTAATACCACTGCACAAGGCTTTAAAGGCATCATCTAGAAGTCTCTGCTGCAAAATCATCCTTCAATTTGAAGACATAGTAGCAGCATTTCTTCCCAGCAGTTTGGATGCCTAGGGCTCAGTAGCTTCTCCTTTCTTTGGATGAGTTTCACTCCCCTCACAGATGGCTAAAGAATGAAAATTACATGCTTAGTATTTTTTTTTAAGGAATTTTGCCTGATTTCTACAGTGCATTGATATAAAGGTCAAATTCCATCAGCTTCTGCCAGAGAATTCTCTGAATTTTGTTCTTTTTTTTTTTCCAGAACACCCAATTAAACAGTACACTTGCCTTGAAAATGTTTCGTCTTTGGGGGGTTTTGTTAATTTATTTTCTTGCAAAAGAAACATTACCTTTGCAAGCCTTTTGTTGATTTCTTTATTTAGCTCCATTATTTCAGCATTTAGTCTTCAGCAATGGGTTGAGTCCTTTCTCCAAAGCTCTCAGGAGTAAGAAAGAACATCATGTTCCTGTAGACTGCCGAGGACACATGCTGCACAGCTGTGCCAAATTTGCAGCTGACCAATTGGCCTGTGTTGCAAGAAGAGTCATTTTCAATATTTACAATCGTTTATTTTAATGTGTGCCAGATAGGCCAATTCACTGTGAGAATTCTTTGATTTTATTGACGTTTACAGATTCATCCAGTTCCCAGTGAAGTCAATGGGTGTCCTTCCAGTCCCTATAGCAGGATTTGGATGAATGTCTAAGCAGGCAGAACTGTTTCCTGTCACCTGTTTTGTTCATTGAGACATATAAAAGATCACCAACACCCATTCTGTACCATAATGGCATTTGTCCTGGGATTTGAAAGAATTGCATGATCTTTAAAGGCAGCTAGCAAATTAAAGGTGGCAACTGATTTAAACTAAACAATTCCTCAATGTTAAGCTTTTCTTGGAAAGAATAAAAATGGCATTATTTAATTTGGGCTTTTTTCCAGAAATAATGTACACTTTGGAGTCCTAAGTCCTGCTCACTCGAACATGGTGGCTTGTCTGGATAAAGGAAGTGCACAAACAAGAAAGTGTTAGGCATCTAGTCTAAAATACTGTGATATGATTTCACTAGCAGAGTTCTTATAAGAGTGGAAGCAGGCACAGCTCAACCATAAAATATTTTGATTAACGTTTTATGTCTGAAACTATTACAAACGGAATATTTCAGTTTACAGTGCATATAAACAGACTAGAAAACTAGCATTTACAGAGATGAAATCATAATCTGGAAGACTCCAAACCCAGATGACATTTGAGTCTGAAGCCAACAATAGCATCTACTCTGCAGTGTAAGAGTAGGGCAGCAGCAATGTTCATATACCTACTTGTATGTTAGTTTACAAGCACAAAAGGCATGCATACTGTACCTGCTCTGATGCCATTTTCTGGTGCTTGCAAAAAGAAAGAATAGCTTGGATGTTTGGGGCTTTTTGTGCAAATCCAGAAACTTATTGGACTAAGACTCCTGTAAACAAAAAGAGAGAGAAAGTTGCCTACTGTAAGCAAAAGCTATGTGACTTGTCAGAAACGCAGCTGAATTAAGGTGACATATCAAGACAAGTGTTTAGTGGGGATGCCTAGAGAAAGGTAAATGCTACACTTAATAGAAGAGTGGGAGAACCACTTACCATGTTATTACTCAAGGCACATGAGAATGTTATAATTGCATGCTACAATTTTGCTATGAAGTGCATCAACCAGAGATATAATGGGGCATTTCCATCCCCACTTTCACTACAATCTAACATAATAGAAAGTGTATTGTTTGAAAAAGGTACAGAACATTTTTCTACATTTCTGTAAAAGAAGTGAAGTGCTATAAATCAGCAAAGGAAAACACTAAATTTAAAGCCAAATTATAGAAGTAGACAAGTTAGACAGCAACAAGAAAGGAAGAACAGACTCTCTTCCAAAAAAATCAGAAAGGAAAGAATAAAAAACTATGTCAGAGCAAATGTTAAAACTTGATAGTTTTTTGATTCCAGCTGTATTGTTTTCTAAAGAGAAAACAAAGTCAGTCATAGAGAGCTGACAAGATCATGTGTGGCAGGTTGACCCTGGCTGGATGCCAGGTGCCACTCTATCACTCCTCTCCACAACTGGAGAGGGGAGAGAAAATATAAAAAAAGGTTAATGAGATAAGAACTGGGAGAGACCACAATCAGATTATAGTCACAGGCAAAACAAGCTCAACTTGGAGAAATTAACTGAATTTGTTACCAATCAAAATCAGAGCAGGATAATGAGAAGTAAAGTAAGTAAAATAACCTTTCCCCCACTCTTCCCTCCTTCTTGGAATCTACCTCCTCCCTGGGATTTACCTCCTCCCCTCCAGTGGTGCAGGAAGTCAGAGCATGAGAGTTATGATCAGTTCATCACAGGTTGTTTCTGATGCTCCTCAGGGAAAGGAGTCCTTCCCTTGCTTCAGCATGGGGGGCCTCCACAGGAGACAGTTCTCCAGAAACTTCTCCAGTGTGAGTCCTTCCCATGGACTGCAGGTCTTCTTGAGGGTGCAGTCCTTCAAGAACAGCCTGCTCCAGGGTTCATGCCCTACAGGGATGCAATTCCTACCAGGAAACCGGCTCCAGCATGGGCTCCTCTATCCACAGGTCCTCCCAGGAGCTTGTTCCAGCACAGGCTTCCCACAGGGTCACAATCTCCTTTGGGCATACATCTACTCTGGTGTGGGTCTCCCCCACAGGCTTCAAATGGATCTTTACATTCCCATTGGCCTCCTCAAGCTTCAGGGGCACACCTGCCTCACCACGGTCTGCACCGCGGGCTGCAGGAGAATCTCAGCTCCGGTGCCTGGAGCAGCTCCTGTCACTCCTTCTGCACTGACCTTTGAGTCAGCAGAGTTGTTCCTCTCAGATATTCGCACTCTGTTCTTCTCTGAGCAGAACTACATCTGCACAGTAACTTTTTTTTCCTTCTTAAACATGTCATCACAGAGGCACTACAACCTCCTCTGACTGGCTTGACCTTGGCCAGTGGCAGGTCCATCACACTCATCTCTGTTCCTCCTCTTGTCGCACCTCGAACAAAAGAAGACAAGTGTAATGAGAAGGACCAAGAAATTCATTTTCATTAATCACTGTATCTGGGGATCTGCAAAGTCTGGATTTTGTCACTATATAAGAGATGCAAGATGTGAAAAGAATGGGAATTTGCCTCAGTTCTGGAGTTAGTCCAGTGGCTAGCTAAGATAGCACTCATTACTTATTCATACTACAATATCATTCATAAGGTTTGAATGGACAGAAATTTTGTAACCGTAAATGCTATATAAGCACAAAGAAAGGCATCCTCTTCCTGGGGAGGGAATTGTAAGGTAAAATGAGTGTCTTGAGGATGTGGTATTCAGTGAGGTGAAAGAGAAGAACAGGGAGACAGCAGCTGGAGCACAAGTCAAAGAAAGATGCAGAGAAACAGGTCTTAAATTACTGTTACTGTCTAAGACAATAATGACTGCTTTTCTTGGACTGTCCATGGGCTTAGCAGCACATTTAATCATTTCAGTCCTTCTCTGAACAAAAGAGTGGCTCGTACAGAAGAATCTGATTATGAAAATGGCAGAGTGTGAAAGTGATGCAGGTAGTGTGGGTGAGCATGTGTGTATATGAGGAGAAAGTCATGTCATCTTTCTTGAGTTATGTTAGGAAGATTTCTTTACTGTTCCCTGCATTTCCTTATCATCAACAGTAGTACCAAAAGCCTTTGAGGGGCAGTACTTTAAATAATTATCCTCTGTACATTGTGATTCACTGAGTGAGATAGGTAGTAGATCCAGTACAAAAAGCTTTTAATTATGTCTTCAAAATACATGTGTGGAAGAGTAGTTCTGGACTACACATCTAGCAAACAGAAAGCTGAGACTGCTGGAGCTGACCAGGCCTTCATTTTTTATTCTGCCTACATCAGCTACACTAATGAAAAGGGAGGCTGCATAAATATATCCTTAGGGCATTGCACCAGGGAATGCTGGTGGTGAGGGGAGAACATTGATTTGCCCCCAAAATCAGCAGGTCTGATTTTCAGTCATGCTGGTGAACTTCAAATGGAAGTACAAACCCAACAGTTTAACACAGGGAGATTGCCCCAGAAAGCAAGAAGACAGTCATCTCCTCTGAAATTCTAGCTAAAGGAGCAGTGATGCTTATATTGGTCATTAAACCACCTTTTTGGGAATATTTATTAAAAATGAGCCAAATTTTTATTAGCTCATTTGTAACAACAGACTTTTTGAATGCTACAAGAGAACCAATTAACGATCAATTAATAAATGAATTGCTTGGGTCTGAAATAATACTTTGTTTCATATAGGCTAACACTTTGTTTAGAAAGAGCTTGATACAGATCTTAGATACAGAACAGGAAATTGTTTCTAGATCCTTGTTCAATTATTTTTACTTTCAATGCTGCGTCAATAATACTCATACACTGCCCACTGAAGAATTCCAACTCTCTTTCACAGAGATAAGCATACCAACAGCCAAGATGTTCTCATAAAAGATTAAAATTCCTTCCCATATCAACAAAAAATTAGTCATTCATTTTCACATTCTTGTACACTGGAATCAGAAAAATATCAATTGTTAACTATTCTTACACTCCATTTACAAGAGCATCTATTTTAGTTAATTGCTTATTTGAGCATGGCTTATAAACAAATGAGAAAACACGCTGTAAATTTCAGCACTCAAGTATATAAAGTGGATTCTATCAGGAAAAAAATCAGCACTTAGGGAGATTTGAGGAATAATTCTCATAGAAATAACTGCTACTACGAAAAAGATTTTCTGAAGACTTCATTTTGCTCCACAGTAGTATAAAAATGGATCAAAGTGATTGGGATAGTATTTCTGCGTTATATATTGCTTATAACTAAGTCTGTCTTTTCTTACCTCCTATAGTGGAAAGTACTTTTATTCTAAGATACATCAATATGTTTACATGTATCTGTGTAGTAATCTCATAATAAAATCCAATGAAATCTTGCCTATTGACGAGACAAATAATTATGCCAAAAACATTTAACACTTTAGCTCACAACATTCCAGAAAGGGAATCCCTTAAACAGACCTGTCCGTACTGTTTTACTATCAATAAACTCAGACACATAAATAAACTAATGGCTTATGCTGGTTCATCTCAGGTGAGGATCAACAAGTAGACTTCAACAGGACACTACACAGGGATATGGGACTATGTAGTTTAGTTCCTTTTTGGGACAAGATATGGTAGTGGTTTTCTAAGGAATAAAATAACTTCTCATACAGATAAAGTAGATCCTGAAATGATAAGGAATGTTCTGTGAACTATCACGCAGGGTAGTGAATATATGTAAATAAAGAATTAGCCAGCAATTTTCTGGCATGACAGAGGGCTGCAGCTACCTCTTAAAGCTTTAGTTCTGTGAATCAAAAATGGTATTGAAACATTAAAGTCAGATAATGTTCTTTTTTCTTTCTTATACGTTAAACAAACTCCTGCTGGACCGAGTTAGTAGTCCATCACAGTACGCCACCAGGACCTTGTTCATGTCTTCTGCATGTGAGAAGGCTCTAGCACACAAGCTGTGGCCAGGTGAGTTGGACATGATGGACTACAAGCACAGAACTTTCTGCTCAGATTATAGAAAAAATAAAGGCTGGTGAGACATCAGGACTGTTGAATTGATAAAGCTGTAGATCTGCTAACTGAAACCTAAGCTCTGTGAGCACATATGAGAGGAAGGAATTCGCACTTACTCTATTACTACAGACCAGGTGCTGGATAAAATTAATGTGCAAAGTGGGAAATCACTGGCCAAACACCAGGCTCTGCAGGATCCTAGCAGTCTCTCAGCATTGCACTGCTCTTCTCCATTGGATCTGTGTATTTCTTGGTGCATTATGGAACAGATATTACTGCCACTAGCTGGAATCTAACTGCAGGGAAAGAACTGCAACTCAGCCTTTTCATTCTGGAAGTTCTTGGCTTGAGCCTAAGTCTCTCTGTCCACTCCTAGCAACAACCCTGAGGGATAACATGCTTGCCTGCCCTGCCATACAGCAACACCGAATCAAGGTCAACAGTGTTTTTCATAGTGAATGAAGCCATAAAGAGAACCAGCACTGCAACAGTGCTGAGCCAAGGGGGAGGCACTGGCTGAACTAAGCCCTTTACCTACCCCTCACCATACAGCTCTCCACAGTGGGCCTCTTTTTGCAATGCCTATCCAAAGATAAGCATAGCTGGGGCTTGGATCCCACTCATACAGCTAACCACAGGATACAAGCCAACACAAATATTTCTTATTTGGAAATTGTGACAGAATACAATTATTTTTTGTTTTCTATAAGCACACTGGCCTCATCACCAGCATAAGCTGTCTTAAAGAGGTGTCATGTGACAGAGACAACCAGAGCAACACACTGAGTATCCTGTTCTCTTCATGGAAGAAAGGTGAACTCTTTGAGAAAAACTGACGCTTCAGAATGAATACTCCCATTGGAAGGAAAGTCTCTATCTCAGACTACTTACAAAAATTGCCTTCCCTTCTTGCTAAGGCTCACTAAGATTCCATGGAGTGGCAATATGATATGAAATGAACACTGTTCAGAAAACAAGCTCACCAGGTTCAGTGGAATTACATTATTCCCATTTTAGCTTTTATTTTACTCTATGGGACTCTGATACGTAGATGAGGCATCTCTTCAGCCTGTCCCTGTTCCCTCTACAAATAGTGGAAGCAAATTAAGGTTATATTGTATGATCACAGAGAATTGAAAAGCTCTTTTAAAAATTCAGAATACATGATACTGTCCAGCTTGAAATAAAGGAGGACTCACAGGTCACAGCAAAGACTATCCACAGACTATAAGCTCCTTGACTTTTCTTTTGAATAAGTTTTTCCAGCTCCCTAATCCATCACTGAAATGCTATTCTAAGCATTCTCTGCAATATTTCCTTAATCACCAGCAACCACGCATGCACACACACACAGAGAGAAAATGCATAGGGTAGACTTTCAGTGATTTAAAACTGAGAAATTTGATGTTGAATTCAATGGGCCCCGTGTTCTCCCCTGCTCTCCTGAGTGTAACACTGTGGGGCAGCACGTGAAACATTACACACACTGTTCATTCAGACCTCCCTATGGAAAGAAGAAATGCTTTTCAAGGACAACTGCTTACAACTTTTTTCATAGGTGAATGTACCAAACTTGTCCCTTTAACTCAATTTTTGTGTGACCTATGTTAACCACAGTTTTGTTTTCCAGCTTCTCCCATTTTCTTTTCATTTTGAGAGACAGTTGTGGCTACGCTAATGCACATAATTTGAGCAAGGCACACCACAGGCTCACTCAGCTTGGAGTTTCCCTGTGTGACACTTTAGTTGTGAATATATTAAGGCCTCTGTGCTGAGTGAGCACTGAGAGAAGGCAACCTTGCAGCGATACTGGCCCTCTTGGAGCACCATTTTCTACCTCCCAGCCTACCAGTAAAAAACCCCAGATTTTAGTTCTCAGGTGCTGCAGCTTGATCTGAGACAGAAGATTTGCTTCCCACAGTCCAGGTCCTTGTCAGTAATTCAGTTCAGTCACATACAAGAATAGCCACAGTTTCAGAACATGTCACACTGTTTTAATAGCACTTCCTCTCATCAGCTTCCAGGAAAATGTTTTGCTGTAGCAGCAATTCTTCTGTCTTGCATTTAACCATGATGTTTCCTACAATGCACCTCACCATACTGCTCTGTTTCCAGAGTCTGTGCATTTTGTATTGTTTATCCTAAAATCAAGCCATTAGCATTTCCTGCTTCTTTTAATACTTTCTCTCTAGAAAGACTCACAAAAGTCAGGATTGTTTTGGGTTTCTTTTCTGTGTCATATTTTGTGCTGGATACTGTCTCAATCCACATCTGTACCGAGTTCAGCTAGTTCTTACATCTTCACGGCTATCACAAGATCCCTCTGAGGTCTGATTTATGATATGACAGAGCTGATGAACTACAGGTTCCCAAAATTGCTTTACTTTAGAAAGCCATGTTTAAAGAAACAGGCCATAGAGAAGTCCTGTCTCTTAAGAGGCTGTTGACCCTACCATAAGCCACAGTTGCATCGTATCTAGAGAGTTCTTTTCAGCATAAAGTTGCATTAGTAAATTGCCCTTTGTAACATACTTTCTGCTTCAGGCAGCTGTCACACTCAAACAGAGAGGGTGAGAGAGACAACATAACTCACTTTCCTCATGATCTGAGAGGGGGTTATGGTATCTTTGCACCAGACACTGATTTTCATTTGCCATTTAACCTGTGCCTGTTCAAAACCAACCAAACAATCAAACAAACCCACTCCCTACATCAGTAACCAATACTGCTGGAGACTCTACAGCTCTATTCAAGGTTCATTTTCCTGTCTTAGAAAGGTTACTGAGAGGTGCTCCTTTTCCAAAATGCATTCTGTTTCCAAAGTCATAGAGAAGTGAAATACTTGTTCTCACATGAAACATGCAACAACAATGTACAAATTTGTAATGGGTAGACTCTACTATCCTTATCTTTGAATTTCCATTCTGTTACTTAGACCCCAAAACCTTACTTTAAAACTGTGGGTTTCTCTCCCTCCCCCGGCGCTCCTCCTCCCCCCTTTTTTGTGGCTTAACAGATAAAGTCAAAACAGGAGAAGGTTTCACCACTTTCACTGTGTGTAAAAACATTAAATAATTCTGTTATTCTGAGGTTCTCTGATAGTATGAAAATGACAACTGAACACCAAGGATAGCATTTGCTTTTTCTACTAGTAACTGAGGGCTTCTCTGGTTGGGTTTTTCAGTTTGCCAAATTCCTGATGCAAATGTCTTGATATGAGCCCTTAAAAAAAATTATTCATTTCCCTATTATTTCTTAAAGAATATAATTTTCAAACACCTATTCAGTTTATATTGAAACATATTTGCTCACATGCATTTTTCAAACCCTATTTTTCCCTCATTAAGCAGGTTTCCTAGTAGTACATACCAAGTAAATGTTTCCCAAAAATGTTACATATAATATATTCATTTTACTACTCTTCAAGCCAAAACGAAAGAAATTAAAATTTCATAGAGTAACTGACTCAGAGAATAATCTATGTTGGAAAGCACCACTGAAGGCCATTTAGTTCAGTCTTTGTAATTTGTTTCAGGCATAGCTAATTTCAGATTTAAATCATGTAAACAGAAAAAGGTTCCAAACACTAATTGCTCATATAATTGCTTATTTTACATTGACATTCATTTAATAGCTTTGTAGCATTTTTACAATAAGATATACCTTTTTTTAGTACAGAAACTATGTTGTTACCATAAAATGACACAAACGCCCTACTCAGATGGCAGGCACAAATAATGATCAATTATATGTGCATATGTGTTGGTATGCATGTGTACTGAGGACACCTATGATGAATCATCCTGTCCTACATCTGAAAGGTGGAACTGAAGCTGTTCCTTAGGAAGAGGAGTAGGTAGGAACAATAAAGGCAATTTTCTGCCATGTATTTTCCTATGAAAAAGTGAAAGGCAAATGTACGCAGTCTTCTCAGCTAACTGAGATATAACAAAGCCTGACTTCCTAAGGTGCAGCTCACAGTCAGCACCTCTATTCTCATTTTTAGGTTGCTAGAATGACAGCTGTCATGTCATGTGATAATACTTGCAGTAAAAACGTTGAAGTTTTGGGGCTGCACCCTTAGGTAGCAATAGAATGCACTGATACATCTAATTAATCACATTACAAATTTCTCTTGAAATTGAAAAACATGATAGCTCTGGCCCATCAGCTTTAACACCATGGTTAATTCATTTATTGCTGCAATTAAAAAATTTAAAAAAAAAAAGAAAAAAAAACTTTTCCTAGTCCAGGAAGCAGGAGAATCCTAAATACAGCTATCTTCTGGCCCTGAACTCCTACTAGCTTCACAGGATGAGCCCTAATTTTGTATTTGCTTCCTAGTACTGTACTTGCTAGAGATGTCACTTTAGATGCATTTATGTAGGAGCAACAGCACATGTTCCTGCCTGGCAGAATCTGGATTATTCATGCCCATATTGCAGTGAATTTCACAGGCTCTACAAAAACACATCTAAATTGGCAAGCTTTCTGACGCTTGGTCTTGCATCTTATCCACTTAGCAAGAGAAGGGAGTGTACCACCTATCAAATATCCATATTGAGACATACTGTGATGAGTGACTCCCATGAATAATTGATTTAAGGGTCCAGAATATCTCAGACAATTGGTTACAAGACATGACATCTTCCACCTTGATACTACTGGAAGAAACTAGGCAACTCTATAAAAAATGATACAAAATTACTAAATGGTCTCACCCTAAGTTAAACGTCATCTATTTCTCAGAATGAGTTCATTTCTGCAGAATGAAAATTTCCCTGGGATCAGTGTCAATATCAAAAGCTGCAAATGGCTTCTTTAGAAAAACAGTCTGAACAGCAAACACATCTACAAAAGGCTCTGAATATTTAGATACACTATTTAACGTGGTCTTATTGCTACTAGTAGTCTTATTCAGATGGAACTGAGATGTCAGTATAGATGCTGGTGCAGAAACAATACTGTGTCTGAGAAAACTTCAAAATTTCTGTTCACTCTGAACCACTTGTCTACAAAAAGACACGAGTTTTCCATGTCTGTCAAACCTGACTTTTCTATCATTAGCATATAGGCACTGAAAAAGAAGAGGAGAAATTACTTATAGATTTCCTAAAAAGCAGAATCCTTGTTTATGTAATTTTATAAGATTGAAAGATAAACACAGATGTTGCATTTGCAGATATTATATTTATAACATTATTTTATCAGTTATGCTGTGTTTCAGACATGGAAAAACATTGTACATTTATATTTCCTAATGCTCATGGATTTTAAAAAGCTTGTTGACAAAACGTAAATTTTCATATATTTAGTCAAAATTATGAGACTGAAGTAAAAAAACAAAGAAAAAATCAACTTTCAAATAACTAAAAGTAGTTTGGGGGTGGTTGCGGTACCTCTGGGTGTGGTCGATGACCCGGCCTGGCCAGGGCCGGGGAGGCTGGTCCTTTCCAACCCCTGCCCGGTGCAGCTGGGATGGCGCAGCCCCGGGTGGTCGGGGGGGGGCTCCCCAACCAGGGCGGCAGGGGCTGTCCCCGCCCAGGGGGACAGCTCATTGGTTCCTATGCCGGGTGCGGACAGTCGGCTCACTGGCCGGCGCCGCTGTCAATCATTGTAATCCTCCACGGTGATTGGCTCTCCCCACTGCCCTTCCCTCGCCTGCATCCTATAACACGCCCTGACCTCCTTTTGACTTGTCTTTTACCACACTCCACGATCCCAGTAATAAAACCCTGCTGGCAATAAATGGAAAAGAACCCTTTCTTGTCTCTTTGCTTCTATGCTTTAATTAAACCGCTGTGCGTGAACTAAGCCTAGATTCTGCGAGAGTCCTGATGCCTGCTTGCCTCTGATCAGAGACTGGATGAAGCCAAAGTCGCTTCTTTCAGGACAAGAGATTGATGCAAAAGGCTCTGCGTTACTCACGCTTTCTACCCGCGGCAGGGGGTATTTTAAGTAAAATATTTTGAAGTCTTTTCATGAACACAAAGTATTTTCCAGCTGTGATTAGCACACAAAAAATCCTATTTTTCACTACTTTCGTGTTCTAAAAATGTGCTTCAAAGCAGACAGAAGAAACTATTTGCTAACATACCATACTGCAGAAGCAAGGCCCCATATTTTTACAACTGCAATCATCTGGCTGTCAGATATCAGGTGGGAGCAGGGGACCGATTTTTGGACCACTTTGATTCTCACAGGAAAATTTATTTCAGAGAAAGTATAACTTGTCAGGGTTTGTGCCTCCTTCTGATAATTTGTACATATGTCTACTCACAGAACTGCAGAAGGCCATCTATTCCATCTCTTTGGCTGAGTCAGGACAACCAGTGCCTCTGCCAGGCAGATGTTCGACTACCTTCCTAAAAACAGTCAATGATAGCAATTCCTCACCACTTCCTCAGGTGCCTTGTATCTTGAACAATGGAAAACAGCCTTAGATGTCAACCGTTATGTGAAAGTAAAAGGAAATGTCTGAGAAGGCAGATTTGTCCTGTTAGCTGAGATATCAACATTTATTGCTAATGTCAGTTTTGGCCAGATAGAAACCATTTTATCCTTCCCACAGAACTGAAATAAATTGATATCAAATCATATTGTGATGCCCAGCATGACTGGTACACTGCAAATCAGCTTCCTTCCAGTTTTAAAATGAAAGTTGTCAGGATTACTTCTCTGATTCTTAATGAGACAGCAAGTTTTGCTTCTTTCTTTCCTGAATTTCTGTCTTATTTTTAGCTCGTTCTTTTCCTTTACATGCTAGAATGCTTTTAAGAAGTGAAGGAACTTGCTTTTCATGGTACTGTTTTGACTTATGAGGCACACTTCAAGCTACATTTCTGAACAGCAATGTTTTCTTTGTCCTGGCTATGACAGGAAAACATCACCATTCACAGTCTTTGATGCTTGTCCTTCTTGTGATCCATTGTATTTATTTTGCATTTAATTCATGTCTACAATAACTATGGATAGTTTTTCCTGTTGTTTCCCTGACTCCCCATTCCTTTGGGAATTTTTCATGAGTCATTTAGCAATGTGTGCCAGTAGAACAGTATAACCACACTGTACGAAATCATTAACGTCTTAAGGAGTAAAAAAGGATGTATGCATTGATTCTCTTTTAACTTCTTCCCCTCAGATCAGCTGGCTGATGTTATAATACTATGTCACAAATCACAAGACTCTCTTCTGAACTTAATAAGTGACATCTGCCATTAGCATTCATCACACCTAAGGTATATTCCAATAAAACTCCCCTGCACAGTCTCTTCCACATTTGTCTGTGCTATCCCAGAAGGTCAGATTCAGCATTGATAAAATCATAGAATCATTTAGATTGGAAAAGTCCTTTAGGATCTTTGGGTCCCACCGTGAATTTACACTGTCTATTAATCTACGTATCTTACTTTAAAATGGATTTCCCTTGACATCCAGAAGAAACAGAGGGAAACCTTCCTGCTTAAAATGTGCCAGTAAAGAAGAAAAATGAAGTCTGTCAGTTGAAGTGGAAGAGATCCTGTACTCTGAAAACCCCGCTTTCCCCACAAATCCTCTGATGAGTGCACATTTTCCTCTCAGTTTCCACACTTTTAGATTTCTTTTCTAAGATCAAGCTGAACCTTTTTTCCTAGAGGAAAGGGAACTTCCAGGGTAGATCCTCTCTGGTGCTACATGACCTTTACCACAGAAAGTTTACCCAGACATAAGATGCAAAGGCTCAAATCATCTCACTACTACTAGTACTGAACAAAAGACCTGCTCACTTTTTTAATCCATTCCCCTAAGCAGCTTCTGGCAGAAATGCTCAGAAGGTCTCCTAACAGATGGATACTACAGTTGTCTTTAAAAAATTGTGTGTATGGCCTTGATAATCCTGCCCTCTTACCCATAATTTACCCTTCTGTTTTCTGCTTTCCACTGACTGTTGCCTTGAAAATCCCTATTTACATGCAGCCTCAATAACTTAATCTTTCAGTTGGTCAAGAAAATCCTTCTCAACAAATCTAGACCTAATCAAACATGTCTACATGCATTAAAGGCCACTGTAAACTCTACATGCAAAAGCTTTATGCGGTCCTAAAGACCATCTGAAAAGTGCTGGACAGAAGAAGAAACAGTTTGCAACTTGTGCATTCTCCTTTTTATTGAGCTTTACACTAGGGTACTGTTTTGCAACATTCCTAGAGCAAACCCTACTGTATAACTTTCACCTACCAAGATTAGACACAGGAAATTGTTCCTGGAGACACTGGGATACTGCTGGGATCTGTGGGGAAAGGGGTGTGAAGGAGCTGAAGTGACCTTGAGATTGAAGTCACAATAGGCATGACAGCAAAGCCAGCAAGGGTGCATCGAAGTTATCTGTTGCTATTGCCTACTGTCCCTCTTTTAGTTTCCTTTCTTTCCTTGATTGACAGAGAACGCAGCAGGTGAGATGCTCAAGGTGAAATCAAAAGTCAGGTTCAGGGCAGAAAACTTGTAAAGAAAACAGAGACCCAAATACCCAACTACTGGAGAGGGGAAGCAAGAAGGTTGTCCTGGAACTTGCCCTGGAGACTTTTCCCTCCTTTGATGGATACCACGCCAGCAGGGAGGGAGCACAGACATTGACTCTAGCCCTGTATTTCACCTGTGGGACAAGTCTAGTCTCACCAGCTGGGAAATACTACTTGAGAGGTTTTTAGTTCCCCTAAATACCCCTTGTTAGAGCAGTGCCCAGGACTGGCATTCCAACCAGCCAGTCTGTCTAATCCCCTTCAAAATCCATGCTGTTTTTGCCTTCAGCAACAGCAAATGCCAGAGACAGCAGTCTGGACACAAATTCTTTCTTAATTCTGCTTCTGCCTTCATTTTCAATGCCACCAAAAAAAAAAGAAAAAAAGTATGAGACAAGAGTTGCCATTTCCCTCAAAAATTTTATTGTTCACTATTTAAATTATAGCTATGCTTTTTCTTGTGTACAAACAGCAGCCTCTATTCCAAAAGGAGTGTCAATTTTAAGTCATTCTGTGTCTTTAGATTGCCAGATAGACTACTGAAGACATTTTACCATCTTCCAAGGTCTGGGTCCCGGAACTTCAAGGATACAGCCTCACAGTGCTCTGTCACATCACACCCCTGTGGGGTCAGATCCACACTGTCAGCCATAGGCCTTAGGAGCTGTCCTCTTCTCCCATCTGCAGTCCTGAAGCAAACTGGGTCTTAATTAATCAATGCAGAATTGATTAATGGGCATCAAAACATCCTTCTAGTGACTCTTGGAAGCTTGCAAAATTAGTAATACAATGAGGAAACAAGTAAAATCCTCTGCAAAGCATGAGGCCAGTGAAGAACATCTTTTAAGGGAATTGTAAATAATAATTGATTCCCACATTTTCCCCATACTCAGTACAGTCAAAATTCTTGTTTTTAAAACATTTTTCCAGAGAAACACCTCCAAAAGTTTTAGGATTCCAAAACCCAATCTCTTGCACTTGACAGAAGATTGCTGTAGTAAAAGTGGTCCACTTTTTCTCTCTGTTGTTCATGATCAAACTGTAGACTAATCCACTGTTTCAGAATGTTCAGATGCCAGCTTAAAACAAGCCGGCTTCTTCTCTCCTGCCCAGTCAATACATACCCTTCTTTAGATCATAAAAGTTCAGACTGTCTCACTTTACCAGATGTACAGTTTCCCACAAGGTTTTTCAAGGCCTGACCCTTGTCCTTTGTCTGCAGCAAACACTTTGGATGTTCTGTGTTATCTCTCTTTTGGCTGCTTTTAAGCAGGTCAAATCCTGTAGTTGTGTTCACACCACAGGCCTCCACAAACCTTTACCTTGCTTCTTGCACAGTTGCCCTTGCATTCCTTCCCCACCACCCTGGATGTGTCATATCTTTGCTTAGACCACTTTCTCTTCTTTCACAGTGACAGCCGTCATAACATCTGTATGTATATTTAGTATTTAAAGATAAAGAGAGATCTGTCCAAACGCAGTAGATATGTCTGCAGCACGAGTGTCTTGCTGCAACCTCGTTGTCTTGAACCATACCCTCGTGTTGTTAAATCCACTGGAGGTGGTATGCTCCTTGCAGCGGGGAATATGAAATTTTATTCTGTGCTGCATGGAACCTTTCAAACTTGGGCTCTGGTGATCAGCAGTACCAACTGGCACTCTCTGGTGCTGCAGAACCTTTCAAACTTGGGCACTGGTGATCAGCAGTACCAACTGGCACTCTCTGGTGCTGCAGAACCTTTCAAACTTGGGCACTGGTGATCAGCAGTACCAACTGGCACTCTCTGGTGCTGCAGACAGCGTCCACCTCCACCTAGGCTGGGGCTGAGGGGTGTCTGGAGGATGCAATGGTCTGGCAGGGCTTATGGGGAGAACCGTAGCCACTGTCCATCGCTGCCAGGCAGCCCTGGTCGAGCAGTCCTGTGGCGGAGCCCCAGGCAGGCCGCCGAGAGAGGACAGCTGGCTGTACCGCTCGGCCGGGCTCTGCACACAGCCGGGAAACCACGGCCGACGCTGGCTGGTTTTGTTCAGGACACGCTCCGCCACCGTGACACATTGCATCAATATGGGGGGCGGGAAGGGAAAAAGAGGAGAAAAATCCCCAACGAGGAACTAGGCAGAAGCGCGTGTTGCTCTCGCGCTCCCCAGCCTGAACCGGCCTCCCCCGGCCGGGGCGGCGCCCGAAGCTCGGAGGCATGGCTGAGCGCCGCGCCCGAGGACAGCGCCCCAAAGCCCCCTGACCGCCGTGGGGAGCTGCGAGGAGCCCGGCGGCGCCCGGCTCCCGGGCCGGACGCTGCCGAGCCCGCGGCGGGCGGGGGCGGGCGGTGCCG